>VACF01001315.1:0-15636 GCA_006891605.1 Pleurozium schreberi | reverse complement strand
TACCTACTTCTACTTAACAATTTTTTAAGAAAAATAATTTAGCTATTTTGTATTTATTTATTTTTTTCCTAGACTCTCAACTCAACTTTCCACCATAAAAATTTAAAGCTCAAATTTTTTTAGTGCAAAAAACTAAAGTTAAGAAGGTTCAAAGTCAAATAATCTAATCCAATGGTATGCTGAAAAACTTGTTTTCTTACTTTAAACACAGATATCTTGCAATCTATGTTGTCAAATTTTTTGAAATTTTTACCACATATTCTCATACTAGTTAGGTGTAAGATACTATGGTTAGATGTGCAAAGCAAAAGAACAATTTTCAAATGTTTTTACTCTTTGCTATAAAAATGAAAGTTTTGAGAGTTTTTTTGCAAAACAAAGGCCTTGGTCTTGTAGGATTAGAGAATTGAAGCCCTTGTACTTGTTCTAAATGATACATGATAATAAAGACACCAACATTTAATGGAACATTTTACACTGATTTCATATAATTTCAATTTTTTTCTACAAATGTTGATTTCACATCATTTTTTATTTATTGTAAAAATCTTAATTTCTATATATATTTGAAAATAAATTAATGAATATACATTACAACATTTTTTAGAAGAGGCATTTTAAATTGTCATGTGAAATCCGTATGAAATTTTGTAAAATGATCAAGTGAAGTGAAAGCTAATTTGGCATAAACCAATGCAATTGGGTAGTTGCAAAAAACACTTTGTTGTTTTTGGCTCAAAATGGCCTCGATATTGGAGTACTATGACTTTTAGAATAAATCTTTTAAATACAAAATAAAATATGGATTATTTATAAAGCATTCAAAAAAGTACATGTGAGAAAATTCAAGCCTAGAAAAATGTATCCCTAAAAGTTATGCATACTCAAAGAGTGATGAAAAATATCAAGAAAATGGACAGTTTCATGTTTGTTTGTTTTTAAATGGTGAAAATTTCAAAAAATACTCCAAAAAAATCCATATTTTCCTAACTTGAAGATCCTCCTTCTCAATCATTTTTGTCATTGGGAAAAACAAATTGTATTCTTTGCACTTGCGCAAAGATAGTGCTCTTCAACCTCTAAAGGTTTTCAACTATGTTTTCACCAAATTGCTCCAAAATTGCCATTTCTAGGACAAGTACCAAATTTTCTTTTAAGGACTTTTTTGAACACATATGTCCATAGGATCTTATAGTACACTAGTTTGAGAACATGTGGAAAAAATTTCAGGAATTTCCACCGTGTAGATTGCAAGATATTACCATTTGAATTGGAAAAGAAAACTTTTTTTGGCCCTGCGAAAACTGGGCAGCTGCATTTTAGATGGTCACATGTGTACGAAAAAATGCCCAAAATGGTGGTTACTCTTTGGATTAATTTTTCAAGGCAAGTTAGACACATGCTTGAAAATTTTCAGATCATTTGAAACAGTACAACATATAGGAAAAAAATAGTGAGTAGAGAGAATTAGAAAATGATTCAAAGTATTAAATTGTAAACAATTTATTTATGGAATTGAAAAATGCCAATCCCAATGGTTAAAATGTTGTAATAAACAATTTATACCTACTATTTTTATTTTTTTCCAAAAATATTAAAAATTGAATTAAATAATGGATTTCAAACTTTTTTGTAGAGTTGAGATCCTATAATTACCTGCAAACTACTCCAAACTAAAACTCCTCATAACTTTTGACTCAACTATCAAAATAGAATGATTCAAAGCTTTCCATGTATATATAGATCTAGAGAACCAATTTCAAATTTTAATTTTAAAAAAAAGGGGATTTTTCAAGAAATTCTTTTGCTGCCCGAGTTGCCTGCCAAGCAATGAAAACAACATATCATACCATAACTTTTTAACTATGTAGTCAAAAGTTATGAAAATTGTTGGTCCTTAAAGCTACTCCTTGGGCACATGTTGTGTGAAAATGTCAAAGAAAAAATCAAAAACTTCATCTGTATTGAGTTGCCCAAAATTGCTATGTTGCCCCAAAACATAGTTTAGTGCTTTAGGGGTTAAGCACATGTGGAAGGTAGACAGATTACTATTTTTAATAAATCTCTTATTGGGACCATGTAAACTGAGTAGAGTCTTTGTATCCCAATTTTGAGTTTCATATTTTTATTTTTGAGTCAAAAATATTGAGTACTAAATACCACCAAAATGGCTAAGGTAGACATCCAATCAAAGATAAGTTAAAAATAGTAAACTAATTATTAAAAGTTTGAAAAAAATTACTCAATGTCTACAACTACCTCATGTACCTTCATCCAAATTTCACTCCAAAAAAACAAATGGTGCAAAATTTATGAGCAACAATATTTTACAAATTACAACATTTTTATGTCAATAGTTTATGTAGATTTGGACAATGATTTTTTTTCTAGTAGTGGCCAAAAAGTACTAGAAATAGCATGTGACCAAAATTTGAGACCTTAAAGAAATGTAGATAAAAAACATTTACGAAATGAAGTGACACAGTTTTTTTAGAAGTAGACACTTTGACGTTTTAATTTGTACAAAATAAGGAAAAAAAATTTCAAAGAGCCTAAAACTTAAAAATTTGGGAAAAATTCATGATAAAGAGATTTTACCAATAGAATGATCTTAAAACCATCTTGAAATCATGCGAATGTGAGAGATCAAGCCCTATTAGCACACAATCATGTGTGGCAAATTAGGTATATTAGAATTTTAATATAAAATTATTTTTGAATTTTCTTGAAAAATAAGAAATTTGATTGCTATCAAGTTAGACATTTTCAATAAAAATTACAAGTTAATTGGGTTCATGCTTCAAAAGTTATAGTAGATGGCAATTTTGTAAGTTCAAGTGTGACGCAAAGTAATACTAGTCTTTCTTGTAATCACCCTAAGAAGCTCCTTCAAAGATTACTCTCAATCATGTGCCCATAGACATAATATTTTAATGCATTCATCCAGTTTAAAAAACTCTTTTAACTCCTAAAGAACCAGCATGCATTTTTTGGCAACATAGAAATTTTGGGCAGGTACGTGTGACTAGAGATTTACATATTTTAGGTTCAAATTTTAATAGAAGGTAGGAACGAGGAATATCTTTCATATGCACAAAATTTCATGACATTTGGAAATATGAGTCAAAAGTCATGGCCTAATATGTTACTTTTTCGTTGGCTGGTTGTCCGGACAGATTAGAAAAATCTTTTTTTTCAGAAACAAAAAATTGAAATTGTTTTTCTAGAGTTGTATCTACATGGGAAGCTTTGAATCATTCCGATTTGATCAATGAGTCACAAGTTATGAGCTTTTCTTGTTTGCGGGCATTTATGGATTTTCTACTCTAAAATAAACTTTAAAGTCCTTCATCTTACTCAATTTTCAATGTTTATGGAAAAAAATAAAAACACAGAATGTAGATTGTTTATTAAAACATTGCAACCGTTGGGATTAGCATTTTTCAATTCCAAAATTAAATTGTTTACAATTTAGTATTTTGAATCATCCTCTACTATTGTCTAATTACTAATTTTTTCCTGTATGTTGTATAATTCCAAATAATCTAAAAAAATTTAAGCATGTGGAGAACTTATTTAAAAATAAGAATACAAAGAAGCTCGACCATTTTGGACATTTTTCCATAGAAAAGAGAGCTTGTAAAGTGCAGTTGCCCTACTTTTTGAAGGGCTGAAAATATGATTTTAGTGAAATTGAAATGCTTATATCTTGCAATCCACGTGGTGGTAGTTTCTATATTTTTTACCACATGTTCTCAAGTAAGTATAAGACAAGATGCTACGGTTATATTTTTCAATAAAAAAAATTCCAAAAAAAATTGGTACTTGTACTAGAAATGGCAGTTTAGGAGCATTTTGGGAGAAAATATAGTCCAGGAACTGAAGGGGTTAAAAATACATAATTTCTAGATCCAACCACATGAGATGGTTCAAGTTGTCAATCCCTATTGGAAGCTAATATAAAGACTCACACATCACGTCTCAGAAAATCTAATAGTTTTAAATCCTTGGTAGGACTTTCAAAGATTCAACTTGTGGAGGTGAATCCAAGTTATTAATTATTTCCAAAAGCTATGTAGGGTCATTGCAAGAAACACCAATCCTATTCTCTGTCACAATCAATGTGGCTCTCTCGTAATCTTCAATAACTTTTGAAGCATGAACCCCATAAACTTGAAATTTTTATTAGAGATGCCTAACTTGATGATAATCATATTTTTAATTTTTCAAAATATTTAAAAAATAAATTTACATTTAAAAATCATTTTCGTTTATTTGTCACACTTTGAGTTTTAGAGGTTTTCACTATGTTAGTAGTCCCCAAATGTAGTGATTTGGAGCTGAAATTTTGTTGGTCTATTTACATAGTAGAAAAGCATAGACCTACCAAAGGAAATCTAAAAACATATTATTTTTATGTCTTGCACATGAGTGCAAACAAAACTCCCATTGTGTGCAATTTCTAAACAATATGATGGTTTTAAGACCATTCTTTTGGTGAAATCTCATCACCATCAACTCTTCCCAAATGGAAAATTAACAATTTATGAAAAAATTTCTTTTCCTATTTTTTACAAATTAAAATGCCAAAGTACCTATTTTCATGAGATTTTGCACTTTCCTAGTTAATCTACTTAGAGATTTTTTCTACAATTTTCCTTCCTAGGGTACCTTTTTCTTAAAGATATATACATTGTGGCAAAAGTGTACACAAAACGATCGGTGTTTCTTGCAGTGCCCTTGTAAAGGATTCACACAATTCTAGATCCTACTTTATAAATCATTTCAAGTTCCTAATGCTTTCTGGAAGGACTTCTATGAATTCACATCCTCGAAGGTTCAACATAGTGATAGAGTTCAACTCACTAATGCTCTTCGAAAGTTCACTCAAGGATCCACAATATTTACGATACAACTCTTTAAAACGTTTCAAGCCTTCAATGTTGTAAAGATGTACTTCAAAAATATAAATCTTCAATGATCCAACTCAATGATACAATTCAACCATCAATGCTCTCTACAATCTCATTCAAGAACTTGCGCTCTTGAAGATCCTACTTTATATTACATTTTAAGCCTCCAATGGTTTGAGGAAGCGTTTTCAAGGAGTTACATCCTTGAAGATTCAACTCAATGAGAGGGTTCAACCCACTTATGCTCTTTGGAAGCTCACTCAAGGATTCACACCCTTGAAGATACAACATTGTAAGGCAGTTCAAGCCTCCAATGCTTTCAGGAAGCATTGTTAAGGATTTACATTCTTGAAGATTCAACTCAATGAGAGACTTCAACTCACCGATGCTCTCCGGAAGCTCACTCAAGGATCCACATCTTTGAAGATGCAACTCCGTAAGACATTTCAAGCCTCCAATGCTTTCAGGAAGTACTTTCAAGGATGAACATCCCCAAAGATCCAATACAGTGAGAGAGTTCAATTCACTGATGCTCTCTGGAAGTTCACTCAAGGATTCACATCTTTGAAGATCCAACTTTGTAAGACATTTCAAACCTCCAATGCTTTGAGGAAGCATTTTTAAGGATGAACATCTCCAAAGATCCAACTCAATGAGAGAGTTCAACTCGCCGATGCTATCCGGAAGCTCACTCAAGAGTCCGCACAATTGAAGATACAACTTTGTAAGATACTTCAAGTCTCCAATGCTTTGAGGAAGCACTTTCAAAGATTTACATCCCCAAAGATTCAGTTCAATGAGAAAGTTCAACTTGCCAATGCTCTCTGGAAGCGTACTCAAGGATCCACACCTTTCTAATTCCAAATTTATAAGACATTTCAAGCCTCCAATGGTTTGAGGAAGCTCTTTTAAGGATGAACATCCTTGAAGATTTAACTCTTTAAGAGAGTTTAACTCACCAATGCTCTCCGGAAGCTCCTCCAAGGATTCACACACTTGTAAATACAACTTTATAAGAAATTTCAAGCCTCCAATGCTTTGAGGAAGCACTTTCAAGGATTTACATCCCCAAAGATCCAACTCAATGAGAGAATTCAATTTACCAATGCTCTTTGGAAGCTCACTCAAGGATCCACACCTTTCTAGTTCCAACTTTGTAAACAAGGAATGAATTCATACTGTCTAGAGAAACAAGGAATGAGTTGATAGTTACCAAGAAATATGTGGTCTGTGTTCTTCACGGGAGAAAACGAGCACTTCGCCGCAGCCGATGCGGTCAGCAGACGCAATCCAGTTTGATTTCTTCAACGCACCGRYAATCGGCAGATCGAACCTGTGCGTGTTCTTGAGCAAATGGATGTGCTTCACTCCACGGCAACTCCAATTAAGCAGCGGGACTCACTCCACCACCTCCGGTCCGAGCAGCTGCATGCAGAAGGATCGATGCCGCATGTAAACGCTTCCAATCTTCACTCCGACCCCACTGCAAGCTCGCTCTTCCAGCAGTCCGGCCAGGTGAAGGAACCTAACGACTCCAGCCAACCGACGTTGTCGAAAAAGCCTGGTTCTATCGGAACAAACAATCTCCTCCCAACTTCCACACAATCACGACTCCCAACTTCCACACAATGACGACTCAATCTCTAGCTTCTGGGCACCCCACCAGCACTGAAACAGAGTTTTAGCAAGCAACAGCTCTCCCAAAGTGAGTTACAGCAGAAACAGAGGTACTCCAGAAGCAAAGAAATGGTGAAGGGCCGGCAAGAAGGACCGGGTGAACTTACATTTGAAGTCTTCCTCGAAAGTCTCACTGATGACGAGGACCGGCCATCATGGAGCGCAGATCACGAGGGCCGGCCGTCATGGAGCGGAGCATCAGTGTTTTGAATATATTAATGCAGGGATTCACCATTTGTTCAGTGCTTAAAGTGAGACAATGAAAGGACCGGCCTGCTCCAAATTCCCCGCATGGAAAAACTTGGGAAAATTTGACTTCGTACGGTATTTGGAATCAGGGACTCACAGTACAGTAATGATGGCAAATAGTGTTACCCATACTAACTACTTTAGAAATGCTATAAGTTTGTACTCTTCATGAATATTTTTACTGAGTGCATGGATCCTAATAGTACTATAGTTGGGAAAACTTTGTACCTATAGTTGATAAAAATATTCATTAAGAGTAAAAACTTATGGCTGTTATAAATCAATTAGTGTAGGTAACACTATTTACCATCATTAGTGTAGTGTTTAGCTGGGAATTTGATGCAGCTCAAAATTATCCACTCAACAATAAGCTTAGGAATAAAAACGCGAGGATCCTTTTGCTCCACGAGGGAGACCCCCAAGCGTTGCAACTTCCCAACCCACTAAGATATTACTGCTTCTCAACCACCTGTTTCGTGCCCGGCGTTGAAAAGATTGGATCTCCACTCCTTTGGAAGCGACTAAGATATGGAACCTGCACCTGCCTCCGCCTTGTGAGTTGCTTCTTGTTGCTGTTTGGCTTCAAAATTCTTGCTGATGTTGTTGCTTTCTGCTAGCTCAAATTAGGGGGTTGCATCTGGGGTTGGGACACCTAAACTCCTAGAGATAGAGTATCTACACAATGCGTAATGCATGCCATGCTTGCAAGCATTTCTATATTAGATATATACAGTTCAAAATTGCATACCATTGCAACACAAAAAAGCATGGATCTAGATACAACCTTTCTGTAAGCTACATTTCAAATGGGCATCATCCAATTGATATTGTACATGAAAGTATGTTTTCACATGTCAAGAGTGGTGTTCATGAGGGTTTTAGAATGAATTTAGATACACGGTTGGACTATTTTCACTTTCCGAATATTACTCCTTTCCAACACCGAGTGCAAAAATATAGACTTGTTTGCACTTTGGGTCAAGAGTATATGTGGTGTTACTAAGGGTGCATTTGGGTACACCATCAGAACTTGTTCACTCCTAATATCACTACTAACACCGATCTTAAATACCAAGTGCAATCATTCCTTTCTTGCAAGTGACACCATTTGCCAACATCCAATCAAGTGTTCATTGAGAATTTAATGCAAGTACCTATAATTAATATAATGGCCATTCAGTGTGAGTGGTCTGTAATCGATGTCACTACCACAACTTAACATATTTAGTGTAGCTCTTATGCTTACAGTTAAAGCAAAGGTGACAAGTGCCAATAAGTTTCTATCAATTAGCTGAGATGAGTTTTGTACTTATTAATATGAGGAAAAGGGAATATTAAACTCTTTACCATATATTTCAAACGGCTGAAATAGAAAACTTGAATGAAGAATCTGTAATGTTTGATTACGCAGATTTGCCCATGTAATCGGGCATTACGGCTGATTGCACACTGGATCCCTCCCGGGAAATGATCGTGCGATTTCCTGGGGGTGGTTTATGCATGGGAATACACCCAAATGGGCGCATCCCAAAAATCCCAATCCTTCTGGCTCTTCCTTCATGTAATTTCTGGAGAACAAAAATGCTCCACAAAATGAGGATGTATCCCACTACCAAAGGTACAAATGAATGTCATTACAAAATTTATTTTTTTGTGAGGCAAGGTAAATTAACCCCTAAAGTCCCAAGGTCATTTTTCTTTCAAAAAACACTCAAAACTACCATAATTGTTGTGTTCATCCAAAGAAACCAAAAAAATGCTTTTTTTTAGAATCTAACCATATGATCTTGTACTACACTTGTCTCAGATCATGTGGTAAAATTTTTGTGATGTTTGCCAGTACAGATTGAAAGACATTAGCATTCAAAGTGGAAGATAAAGTTTTATTCATGAAGATGTTGTAAATGCCCGCAAAATAAGAAGCTCCATAACTTTCACATCGCTCATCCAAATGGAAAGAATCAAATCTTCAAATTCAGAAAAAAAAAAAGATAATCTATAAAGAATAAAATATTACAATTTTTTGTTCATTTTCTTGTGGATTTTTCTTGTTGCCCGATCTCCCCCGTTTTGAGGTTATTATGGCATAAGTTTTGCTCCCGTGCACAGATTTAAATTAAAATTACATTTCCAAAAAGCTAATAAGTTTTTCTATGATATGAAAAAGTTTCAAAGAGTTTCATGAATAATTGAGCTCATAGGAACCTACCCGAAATCCATTTTGTCTCTTGTAGAGACAACGGGACTTTAGAGGTTAATATAGTAGCCTGCAAGTGCTTAAAGTAATTTAAGATAGTGCAAATTAGTGTCATGCAGACTAGTAGACTTCTATGCTAGAAAAGAAGGATCAATTCTAAACCAAAGTTGGACTAGTATCAAGCAGTTCCTAGCCCTTGGAATATAGAAACTACAATAAAAAAGAGAATGCAGATCTTGTATTTTTAGCCACTATCTTGTGGACTTGGTGTGGGATCTTGAACAACCAAGCTCTTGTCTTAGAAATCTAGTGCACACTTCACATGTTTGCAACTATTTGCTTCTATCTATATGCAAATAAACCATTTACCTCAAGTTCATTTCATTGGTCATAAAGGACAATTTTTTTGAGAAGATTCAATCATTCCTTCACGTTGACCTTGGAAAGACACAACCTTGGGGACATATACTTAGTCAAAAATGATTCAATTTTTGAACCAATAGGTGCACTTCGTGTTTCTACAAGAACAGAGAAAGTCATCCATCATTTTTTTTTTTTTTTTTTGAAATTCAAAATTTCAGACCAGCAGTCGCTGGTTCCTTGTGCAGGGAACAATTTCAGGGAACAGCCCCAAAACAGGCTCTTGCGGGGCTGAAAAAACATCTAATGATGTCAACGAAAGTCAAAAGGATGACTGCTTTCACTCTCTAAACTCTATACTCCACTCTATAATGTTTCAAAAAGTCATTAAAAAGTCATAAAAAAAACTTCAAAATACTACATCTTGTTCCCTTATTCACAAGTTTCAAAATACTTGAAAGGAAAGCACTCAATTGAAGCTCTGATTGAAACTCTAAAGTAGCGAAGTATCACTACTAGAATAGGTTCTAAATGTAATACTTCTCCTTCTTTTTGCAAGAATTATGCATTGAAAACAAGTTGATCACAAGAAGTTCGTGACAGATGAAGATTTGTTGCAAGAATGTCAAGAAACCGTTACAAAAGTGTGTAGCGCAAAATCATGTTGGAAAAGAAGGTTGCAAAACAAGTGCAATCTAATGTACAAAATAAATTACAAAACGATTGTTGGCACTAGACTTTTATTATACCAAGAGTAGTAGCGTGATGATCTTAACCATGGCATGTGATAGTCGAATGTAGAGGCTTGATTACGTAGCCACAAAGTTGCCAACCACGCGGCCGTCCGTGAATCTTCCTGTGGCCGACTTGGTGTTGAAAGCACGTCCATAAGGTGGGAAGTATGTTGCTCTTGGAGATGGTGTCCAAGAAATTATTGTTCACCGTGTCAGTTGTAGAATCACCAAACAGAATGAGAGCCACAACTGGGACAGTCAAGATACTCTGGTTTGCCACTAACTTGCTTGCACAAACCACATGAAAACTAATGCAAGAAACTTTACAGATACGTTGCTCTCCAGTTTTACATCAAATGGCTGAGCGGGATAAAGAATGGAGGGTACAGTGAAGCTCCCTCTAAGCTGGAGAGTAGCATCAACTCAGCATTGCAGTTGCAATCTAACAAGAAAAGAAATGATTTGTCAGGTGTTACAGGGCAAGWACTGAACCTCCTCTCATCAACCTCTACTGTAGTGGTTTTTATTTTTATTTTTTATAAAGTGCCAAAGTGGCGATATAAATACAAATGTTATAGGGGTGCTCCAAATTTCAGCATCCATCCACATGTTGGATAGAAAGAGCACACTAGCACATGTCACATGCCCATAATTTGGTGGTTTCATCCAAGATTTTTTTTTTAGTTTGAAGTTTTCTAGCAAAAATCTTCACAATTTTATGCCATTTTCAAGCCAAATTTTTTTAGTTGAATCAAGCACTACAAAGCCAAAACAAAAAAGCCCTAGTCTCCACTCTCAAGTGCGGATAAGGTGGGTACACCTAGATTCACACCCTGCCTAAAAACATCATCATCACTTTGTGTACATTCTAGGCACATAAGCAAAAAGTGGCAATTTAAGGGGTACCCATCTTACCAAGGATTTTTTTTTCTTGCTTGCTTCAGATAGTATAGAAAGCAATCTTTATATGAGTGATGTAGTTGTTTACATCTAAGAAGAGTGTTTTTGTCTTTAGAATGTGTAGCACATTAGTCTGCCTTACAGGGCTCCACATCTCGCAAACTGCCAGTAAAATTGTGTGTACGATACACTGTTGTGGAGGATTGATGCTAATTCAATCACCATGGAAAAGACTAAAACTCTGTTCGGCAAAAGAAGCTTCGGTAACCCTAATTTGGTCACGGGCACAATAAATCATGAAATGAAGACGCTGATGAGAATCAAAAGATGAAAAAGATCTAATGCAAGCAAGCTTCCAGAGGTTGCGAAGGTTGCGAAGGTTGCGAAGGTTTAGAACGGGATGGCGCTAGCGACGCGAGGATAAACCACGCGATTGGGGTGGTGCAACAGACGCCGAGCCTTCTGTTTCTTGAAGCAGTACAATGCCACTCCCAGCGGCCATTCCACCACGGCCGTGATGAGAAACGCTACGACTCCAAGTGTTGGGCCGACGATCTTGCAACGGCAAGGGTTCTGCCGTGTCCCGCATTGCACGCACAACGGAATGGCCATCGTTTAGAGGTTGAGAGCACTCAGGGCCAAATCCTGCTCTCTCTCTCTCTCGATTCCAATCTCCTCTCTCTCTCGATTCCAGGCTCCCTCCCTCTCTCTCACTTGATTCCAAGCTCTCTCTCTCTCGATCAATTCCAAGCTTCGCAGAGCGCTTGCAAGATGGGGAGTTGGATTTCGGATGCAACGACGATCTGAGCTTCGGCTTTAATTGTTGCGGTCTTATGGTGACGCAGCGCAGCTCGGCTTTTAGCTTGAGTTCGTTAAGATCCAGAGCTGAATCGGACAGTCGGACGCCAGCTGCTACTGCCACGCGCCAGGAAGAGAGTTGTAGCGAAGTGGGCTCCCTGCCATCCCTTYGGAGTTCGTTCCAAGACACGCGGTGACCTCAGAGATTTTTGCAGATTGATGCATGCCGGCCGTGGTGGGTAGGCCGGCCAGCTACTCCGCCAGCTACTCTTGAGATTCTGGAATCTTGAAACTGGAGCCACAAACAACAATAACGTAAGGTGCAATGGCGTCTGTGCATCTAATGGCGTCAGTTTCTACACATGATAAGGTGGGTAAACCCAAAGGCGCCACAAATTGGTACTATGTCTAGTTACTATTATTATGCTAATCAAAATTTCATATCATCTTGTTGGCAAATGAAAGCACTAAAAAATGCACTAAAAAATGCAGCATTTAGATACAGTATGCAAAAATTATTAAGGATCAAAGTTTGTTTTTGAAAGTGCGATCTACAGTCTGTGTACATGACAAATTTTGGAAAAGTACATGGACTGTAGATGGCGCTTTAAGGTCAGTTGCGCTTTTGGGTGTACCCACCTTAGTCATTTCAGATGATAAATGTACGTGAACTGTAGACGAACTTTTTTCTTTTTGACCTAATTGTTAAGCTATGTATATTGAATAGGGATATTAAGGGGACACATATTAATTAATTGACATTTCACACTATATAAATATCTACCTTTGTTGTACATCAACAGTGTCTAAAATGTATAGGGGTTGTACATCATGTTTTGAACATCTATTGTTTTCCTAATTCAGTCCCCTTAATTGTTTGGTCCCCTTAATACCCCTATTCAGTGTACAATCTACCTATATTTATGTTTTAGAATCAATAGCAATATTTACATAGAAACTGGCGCCATTAGGTACACAGACACCATTGGGTGCTCCTACCTTAGTTCTCAAAATTTCAAATGTCGCAGTTGGGGATTATCTCAACGAAAACTAGCCGGAAAATCTCCATCTCCATCTTTCTGTCAATTATCAATTTTCAATTTACAACTTACTGTTGATGTGTGGGATTTGTAACCCTAATCTTTTAGCACTGCCCGGATATCATAAAAACACTAAGTTATTGCTCACATGGTGGTCTTGTTTGTGTTCCTCCTCTTGTGTTCTGACGGGGAAGCCTGTTGGTGTGTAATTCTGATTAAAATTCGGTTGTATGCTATGAAAATAAAATAAAATAAAACACACACACACACACACACACTAAATTGATGCCTCAATAGTGGTGTCGACCCAAGTTGTGTTTTGTCAGTTAACCCATAAATGCCCAACACCTTCTTTGAGCTTCTAGAAATTTGCTCTAAATTGAACAAAAAAACAACATTTTGATAAGTTGTATAAATTTATTTTGGAATTTTAACCATATAAATTCAAACTAAACATGTTAGAGATTACATGAGAAAGGAAAACACAACAATATCTCTTATGGATTGAAAGATTATAATGTTTGGTCATGAGGGTGTCAAAATTGCAAAAGTGATTAAAATTCTTTCAAATCTCCTTTCACATGTTAAATCTAAAAAGTTGGTCGCCAAAAAATTATGAGGTTAAAGAGCCTAACATACATAATCCTAAACAATTTATGGCTTCTGAAAATCTACTCTACAATATTTTTAAATGAATTTTTAATGTGATTTTTCCTCCAAGATCTAGTGTATTTGAGGATCATTTCCAAGAGCCATCAACACTATGGAAAGTCAAGATTGTGATTGGCACCCTTGCACAAAATCTTGAATAGGAAAATCTTAATTAATTGTTTTCAAAATAGGATTTTTGATGCTAAACTAGACTTCAAAAAGAACTCTCAAAATATAAACTACTAAAAATAGAAACTTGATTAAATTTTATTTAACTTCAAAGTATTGTCAACGCCTAAATTGGGTGCCTCAGGCATTTAGGGGTTAACCCCTAAATGACCCTGAGGATAGAATCTGTCCTTGACCAATTTTTTAAGTTAAACAAAACCTTACCAAATTACTATTTTTAATAGTTTATATTTTTGAAAAATTCTT
This sequence comes from Pleurozium schreberi, assembly GCA_006891605.1. Lineage (NCBI taxonomy): Eukaryota > Viridiplantae > Streptophyta > Bryopsida > Hypnales > Hylocomiaceae > Pleurozium > Pleurozium schreberi. The sequence continues at coordinate 1,682 of VACF01001315.1, read as the reverse complement.
TTTGAAGTTTAGTTTTAGCTTCAAAAATCTGATTTTGACATTTTTCAAAACTTTAAAATGGAATAGAAACAAAACTTGTCAAGCTTTGTTTTTTTAGTCAAAATCAAATTTCGAAAATAATTATTTTAAAAGTTATGATCAAGGTTGACTAAGGCGCACCCACTTTTTGGATGCTTGGGCGTTTAAGGGTTAAGACGCTTCAATTTTTCTTTGAAATTTTTTAATTCCAATTTGCTGGATTTGCTTTGATGTACTTTTTATGTGATTCAGCACCTTCTATTTTACACTAGAAAGTAATAAAAGTACGCACTATCCATCATCAATTCCAATACAAATTGAACCTAACTAACTCAATATCATATTTTTCAAAAGAATCAAGCCATAGATAATATTATATTAACCTACCAACTTTATTTTTGACAATTTTTCTTTGCCATTCCSAACAATTTTTGTAACAAATTAGAAAAAAGATTCAAGTTTGAATAACATAGACATTGACAGACTAGAAATCAATTGATTTTTCATTGTTTAAAGGAATTTACCAAAAAAAAATCAAAGAACACAGATTAAAATCCTAAAAGTACACTGTTCACATAATTAAAGATCTCTTCAACCTTGATTCTTAACCCCTAAAAGACCAAGTGTCCGTTCAACATAAGCAAGAAATCTCTGGTAGGTTCCTACAAAGTCATTTTTGGTCGGATGTTCATGAAATTTGGACACAATGTGTAACTAGATAAGTGTACCTGGGTGAATGCAAGAAAGACTAGTACTATTTTGAGTCACAATTCGAATTGCGGAGTTTCCATCCACTATAACTTTTGAAGTATAAGACCAATGAACTTGAAAATTTTATTAGAGATGTCTTGCTTGATAGCAAATAGATTCCTCATTTTTTAGAAATTTTAAAAAATCATTTTATATTTTAATTTTAATTTAGCTAATTTGTCACGTTTTGCAGTTTAGCGGTTTTAGTACTGGGGAGTGCCCAAAATTAATGATCTAGAGCTGAAATTTTTGTGGTCTATTCCCACACTAGGTGGGCATGCATCCGCCAAATGGAATCTAAGAAAACATTATTTTATGCCCTCTACATGCGTGCTAATAGGGCTCTCTTGCGCGAGCACTTCTAAACATTCAAGATGGTTTTGAGATCATTATTTTGGTGAAATCTCTTTATCACAAAGTTCTCCCAAATTTCCAGCTTTTAGTTTTTTTTAAAATTACATTTCCTATTTTCTACAAATTAAAACATCAAAACACCTATTTTCATGAAATTTTGCACTTTTCTGGTTCTCCTACTTAGAGAATTTTCCTACGCTTTTCCTTCATAGGGTATCTTCTTCTTATAGGTGTATACATTAAATGTATTTTTCACATTTTTTAAAAATTGTTTTTCTAATTTTACAGTACTCCCGAAAAAACATGAGTACTATGCCAAATGCTACAAAAACAGGGGGGTCTTTCTTGCAATCACCCACCTATTGGTGGACCCATTTTTATAAGTGACCCTTGTAGATTTTTTCTTGATATGTTCATTCTATATTCAATTAAGCTTGGAATCAATTTGGAGTACACTAATTTTATACATAGTATGAATTATACATGCTAAGTCAATCTGGAATCTTTTTTAAACCTCCAACAAGATCCAATAAACTTTAATGATTTAATTATAAGAACAA
>VACF01001314.1:0-25648 GCA_006891605.1 Pleurozium schreberi | reverse complement strand
TCCCACCTTATGCGGTGGAAAAGCCTCAAACTTTCACCTTGCACTTCGAGACCCTACCCCTCACGCTATTTCAATAGTGAAGTGCAAGAGATGTCATTTTTGAACTTGTTGCACCAGGTTTTGTGGAATGGGGTCTTGCGGTGTTCGAATGATAGGCAATATGGCATGGGTGCTTAGGGATTAAGCTTAGTTGGGATCAAGCTGTTCAATACTCCCTATGTCCTTCTAAAAATCACCAAATCAAGCATAGTTTGTGTCCCACTATCAATTCTATTCACTGGTTTCAACCGTTGAGTAAGCATTGGCCGAATTGAATGACCTTGAGCGGACAAGTGACAAGCAATCAACGGGAGCATTCCTCTCCGATCAAGCTTGGCCTTGTCCATATGAAGCACCATGTACTTGCCGCTTCCTCAAACAATAGTGTTGACGATGGACTTGGTGACCACTTGGATGCCATGAAGATTTGTTCATGGAGTAGCCTAGGTTTTTTTGTTTCAGGTATTTAGATTGGAAGTACATATTTCTAGAAACCCATTGTTGCCACCAACCTTTAAACCATTAGGATTGACGAACTGGCAACATTCACAAATGATGCTCAAATATGATACTTTCCTCATGGATTTAAGGTGCTTGAACAACGGTAGGCGCTCCAAACATTAAATCTTGTCCATCCAAGCCAAACATTGGGGAGGGGATTGTCAAGTAGTGGGCCTTCAGCGCACCTTGCTACGTTGTCTCTTCTGTCCTTTTCTCTTTTTTTAGTGTGAGCGTTGAACCTTCAACGGTATTGTATCAATATTGTAGCGTTGCTGATTGGAAATGGCCGGAAGACAAGGGTCATTTTGCGGAAGGAGATTCAACGAGAACAACTTTGATTTTCTCTATAAGAAAACAACATTTTTTAGAAGTTTGAAAAAATGCTAGTAAATGCCTGGATTGATGCGAAAAAATTAGCATACATGTCCAAAAAATTCGTTATAATGGATGGGCCAAAAACGCGCTTAAATCTCGAAGAACATGTCCAATTCAGCCTTGTTTTCTTCTGACATCCCTAAGAACGTGGTCTTATAATGTCACCAAAATGTGCCATGTGGCAAACAACTCAGCTCCACGTAAGCGACTATTTGGCGGGAAGTACTACGTCCGAATTTTTTCCATCCAGTCTAATGCTTTTGCGGCACTTGACATGGCATCCGACGTGGCAACAATAAAAATGAAGTGGAAACCATCAAGGGTGACATGGCATGCCTAGTCAATACACATTCATGCCATTTGAGAATTTTTATATTGCATTTTGAGAAGTCATCTTAGATGTTTTTTTAGACATCAATTGTAACCACAAAACGCGGTCAGTAAAAAAATTACTTAAAAAATAATAATACAAAAAAGTAAAGAAATAAACAAGTAAAATTGTTGAATTCAGCAAGAATTAAAGAAAACTAACCATCTTCCATCAAGGGAATTTTTGATGGCAAAATGAAGGAATTACTTCATTAAAAGTTAGTGAGAATGAAGGGTAGAGAGGTTATACTTATATCCATTCTCTGCCCACAGTGAGACAAAAGATATGGGATAATTAGAATATGGCAACTTGACTATATTACATCTTGATGTTGTTTTAGACGTCAAGTTGTTGTTTTAGACATCTAGATGTTGTTTCAGACATTTTACATTCTACAAAGTGCAGTATGCTAGCATTCGAATTGCGGCTGTGCAGTTTTGGATGGAAGATAGGCCTAATTTGCCTACCCCATTACACTTCAACAAGAAATAACTGTCTCGGGCACATACCCTGACCATCATGGACAAAAATAAAGGTCTTTGCATTCAGAAGCACCGACGGAAATAGAATGGGCTATAGACTGGTGTCTCCAAGAAATAATCCAAAAACATTCTTTCATGCCCTTTTTGTCTTTCTCTCTCTAAATTCCCATGACGTCCAGGCCTTGAACTTCTTGCTTGTACCTCACACTCAACCGTAAAATCATCACAAACTTGGTCTAAAAAATTGTTGAAGACGATGTCCTCTTGTTTGTCAACCTCTTGCATTTCTTGTAAATTCGCAACTACTTTGGCTTGCCAAGCATCCATACTTCCACAACAACATTGAGAATGGCTTAAACTCCACAAATCTAGCCCTTCTGGCCTTCTTCACTCTTGCACAAAATTGTGAATGCACTGTGACAACTTGAAGAAAAAGATGAAAAGCTCCTTGTCTTATTGTAGAATGAAATAGTCATTGGACAAAACCAACATGGCACTCAACCAAAACCCCAAAGCCAAGGAAGGTTCATCTTGACGTGGCATGTGACTTTACCAAAATGTGGCAGGTGATTCATCGAGCTGCTTGCTTAGCAAGTCTGAATCTTCATGCAAGTGTTGGGCAGCCATCCAACGAAGGAGTCAGCAAGGGTGTCAACCCATGCCAAAACCTGTAGGATTCTCACTTGCCACGTCATGGGTACTCTTGTTTGAGAGGTCCACCGTGGAGATGCCCTAAGGTTTGTAGAGGGCCATTTCTCTCTTTGTGCCAAAAATAATTTTTTTAATAAAAAATATTAAACATATGGAAATAATCTAAAAAAAATCAAATAACATTTTTCAAAAAAGTATTTTAGAATGTGGAAATTTTTTTAAAATGAATATCCAATTTGACTTGCCAAAAAATAGTCACATCATATCCAAATTAGATTTAATATTAATGATTATAAATGATTCTTAAAAAATGTTTTTTTAAATATTTTTTTAAATTATCAATTCTATAGATTTTAGCAGTAGTAACTTGCGGCCTTATTCAAAATTTTCCCTAATGCTTTTAGAGGTGGGACTTTCAATATTCATTATACACAAATGGTAAAGAATTAATAGATAAATGTAGGTTTGGTTGAAAAGATCTTGAAGTTTTTGTTGCTATTAAATGATGCAAAGTTCAATGTAATGAAAATTTGCACATAGGTTTCACTAAGGATTAAGAATTTGGCAATACATTGCTATATTTTTTTTTCTTCTAATGCTCATTTGTGCAAAAACAATGACAAATTAGGACACATGCTTGGACTTTTCAAAATGCTCATTTTAAGCATGATTAGGACTTACTTGCTTAATTTAATGAAGATCAAGATGAAAAATAGATCATAATTCATATGATTGAAAATTAACTTGTAACATTGTAGAGACACCAAGATTTTAAAGTCTCAAGATTATCTTTTTTACGATATGTAAAGGTCTCAAGACTTTTTGAGACCTACAAATGTTAACTCCATGTAATGACAACTCTCTAGTGATGGAAAATGTGGGGGCTGTCTTTTGAGTGGATAGTGAGGGACTAGTGCATTTCAATTAATGCACCCCCCCCTCTATTAACTCAAAAGACCCCCATTAATTAATTTTTTAAATGACTTTTTAGCCCCCCTCCTCCTTCATCTTATAATCTGAGTTGTTTGGATCTGAGTTGCAAGCATTATGAGATATGTCCATATCTTTTAATTTTCAAGAATAGCAAGTTCACATCTTTTCAGTAGATAGTGATGGAAAATGTGTAGGTCATGCATTATAAAGTGATTTTTAGCACTTACAACCCTAGCTAGAAGTGCATTAATTAATTCTCTAAATAGATGAAGACATATACTTAATCATCATTTGCATAATTGAATGTGTACCTTTAAGTAGATAGAGTCCTATACTTGCATTAATGCACCTTCAAGTGAACCATCATTTGCATAATTAAATGTGAAAGACGTGGATGTGGGAGCTTTACCATTCACACAATAATTAGAATATGTCAAAGTTAGCACATTGAAATAAATATTAGCTAAGCTAGAAGGCTCAAGAACAATTTGAGCATTAAAATTGCCCCCCCTCCTTTAATGTACACTATTGGTACATGATTTTTTTTCATCTTTACAAGAATGTGCAAATTGTGTACATTTGAGGAGGCAGGCAGTTTTAGAGTCTCATGCCATTTGACTTCACAAAGCTCCAAACAATATGAAACGACTTGGATTAAATGCCAATTCCACTTGTCTTTCAAGGAAAATTTACTGAAAATTATTTCAAGCAATTTCACCTTGCCAAAATTCAGCTTCATCCTTTAGATGGGCGCTTTATGGACCTTCTACCTTACTAAAAAGGCAATTACAATGATGATATATCAAGCTTCCTTCATTAAGATCTTAGTGATGATTTCTTAGTTTAAAACTCCTTTGTTCAAACCCAAGTGAAAATCAACTTAAGGTCTAAACACAATTTCTCACTCATTTTACAATATATTTGTTAGAAGTCTCCATCCATATTTTAAAAACATGAATAACTCAAAATTTGTAAGGAACTAACTTTTGTAGATTGGTTCAAACCTTTGTAATTCTTTCATAGATCTTGTACAATAAAAAAAAATTCCTTTTAAAACATCCTAATTCCTAAAACAAACGAAAATACAAAAAAAAATCCTATGGAATCTTCATGTGGAATAGTTCTTAATAATATTTGAATACCACATCCATTCATAATTGTCTTTTCTTCATGTTCATCTATATTTCTTATCTTACATGTAAGTTCATGTGTTATATAAAGAATTTTTTTTCCAAAGATGTATTTGAACATAGTAAATTTTCTACAAATGATTTTCACACATATTCTTATATTTTTTGAAATCCCACTACATACACTATCTAAAGCACATTTTTTAAATTAAAAAGAATCTTAAAAGTATATTTTTTTTAACTCCAATTACCCCCCTCCCCCCCCCTAAATGCTTAAAATCTTAGGACAATATGTATTCGATCTTACACACACCATTGGATGGACTCTTATCTATTTGAAGAACTACACCACGTGCCCACACTATGGTAAAAATATTGTAGATTTATATTTCTACTTGTAGATTTCTATTCAAGACCATGGAATAAGACTAGTGACTCTTGAATTGAAGTTGCCRAAGGGAATGCAAATTGTTTCTTTTAGTATAGTAGAGGGACTTGTAACTAATCAAATAAGCAATTTTGGACATGATCTANTGAAAAAGATACAAGCATGCTTTCAATTAGTCAAACCAGTGAGACATGAGAATCATGTGAGCATGGTCACCCAATCTCCACAATGAGGCGGCACATGGCGGTTGCAATTGGCATCTTTGGGATGAAATGCAATGAGAGGATACATCTGCGTCATAGAATCATTCAATTCCAAGTTAAGGCCAAAATGATTGTGAGTTCAAGAATCTGACTTCAAGAATCACATAAGATTACTATTATAATTTGATTCTATTTCTACCAATTGAATGAGGGTTGCTATTATGTGAGCTTAGGAACGTGAGCCCATGAGCCTAGAAGACTATACACCGATGTTATAACTATCTATATTACAGAAACCTTTAATGATTATAGTGTAACTATGTTATAAATATACCTATATTATCGGTGTTTTTATTGTAAGCACCTCAGTCAATGGTTGTAGAATATCTACTTAYACATATGCTCAAGGCTCACATGCTTGCATTTTCATGCTCACACACTAGCATCGTTGGCAACTGAATTATATCTGACCTCATTCTCTCATGCARTGATCTATATTTTCAAAGATTAATCTATGACAAACTTCATTTCACAGATTTCCACCAGCATAATGTTGTAAKTTGAGGACTACCAATGGATATTAACTCAATGTTAGTAGGCTTTAATTTGTTTGTTCTCAATCGGCAATTTTGRTGTATCAATTCTCTATTTTGGGGAGACTGCAATGAAGGATCAAACTAACTAACTAATTAACTAAGCAGGGCAAGGCTTAAGACCCGGTGGTTGATCTCCAGGAAGATTAGAAGAAGGAGGTGGCGGTAGCGGAGGAGTAATGTATCGACTCAGAAGAGCTGAAAACTTCTCAGTAAGGTCAAAATTATCAGGCCCAAATATCACACTCGACTTCTGCTTGGTTTCCTGCATTGTGTCCACTCTTTTTTAATTCGTGACGCCTTTCTGATCAAGAGCTATGTTGGACCTATTTCTTCTATTAAACCTGGMTCTTCTCAACTAATTTTCCATATCCAGTTTTGCTTCCAAGTTACAAACAAAAGAAGATGCGAGGTACTACTAGACTAACTAGGCTTGCTGAAAATAATGAGGTTGTGAAGCGGGCGACAGAGCTCAAGACGATGTAACAATAAACGAAGCAAGAACCCAAATCCCAACTGATAAAAAAAGATCTGAAAATGAAAGAGCTCACCTCCCGAGTTTGCCGATGCGCATTCAGCTCCTTAATGTTGCTCAGAAACTCACTGAACTGTTCATAGGACAACCGGTTCCTGCATTGCGGAAATTGGAGTAACARACAACAACAGATCATGAGTATTACAACAGTACTAAGCACAGAACTAGGCATTAAAATAGTATAATTTTAAGTACTGTGCGTGGCGTCTAAACATGTTGAGATTAATAAAAACGAGCTACGCATTCATTCAGGAAATTACTCTGATCCGGATCAGTGCCTACAGACTTGTCAGACTCGGCAGGAGGAGACTCCGGGCACTCCGGGCACTCCGATTTCGTGCACGAAAATGGTCCTTCAACTGAAACCAGAGGCCACGAGCAATGTAGTTAAACCAATGTTATTGAATAAATTATGCCAGACACATAGTAAGCATAAAACTGTGAAATACAAGCGATGACAAAAAACAAGAATAAAAGATGCCTCTTTAATCCCCAGAGTTCACCAGTTATGTAATCATTCGGGTCGAAAGCACTTGCTCAAGCAAGTGCAATATGATAGAACTATTTTCCTCGAATTCATAATCTCAGATACGAAAGTTTTACTTGCCAATTTCAGATGAGGATTCTGTTTACTCGAAACGAAGAAATTAAGCTATAATTTTTAGTATAGACACGTATAAACATGAGATTGGAGAAGAAATCTTACTTCCTCTTTTTGAAAAAGGAGGAGAGGCACTCTTGGGCTCAGGGGACAGCGACGTGCCACAGGGTGATGCTGGTGGGCAAGGCTTTTTCCCGTCGTCCGCCTGGCAACAATATCGACTAAGTCAGAGGGGATAATAGCTGCTCTAAGCTGATACAACACTTCAAAAGAAGAGCTCTACAATCAACTAATCTAGGACCAAATATTTGTGAAGTGTAGAACGACTTCTAGGGATTAWTAATGCAAYAGAAACAAAGGCACACGGGGAACTCTAGGAGCTAGTATCAAACAGTCGAACAATAATGACTGGATGGGGATAACCCAACATTCCAAGTACAAAGTTCAATGGAGTCAAATCGAACCTTAAAAGCAAGTCGACCAGCTTCGAACCAGAAAATCAGAAACGACAAAGGCTCAAGGTTAARAGAAACTCGATGATGGCTCTTACCGAGACACCACCGCATTCTGAACTTGCCTCCAGTGATTTCATCAGCGCTTTCTTGAAGTCATCCAACTGACACACACGTTTACCAGAGCAAAATTAACCAGAATTCTTGCAGCCAAGTACTTATTTCCTGAAACGCTGCCGCTCTTCGCCGTTTTAAATTGTTTGACGGAAGGATTAAAAGAAGAAAATCAACGATTGGAGGCCTACAATAACGACCCTGTAATATAAACTAAATAAAGAAGGATTCAAAGAAGAATGTCTGGCAGTTTGAATGCAATGCTTCCTCTTAGTTCATAGCCTTTGCATGTAAGGACGTACATCTAATTGCATGTACTGGATGCCAAACTTTCATCTAACTGTTATGAATTGCTATACTTCATGCMTTGGCCTACCTTTGAAACTTGGCACATCAGCTTCTTCACTTGACCTGAGAGCACATCGTTGTCTTTGACCAATTTTGCCTGCAGGAAACACAAGGTTGCACAACCATTCATGAGAACGTGTTTTTTAGAGTCCTCTCCTTCAGATGAGACGTTCAAAAATCAAGACGTATGTGGACACTTTCTCCTCTAGGAGGAGAACAGAAGGAAAGAGTTTAAACGTCGTTCTGAATTGAAAACGTCGACGACCCCAAACACTTGCACATAAAGCAATTTTAAACCCTAGAGGGTCGGAAATTCTATCACTAAGAAAAAGCAGGGTGGCAGAAAGCAATTAGTATCTGAGTACCTGTCCCTCCATGGCGAGAGTCAGCTTGGCCGCAGTTTCTGCCAAAGTAGTTTCAGCCCCAATGACCCGCGTCTGCAGGCTTCCAATGACAGCATCTTTTTCAGCGATCTTGGACCTCAAACTTGACGTCTCGGCTTCAAGCTTTGCAACACGGCCGGAAACAGCRTACTGGACGACCTGCTGCGCGACTTGCAATTGCTGATCAGGATCCTTTGGCAAGGCAGCAACAACAGCGCTCGAAAGGTTATTGTCGCTCCCCTTCCCCATCTCTGCCTCTCGCTTCCTTCCTTGTGAATGGCAGGCCAAGCTCAGGACTTCCAAGGTCTCGCTGAATTGGCACGAAAGAGCTCCTCTGGAAACCTGGGTGACCAAGGATGCCAAGTCTTCATGGAGGTCCAAGCCCTCACAGAGCAAGGCATAGGATTAGTGAAGGATAATTTCATGAGACACCATTCAGAATACCCGTTCAGAAAACCGTTACTTTCCAGTGAAACTACTTCAGTCTCCGAAGTCCCATGTTAGAGGTTGATGCGTTTCTATTACAAACCCCCTCAGGGTCAGCTGACTGTTCCACAAACCAATCTCTGATTGATTTTCCCTGAGGCACTTTAAAACTACTCTATAAAACGTAAGAGAATCATGATATAATATGAAGTCTTTGAAATACTAATTTTCTATGGGTAGAAAGCGATGAATGATAGCTGACTCTGCTCCTGATTTAAAGGAGTAAAACTTCATAGAACCTGTAGTGTCCTTACACGATGCCGTTGCTTGGACATCCTTCCCTTACTAGCTTTGAGAGTCAAGTCGAACACGTGACGAGACTTCGTTCAAGCTATTTCTGCTGTAGACAACCCACCCTCATTCTTCAGAGTAGAAAACCAATCCAGGAACAAATCAGGAGTGCTGATGATCTTGATGTACAACAACCTACTGAAGTATGCACTATGGGTTTTTCTACAAGCAGCATCCTGTCAAGCACACTAAAGCTATGATACGCGAGGTCCAATCAAAATAGAATCGTCACTCAGGAGGATGTGCTTCTGGGTACAACAACACTGTAGGTAGCAAGCTGGTTCCGAAAGCCAGCCCAAATGACTCTTCACGTATAAGAGAAACAATGTTCTGAACAAAAATGCTTACCTCATGGAACCGGTGACCTTCCACACTCTAAAATCACTTCACCAACTGAATTCTTTCGTCCGTCAGCCGACCCCTCTCTACTTCCTTCTTGCCCCTTCTGCTTATATTCGTCTATCGTGCTTTTGAAATCCAATGCCTGCAGTCAACCTAAACTTAACCCTGCCAGGTGCTGCAATCATTCATCAAATCGACAGCCAACCAAGTTGGCATTAATCGCACATCGGTGGTCGCTGCATCAGCTCGAAGGAGGCTGCAACCATTGGAAGCCTCTCACTTTTTGAAACCTGAACTTCAGACCTCAGAATGTCAAGGTAACCAAATATTTTCCTCATGCTGAACAGGTGCAACTTTTCTTCGAAGCAGCACGTATTTCAAAACAGAGCATAATTTAAGAGTTCAGCAAAGTAGCCACATTCAAAAACAACCGAACATGAAGAACGGTATAACATTTTCCAAGTAAGCTATGGCTGTTTTTCCAGAAATRAATTGAAGGCCTGAAGCCTACGTTAACACTGGTCGACACAGTAGTAACAAAACTTCGACAGGATGCCAAGTCATGCTTCAAATATTAATTCTCTGCTGAAATCAGTTCATTCTACAATAATTGCCGCCAATCCTTCAGGGCAAGGTAGAAAAGTCTACATGAAAAAAAATCTTGAAGGGGACTAGTTCCTAGAATCATGGTACAAATTGACCAAAGTCCCTGAGGCTCATAACTATTACTCATGCCTGGATGCATCCCAAAGCAGCCGAGCGTGCAAAATCTTTACAGATTTCACCTAAAACAGATTGAGTACCCGACTTTCTTTACAGCTACAAGGAAGTGCCGCAATAAGGCGTATGCAGGCAGACAAGCCGTGTGGTGATTARACACATTATAGTCAACATTATACCCATTGACATGCCGAAATATGTGGTCTTCGGATCAACCCCCCTCGGAGCTCGCCGGCCTCTCAGCACACGGGACCATGGGAAAACGCTACCACCTGCCAGGACAATCCCATATTCAAGCCCGCTTGGACCGAATCCAGTCAGTGCTGCACAGAAAGCTCCAAAGGGACCTGCCAAACAAGTGAGGGTAGCTGCTAAAGAGGAGCCTTTTTTGCTACCCGTAGCTCCATACACTACGCTCCCCACACCAACTCCACGCGGTAGTCCGTGAAGAGCCACAGGAAACAGTAAGTACCGGTTGTACCCACTYGTTGCGGCAACACCCATAGCCAATCCCTCGACAAAAGAGTAAAACCAAATCATAAAAGCAGCCAGGCAGGCCCTCCTTGCCATAGGGCTCATCACGGAACCAGGTAGAAAAATCTCTCCCTTTGACTTGGATTTTGATTCGACATAATATCGAAGCAGRAAGTGCAAAAACGCCCCTGCACAAAAAAGGAGRAAAATCTGAAAGATATTCATCTTCCCATCCAGCAGCATTTGTAAAGGTTTCCACGTGGCTACCACTAARGCAACCCCTTCTCCAATTCCAGTAGCCATAGCCAATGGCAGCTTGACGGAGCTCACTAGCAGCATGTGGATCACAGCCCCGACTAAGGGGCCTATTCCAAAGCTAAGGAAAGCCAAGAACTTATCCGGTTGGGCTCCTTCGCTCCCTTCCAGCAACGCACTGAGAGCCTCCATGAACGTCACGGCAAGTGTGGCAGCGGTGGCGACCTCGGATTTTCCTGCGTCTTTGAAACTGTCGGGCATCACTTCGGCCATGACCATCCAGATCATGCAGCCCCCTGCAAAGCCCATGCAGAAGGGCAGAAACTTCTGGAAGGCTTCAGCACATAAGAATGCAGGAACGGCAACCAGAGGCTGGGGTAACGATGTGAAGATGCTCCACAACATGGACTGCATGGGCGACAAGCCCTGCGACGATAGCAGCAAGCTCACCGCCAACCCCTCCGGAATGTTATGGACCGCAATTGCGATGGTGACCATTAAGCCCTGAGATAACCCCTTCGAACCTGCAAACGAGACCCCGACTCCTGAACCTTCACCRAAGGAATGCAAGGTCATGATGGAGACCACCAAAATCATCTTCGGCACATCYGCCCCCTTGACATCCAGCATGCTCACTTCGCCGAAATTCTGACGCACAATTTGCTGACTGAGAAGGATGAACAAACCACCGGATAAAATCCCGATCACCACCCAGCTGCCGCCGCCATACTTTTGCCCCTCTTGAATGAGATCAAAGCTGGCTGCCAGCATCACGCCAGACGCCACGCCATTGCAAATGCCGCCCCACCGGGGGTCCAGCTKCACGAAGAAGAACGGCACTGCACCCAGCCCAGTTGCAACTGCCATGGCCAGAGTCAGCCATGCCACTGTCGATACGGGCACCTTTGGACCTGGAACAACAACAAACTGATCTCCCACATCCATTTTTTTGTTCTGGRTGGCTCCCGTTTCCTTCTCAACACCATTTTCTCGGTAGGCCTCCACTGGAGAGATCAACAAGAGAGCTAGAACAACAACAAGAACTTGCACGSCCCGGTATACAAAGCTMGGGCTCCACCCCATACTAGGGCTCTCCATCGTCATCATAACAGCCTCGGATTTGACCCGTGGATCACTGTCATTGCCTATCTCAACCTCCGAGAAAAAGCATCCTCTGAGACACACGATCAATATCGTTAGTGAAAGAGTTGGAATCCATACACTCAACATACACTACCATATTTCCGTGCCCTAATACCAGATCCTCTGCGAACACACCCACGAGCCTCAACAAGGATGCCGTCTAAGCTCTCAAATTTTACATGTTTCAGAAACCCTAATGTAATGGTGTCATGTAAGCACTCCTCACAACTGTTTCTCAAGTGGTAGAAACATATTCTCTGTCATATAATCAAGTGTCACATTACAGAGGTGTAACATTCCAAAGAAGACGAAAGACAAAACTGCCAGAGAAGAGAGTCACTACGAGCGGCGAAGAGAGGCAGAGGTTTGGTTACATCTCAAATCCACGCTCAGGCGAACTAAACAACAACAGGTACTGTTACTGCAACCGCATCGCAAACATTCAATCCAAGCTCTAAAGCAAAGAGCGGCACATCATCGATGAAATTCTCTCCCACCACCACCACCACCACCACTTTTGGTTTCAAATACTCTTCAAATCGTGACTTATGCTGATTTACCTTCAATTTCTGCAACTGTGGGATGCTCCTCTAGTTCCGCCGCTCGCTACCGCCCAGGGCATGACCTCAGAGATGACCTAATCCCTCATAAATGCGCCATAGCTTCCAATTTCGTGCAACCCCAATTCCAGAAGATGGGCCTCTGTCGTGGGCTCCCAACAAAACGATCAACGAGATTCACAACCCCTGTGCTAAATCCGAAGTTTTTTTCAGTCGGAACAAGCTTCCTAGGTCGATTCTGTAACTGCACTGCGAAATTGAATTCTTCAGACAGTGCAACACAATTGAAGTGATTGCAGGGAGCTTGATGATTACAGAGACTGCTGTCGAGAACATGAAAAGGCTCTGTCAATTGGCACTCAAGCAAGTAGAGCTACTAAGTTGCGAGAGCATTCATGAGTCTCCCTGCACTTGACCTGGCTAAGCTTCAGATAAGTTACTTCCTAGACATGAAACCTAAGTCAAGATTGTCATGGAGATTTGTGCAAGAAACGACTACCTGGACCGACTTCTAGTGACTAATTCAACCAATGGAGCAATGGGGGATCCCAGCGAGTAAGCTTTCGCATCGTTATAAAACATCCAACCTGTGTGGGTAGAGATCACAAAGTAAGCTCTATATCCTTCATATACCTTGATAATTATAAGTTATAGCTGTCTTTGCCTAATTAACATTTTATTACTAATTTTCATCCGATTTGGTTTGCTCAGACAAAGAGAAGGCTTTAACTAAATACCAAGCAACGAGACTTGTCTGACTCACATTGAGTAAATAGCCAACTGAAGAGGCACAGACGCACGCAGCAAGACAGGGTGAAGGCATTACCTAGCCAAAGCGCAAGGAAAGCACTGATTCCGTAGAACGGAACACCACTAATGACATTAAAGCTGCAAAGACAGACGAGCAAAACAATTATCTCACAGAGCTTACAATAATAAATCTCAAGGAGCTCCAAATATTCAATTAATGACGATTGTCATTAGACTATGAACTGGCACCAAGTCGTACAAAATTCAGGAGTAACTCAAAGAACAAGAATAGAAAATCTCCATTAACCAATCCTAATTTATAATACTCCCCCTTAATCCTGATACTTTGTGGTAAGAGAAAGTAGTGGTGGCACCACCACGATAAATCTCCTCGTGAAGCTTCTTTTGAGGTAGAGGCATCACTACTTTCTTTTAATTTCCTTACAGTCAAATATTATTGTTCAAATGTTCATCCAATCCTCCAATCTTAAAGAATAGGGTGAAATCTGCAGTGGCACATTATCCCTGTGTTGTCCAGGAATTGGCGACTCAGACCTCAACGTAGATTGGTTGGACAACAACAGTGAGATTAGCCACAGTTTGGAGCGTACATTGTGAAAGCAAACATGTGATAGAAAAATGCTTACATGAACATGGTAACGAGGATTCCCCAACCTTGTAACAAAGTCCCCCAAGACGATCCTGTAAACCTGCCCTCAGACCAGACACCACGTAAGTAACTTGATCAGTTCCGTATATCATACTCCCTCCCCATCCCGAAATGATTGTCCACTTTGAATGTGATGTTTATTTAAGGTTGTTTTGAGTAGTTAAAAAAAAATACTTAATTGCAGCTAATTTTATTTAGGTTACAATGAACACATGCAATGTTCTCCATTGATTCTAGTGATATAAAAATTTAGACACTTTTTTTAATTATGCTTTGCACAATATGATCAATGAAATTGGCTCCAAAAAATACCAACAAAATCATGGACAATCATTTTGGGATGGAGGGAGTATATTTCTGTCCCGATGCTCATCTTCTCGAAAGAAATTTACATGCTACCTTTCTCTTACAACCCATTTTCCTTCCCATAGTTTGCTACAGTGTCTTGCTCTCAAAGCACTAGGAAAAAAAAAATACAAACGCAAGTGGGGATTTATAAGCATCGAAATACAACCAAGTTGAAGTTATTTTCAAGAGAAACTTACCACATGAGATCRCGGGTGAACAAAGCTCGTGGAAGGAGCAGACCATTTCCAGCCATGGCAAGCAAGATGGTGAGGACTGACAAGCCCTTGATGTTGGAAGGATTCAAGTAATTCGACCACTGTGCAACAATGTGAATTGTAAGGACGTGGTCTCCACAAATTAAGCTCACGAATAGGAAAAATAAGAAGGAACCAACTCGAAAGGGAAGAGGCTTGAGAACATGTACCGCCTGAGCCACAGGACTCCACATGAAGAGAAGAGTTGCAGTCCATGCGGATAGCCCAGTATAGAACTTCAAAGCTGATAGGGATAATTTATTGAGTCGATTCTGTCAGGCCATTGCATTTGTTAATTAATGGCAGGCGGACTTGCAATAATCAATTTCATCTCACAATCTCAGGAAGGGGTGGTGAAAATCAGGTTATGTATGTACCAGAACGACCAGGGTCAAAGCAATAGCGCCGAAAATGGTGCTGGGGAGAGTAGAGGCCGGAATGTAGGGTACAAATGTTGACCACATGACCTGAAGGGCAACCACGTACTCTATGAGATGGATTTCACACATATGAAAATGAAAACAATGGAATTACACACTCCTTACTGTTGCAATCGTCATGCAATGTTGGCAAATTGGCTAAGGCTGTTCAAACCTCACCAAAAAAAGTCTCTAAAAAAACTTCATGAACACTTGCATATTCTCTAAAAGATTCCCTCTTAGATTCAAAATGTTACTGATGAAAATTTATTGTTAATCAAATAAATAAGGAGATCAATCAAAAAACAATGTTAAATTAATGTCAAGTTAATGTTAGCTTACAAGTTTCCGACGTAATATGAAAGTAATGCCAATGACACTAGCATTACACCAACACCATTGTATTACACAAGCATTAATTTAAAGTGAGGACATGAATTTGACCTATTAACATAAAGAACTTCTCAATCTAATAGAGGCTTTTGGGATGCAAAATGCACAAAACCCTCCGCTTCTTTACATATACTAAAAGAATGCAATGGTATTGCTGAATGATCAATAGCAACCATGGTGACATAATGAATCATTCTTGGATCCAACTCGGGTGCATGTAGGTTCTTTGCATAGATATACAAACAAAAGTGTAATGTCACTCACTAAAACCACTAAAGTAAAAAAAAAATTGTGAACCACACCTGAGGAAGTACAGTAAGGCCACCAATAGTGACAAAATCGAGCCACAACTGCCAGAGGGTAGGACTCAGCTTATTGAAGTAGCTAAGCCAATTGAAAAGAAGGCCCGCCACAACCACGGCCGCCGTGCCCACGTAGATTGGGAACGGCATGGCTTCTCCCAACGCCAACTGCGATAGCACCACCCCCGTGGAAATCACACCCACCGCTTGCACCACTGTAGCACCTCGTTCCCTCTTCCCAGCGAAGTAGGACAACAACGACAAGTTTCCCAAAAGCCCTGTCAATTGACCCTGCAAATGCAATTTCCAAGTTCCACATGTCAATTGAAGTAGAATCTCCATTGACAAACACGACACATTAAACTCTCCATTGATCGTACATGTGAACTTCTGACTTGTGGTAAGTGTGTAAACACTTCACCTATAGACATTTAGCTTTCTACAATTGATTTTTGGCTTAACACAAACTAAATGTGCAAAATTTTAAATGAAACGGGTGTCTAGGTTGTTGTAGGGGAAGGCTTAAAGTTCACATGTATGGTGACTGAAATCTCTCCTTGCTCTCCTTGCTGTATGGTGAATGGAGAGTTTACATTAGAGAATACTAAAAACTTGATCACATCCCTTATTGATTGACCCCTATTACCAACAACTCCTCTCTTCCAATCAACAATCTACCTTTACTGGATGTAAGCATGATTTGGCTAATCATGTCTACTAATCTTTGTATGGAATTGTCTACCATCCCTAAAATATTGTCTACAACTAAACTGACAGAGTAAATCATCCAGTACATTAACAGAGTAAAATTTCGCACGGCTCCTGTACCCACAGTGATCTCTCCAGTGATCTCTATTCAGTCCCAATGAAAGCACACATCGGTTGATATGCTACAAAATGAGTATGATCCTCTACCTTAGGGATGTACCTCAAATTCCACGTTCAGTGGCATTCATCTCAGAAGCTTATCAACATAAAATACAGGGGAATGGCAGTGTGAACTCTTCGTACCATCCATGGAATGGCGGTGAGAGCCACTTGATTCCCGGACATGAGATTCTGCGTGTTGAGTACAATTTGCGGAAGTTGCAGCAACAGAAAAGCTATGGTGGCGAATTCGGCGATCCGAGCCGTTAATGCGTCCCATTGCTTGTACTGGCTGGAAGGYGCCTCCTCCTCGTCTCCTAACTACATCACCAACCAACTCGGTCAATTTGTCATCAACCCTACGCCCTGACCCTGACCCTGACCAAAACGTAACACTTTGCAATAGACAAGAACAGACAGGGAGATCATGATGCTTCATAGCCTAGAAACAGACCCTAAAAAATCCAGCTGAACGACCAATTCAATTGATCATAATGTGAAAATACGTACCGATGGGACCACTAGAATCAGTCAAGAACATTCCCTCCCTTCCAATTTCAGCCCCATGGACCTACCGTCAGATTCAGTAAATTAGATTAGATGACATTCGAATGTCTACTAGGATGGAATAGAGTGCAAAATTTTATCCTAATTAAGCTCTGAGATTAATTCCGTAGTTGTAATCTGGAAATTAATGGGTCTGTGGATTTTTCGGATTTATATCTTTGGTGGTTGACAACGCTTCACTCATCATTCCAAAATGGTTCACCTTCCATGATGACTATCTAAAAGCAATATGCAAAACTGAAAAGAGTAAAGCTGAGGAAAATTGGTTGGAGCAAAGGCAACTTAGTATTTTCAACTCATCTTGAATTGTGATTCAAGATTGCCAATTCTGCTAAATGATGTCATTTCGGGTGCCAAAAATTTTGCCGTTTATCTTGACAATGCTGTAATCTAGGAAAAGTACAAATTGATTCTTCAGGAGAACGCCCATGAAATTTCACCAATGTGGAATTTCACCTATGTATGAAATTGAAGATCAAGGAAGGTTTTATGATCAACAACTGATGTCAGAGAGAAATGGTTTTACCAGCTCTTACCACATGGGAGAGGAGACTCAAAATCTGTTTGTATCGTCAATTCCGTTAAATTGACTGGCGTCAAAAATGGTGACATATATACATATATACACGAAGGTATTTTATATACCGCCAATTTGACGAAATAGACGTTTTGTTCAGACTCACTCAGAAATTTCAACGTCATGCATATACAAATGACAATGCCAAACTACTGACAGCCCATCGGAAACTGGAAGTGCTTCTAATTAATTTGTTCCCATTCTAATCCTACTCTTATCCTCCAATACCGATCCTCTTATCACAATCCTATCATCCTTACTCTCCTTCAAGTTAGCTCTCCTACACATACACCTTAAGAAGGTGTAAGCTTCCTTTGACTGAATCGATCTTGAAAAAAAAATCTTACTTTCAGGCTCTCACCTAACCATCTTAAGTTCAAAAAAAACACTCCAAGTTAAACCAGATTGAACAGGCAGATGATCAAGCACAAAAGGCTTACCTGGAATGATCGATGCTGCTTTGTCAATTTGCTCGTCATGATAAAGATGCGAGTCCTCAAAAAAATGACTTCTTCATCAGAGCATAACACATATTAATATTGTCCCGAATATTGTATATTGTGGTATATCTGTCTCTACCAAACACAAATTAATCCCTGCTCAGATCTCAAGAATGATTTCATCAACAGTCTGACAGAGTTCAGTCCTTAAGACAACAAAGATTTGTATCGATAGAATTCACTCTGTTGCAATTGGATCAAGAGAGCGGAGCTTGAACTTGCACTAATTGAAGATGGAAATCTGAGGACAAAAAAAAAAGGAAGAAGAGAAGAGAAGAGATGGATTAGTTTGCATTTGTTTTGGGAGAGAGAAAGGGAGGGAGGGAGGGGGAGGGGCAAGAAGCTCAAAGCTTGAAGAGCATGCAAGGCCATGTGAAGGAAGCTAAGGCTGAGGACTTGAGGGTCTGACTTCCCGTCTTTAAGACTTCTCGTCCCATTCTTACCAACTGGGTTCTTCACGAGTATCACCCCAATTGGGTGTACCCCAAGCCCGTGCATGTGGGTTCTTCACCCCAAACCCATTTTCCAAAGTTAAGTATGCGGAACAAATTGTCAGTGTGAATCGCCCGCTTGGGATATAATAAGGTAATTACGCACTATTGATTACATGGCACTTAATTTATTTGATCTGATTAGAACTGGAATTTGATGAGAAATGAAATAGTCCTTTTATTTTACAGTGTTTCCTACAGATACTTTGAAGCCGTTTAAATTTTCAAGCATTTCTGTGAAGTTGATTGAACATTATGGAAGTTTTGAATTCAATGCTGKACATTAAGGTTCTTGGTTGGAGATGACCAAATATCAACTAAATTAAGGTAGTACGGTACTCATTTTTAAAATCATGGCTGATGTGGAGTACACTGAAGTACTCACTCTATCAAAACGAGAGGTAATTTTTGAATTGCCCTTGCAACGACCCCTTTCTGCTCTTGCGTATGGAGCTCGCCAAATCCTGTTGCAGGGGACGCAGCAGTAGGTCGTCCTGCATACTTAATATCTTCAAGCTTTCCCCGAGTTGCATTCTTCATGCTCGTCCCCAAACGTAGAGAAATGCACCCATGTTCATTGGTTCCTCTTGACACCACACCACCTCAGCCTCTGGTAGGACACCAGTTCAACTTGGTTAGCATCATATTTGCTGTGAATGAAGCAAGTAGAATTATAACAAATAATGAACGTTACCGCAATCAATAAAAGATGTGCTTCACATATTAAGGAAACTAATTCATTGAGTAGATTCAGATTGACGAAGAAGAACAGGCATGAAGGGTTTCATACACGACTCCCTGGACAGAAAAGATGCCATCGCCATGCATGATCACAGCCATGTTCTTCCGTCCCTGTGTCATTTAGGTGGTAGTTCTTGGCACGCGTTTTTCCAATCACAACCGGGGAAACAGCCTCCAAATGGCTTGGGTTGGCCACGAGTGACAGATGGATATTCTTGCCACTATGAGTGCCCAAGTGGTCATACGATGTGCCCAAGTGGTACTGCACATCACCACTGCCGGTGTGCCTCCCATACTCTCCGACCGGTTTGATGCCCCCACTGAACTCACTGAAGATGTGCCAAAGCGGYTTTCGCACCACGTTTCCAAACACATTCAGCCGCCCACGGTGAGGCATTCCAATCACAATGCTCTCCACGCCACCTTCTGCTGCGGAGTCAATCAGCTCCTCCAGGTACGCTCGTCTCAATAATGGGATGGAGACTCTAAATGGAGAAAAGAAAAAAAACAGTGAAGAAACACTCGGGCAAATTCTAATCTTGTAGGAAAACTTATTTCTAAAGTTTCATGTAGACGATGATTCTGAAATAGGGTCTCAAGTGCACTAAAACCTAGTTAACCTCACGACGAGCAGGAAAGAGCACAACAGGCTGCTCAAGCGTACAAGAATTGATATTAAAACATATATCGTGCAGTTCACCAGATTAGATAGACAAAATCTAGACAATACATTGTCGAAAAATCTTCTGTACAGAATTCTCAACAATAAGAAGTTAATATAAGCCAATTTGGTCCGGACTCACTTTCAATTTCAAAGGGAAATACTACATTTGTCACCTGACTTTCAATCTTGTCTCTGAGCCAGTTGCACTTATCCCGGTCTTGAATGTGCATGTATTCAAACCCTATGGTGTCACAGTACGCCTTCTCAAGCCGAGCAATAATGTTCTTCAATGCCTAAGGTTGATTTCCAGCGCCGAATATTCCTGCCATTGTTTCCACACCAACCGCGAACTCTCGGTCCATATCAGCAACGGAGAATCCATAGCTTTGAGGCTCTAACTCAGCAGGTGGAGTACGGATATCTCAATTCAGAGGGTCTAGTCTGGCCTTCATGTGCCCACTAACTTGGTAAGCCCTAATCAGCATGGCAACCCGCAAGCCATCCTGGAAGCAGGAGAGCCACGAGGCAGCCAGTTTATATTCAGAGCAAGCGAAGAAGGTTACACATGGAATTTCATGACAAGATATAAAAGTTGCTAGGGACCTGATCCCATCGCCTACACTGACTTATGTGACCACCAGCAACTCATCTCTTCATACGTTTAAGTTGGATTCCAATTAGCAAATTGGGAGTAAGCATGGTTTGGCTAAATGTCTATGGTCACTCATCTTAATACTAAATGGAAATGAGCTTTTCTACTGTCACTTATAATATTGAAGGATGCACAAGAAATTCAAGTGTTGAGTGAGAAAAACTTGGAAGAGTTTGATTCAAGAGCTTGTTATCAAGGAAAAATCAGAAAGTAGGAGGTTGTAATAGATACAAAGCGTGCACCACACATGAAGAAAGGTAAGCTTTATAGGGAAGAAAGACATTTTATGCAACTAATTTGTCCTTAGTGGGTGTTCAAATCTACAAAAGAACAACTTGGAATTCTATTGATTCAATGCAT
This sequence comes from Pleurozium schreberi, assembly GCA_006891605.1. Lineage (NCBI taxonomy): Eukaryota > Viridiplantae > Streptophyta > Bryopsida > Hypnales > Hylocomiaceae > Pleurozium > Pleurozium schreberi. The sequence continues at coordinate 4,724 of VACF01001314.1, read as the reverse complement.
GAAAAGTTCAATGTCTGTTCGACCAAATCATCTTTCAAATTGCTATAAGACAATTCAACAATGCTAGTGCATGAGTACAACAACTTGAGCCTAGGAGCCTTGAATCTAGATGTAGGTATGTACAGTATCTACAACCATTGAAGGCATTCATAACATATATAACCATAATATAGGTACACTATATCATGAAAAAGAGTTTATAACATAGGTACCTATAACATAGATACTTATAACCATAGAAGGTGTGTATAATATAGACTCTAAGACTCATGCACTCATAGATTCTATGCTCACATGCTAACACTCCTCCATTAAAATAAAAATAAATAAAAATCATTTGCACCCCTAAAATTGATTCTCAAGTCCATTGCTAAAAGAGACCAGTAAAGAATTTGAGACAAATGAAAAACTCAAAAGGGACTGCTAGTATTATTAGGGGAAGCACAAAGTATTTGATTGCATTCATAGTGGCACAAATAGGGCCTCCATCATTATTTGATACAACTACCTTGAGAAAAGTGTAAGGCTATGATGATTTGGAGCCCAAAAGATTGATTGAAGCTAGGATTGAAATGTGAGGTTTTTTTCCTAGTAATTATAAAATCCTCAAACAAGTACAATTTTGTTTTAAAAATTTGTGATTTCCATTTGTGTTTAATGAAAAAATATTCCCTAATTGTAAATTTTCTCTATTGTTTCTATACTTATTATTCAATATGAACAGTTTCAAATCATTCTACTTGACTTTATATAGAGTCGTTAAAAATCAATTCATTGTATTTAAACATGACTATGTATTTATAGAAAGAAAGTGGCCATTCATAAGTAACTTGTGGGTGATTGCAAGAAAGACCCCCCGTTTTTTGTAGCGTTTGGCATAGTACTCATGTTTTTTTCGGGAGTACTATAAAAATAGAAAAGCAATTTTTAAAAAATGTAAAAAATACATTTAATGTATACACTTGTAAGAAGAAGGTACCCTATGAAGGAAAAGCATAGGAAAATTCTCTGAGTAGGAGAACTAGAAAAGTGCAAAATTTCATGAAAATAGGTGTTTTGATGTTTTAATTTGTAGAAAATAGGAAATGTAGTTTTTTTTAAAACTAGAAACTAGCAATTTGAGAAAACTTTATGATAAAGAGATTTCACCAAAATAATGATCTTAAAACCATCTTAAATGTTCAGAAGTGTGCGCGCAGGAGAGCCCTCTTAGCACGCATGTAGAGGACATAAAATAATGTTTTTTTAGATTCCCTTCGACAGATGCATGTCCATCTAGTGTGGAAATAGACCACAAAAATTTCAGCTCTAGATCATTAATTTTGGGCACTCCCTAGTACTAAAAACCTCTAAACTGCAAAACGTGAAAAATTAGCTAAATTGAAATTTAAATATAAAATGATTTTTAAAATTTCTAAAAAATGAAGAAGCTAATTGGTATCAAGCAAGACATCTCTAATAAAAATTTTAAGTTAATTGAGCTCATACTTCAAAAGTTTTAGTGGATGGAAACTCCGCAATTCAAATTGTGACGCAAAATAGTACTAGTCTTTCTTGCAGTCACCCTTGTAATAGTAAAATAAATTTTAATTCCTTAAGCCATGGTAACCAAACAGAAATCATTTTAGCTTAGTTTTTAAAATTGAAATCACATGCCTTCTATAAGTTATAAATTCTCAATTTTAATTTTAATTTGGAATTATCATTAATATTTAAAGCTAAAACAAAATAAATAATATYATATACAAAATTAATTTTAAAATAAAAAATTATCACCCTAGGTGTATATTATAATTTTATAGTAAATTAATAAAAAAATTGGTTCAACAAATCAAATTGGAATTAAAGGTCAACTTCTAGGATTGGGTGGTTGCAAGAAACACTTGCCCTATTTCTTGTTCCCTTGCCCACAAATGAGTGGCTTTTTACTCATAACATTTGCATTGTTTGTCTGTTTGGCATGAAATTTGAAATGAAGGTCATTACATGTGGTAGTTGCAGACATTGAATCATTTTTAATTTTTTTCAAATTAGTTTATTATTTTTAACTTGCTCCAATTGGATGTTTACTTTGGCCATTTTGGAGGGTTTGAGTCCTACTTTTGACCCAAAATGTGAATTTGAAGGCTCCACAAATAGGTCACGCTAGAGGTTTAATAATATTTCAAGGACTAACAATGACTATTTATTGACAATAGTAACATGTCGGTTGCACACATGGGGTCAAAGTGACCTTCCTTTGCACAGAAGCTACAAAGAAGGAAAAAATTCCTACATGAATTCTTTGGAGCAATGCAAGCGCACTCTTCTCTAGCTTATTGGATTGTTCAAGGAAATTTTTTTGAATTGTTTTTGAATTACTAAAGAGAAAAAGGTCCATAGACTCCCTTTTTGTTATTTTTACTTCCAATGGCTTTAATAGTACTCCACAATAGTCTATAGTCGTGCATAGTATTGAATAGATGGTTTAGATCTACATGCACCTTGAATCGATGGTGTAGATATGAAAGGGCACTACTGACATATAGTAGAGATAGTACTACATATTCTAGCCAATCCTCTCGCCAAAAATTGTGTTTTTGAGCCCAAAATGTGAAGTGTTTCTTGCAATCACCCCATTACGCATACTGCTAGAAAAAGGTTTACAAATAGAAAAAAAAATTGATGTACACATGCACTTAACATATTCTTCTATTGTATGAGTGAAAAAATTATAGAATTTGAATACACTTAACTGAATAGGACACTTTATAAGTTGGATACAATGGTCAATTTTGAATTTGATTTTTTGGATTCTCTTGCAAGTTTTTACAAATGCAAAGTGTTTTTTTTAACTTCATATTTAATTACTTTTGTGCACAACTTTTAGAGATTTTATTTTGTCATGAATATTAGTAAATATTTTGTTTTCAGCAAAATTATCTATCCAAGCAATCAGAATATGAGAGCCGAGTTTAAATTTCCATATATCTAAAGACAATATTTTGAATTTTTTAACTTACTTATATATGGTATCCAAATAATATATATCGTGAAGTGTATAAAAAATCCTCTTTCTCTTCCCAATAGGGATTCTAATAAAAATAATTATGCTTACTACGTCACATCTTCTTAGACTACACTGACAAAGTTTCCATTAGTTATATACAATAGAACTTCTAATAAGCTAGGGGACCAGGACCAATTTGACACATTATTGCAAAGAAGTTATTAGAATTAGAGAGGGTCATTTGCTCACATGTTGTTTGTGTAGGCAAGGCTGGGATTGGTCTGATATATTACTGCACGGAGAGTTTTATTAGTTCAAAGAGTGAAAATTTATAGAAGTTTTATTGTAATGCTAAAGTTGCGGCCTAAATGCTTGGCTTGCTCCAAATTAATGCAATAAAGCCAAGGTCAATTTTGTCAGTTTAGGGGACGCAAAAAACAATCTTCAGTTCTTCACTAGAGTGATGAAGCAATTCACAACCACTCAAATGAATGAAACCAATAATATATGGATGAAATTTTATTTATTCATCCCAGAGATTGTAAATTCATCCAAAATGGAGCAATACCTTTTCAAAGTTTAGTATCATTTCGCAATTTTATCCACTGAGAAAGGAAAAATATCTCACCAAATATTCCCTATAAAATCTTTTGCATCACTTTTTGATAAACATTTGCTCAAAAAATATACCCTGCAAGGCAACTCTAAGTTTTTATTTTGGAAAAAATGTAACTTTATTGTTTTATTCACTATCTCCTCAAAAGAGAGGGTACACAATTTTGACAAATTTCACAATGTACCAAAAAAAGATGTTCTTGGTGTGTGTGCCCTCCCTTGCATCCGTGATGTATGGAAGCCGTTGATTTAAAATCGTTTTTGAAAAAAATTAAACCCCCCCCCCCTTCCTTATCGTTGATCTTGATACAGGTTTTGGGATACAAATATTAGGATGCGGTATGCATATGGAATATATATATATATATATATGAATACAAAAATGGATACAAAAACCAATAAACCCGTATTGATTGTCAAACAAGTTTGTTTTGAAAAATATAAGATTGAAGCGGCCAAGGGGGTATTGGGATTTTCAAATTATTTTTCAAAACCACCTCCCCAAATAAAATAAATTGGAGGGGTTATGAAAAATAATCCAACCTGAGACTTTTTGGTACACAATGTACCCAAAAGTGGCAATAACTGCCAATACAATAAGAGATTTTTATTCACTGCTGATAAATTTGAGATATTGCAATTTGCATTTGGAATTATGTTGAGGTTCTTGAATCTATACATTCAAAAGGAAACATGCCAAATTTTTCCAACTCTTTAATCCCTAAATGCCAAAGGCCTTTTTTGAGCTTTTGGGAATTTTTTCTAAATTCTACAAATAGCCAACCTTTTGATAAGATCTATCAATTCTTTTTGAATTGTAATTAACCATAAAAATTCAAACTAAACATGTTAGAGATCAGCTAGGAAAAAAAATAACGATATCACATATGGATTGAAAGATTATAATGTTTGATAGTGAAGGTGTCAGGGTTGCTATTTTGCGAGCCTGTGAGCGTGAGCCTGCGAGCCTGTGAGCCTGCAAAACTGTGAGCCTACAAGTTTTGGAGTAAAAATTTGACTCGGCACCTATCACCGTGAACGTCGAAGGCATGTCAAATTTTGGTGGAATTTGATAATGGACCTATGCCCGTGGACGTTATCAAAATCAAACATAGGGTTT
>VACF01001313.1:0-21621 GCA_006891605.1 Pleurozium schreberi | reverse complement strand
TGTGATTGAGGTTTTTTACAAAAAAGAAGTAATTTTTGTTGAACCTAACCTTCATGCGACATATGGAGAGGAGCTATACGGTCAAGGTGAATTGATCCCCTCATTTTCCCTTCATTTTATCCTTGGAAAAAATATTGGAATTCTTTTTTCATTCTCGAGAAATTTTGGATTTATAATTGGAATTAGAAGCCTTCATTGGATATGAGAGGTGAATATAGACAAAATGTATGTAGTAGAAAATATGGGGCAATTTTTTACATTTATTCTTGGCTAGGGGAATGATCATTTTGGCCAAGCTACAGGAGGAGGAGCTTTAGTTCAATGAACTTGTGGCAACAATTGTTTGTTGGATTCCATGTGGTACAAGATTGGAGGTTCAATGAACTTGCTAAACTTTCTTCTCGACTAAAAATGATAAGCACTAAAGTTTAGTGGGTTCCTTGAATTCATAACTTTCTACTTTGTGACTCTCCCTATTGACACAAGTAGCTCCACTGCAAGAAGCTATGTGGCTTTGGTGTCCTACTTAAGAGTGGTCATCTTTCAACTCTAAAATGTTGGGGAGGCCAAAAAAGGGCTTTAGAATGATATTTTGCTCCTATGGAAAACAAGGAAAAGGTGAAAAAAATTTCTCTAAAGTTTATACTACAACTTTACAATTTGAAAAGTTCTTGAAATTGAATATTTGTTTTTTATTTTCAAGTTCAAGAACACTAATTTTTATTTGCAAATGAACCATCCATAAATTACTATTCTAAATTGAATTTTTATTCATTTTATTATAATACCTATTTATAGTTTTGGAGATTAGGACTAGTACCTACAATCTTTGACAATTACGGACTAGGCATTCAAATTTTGAACAATGGATGAATGCAAACACATCCCACGCATACAAAAATGCATTTATTCATCATTTGATTTTTTAAAAGATTTTTGTGTTAGTTCTTTAAAAAATTTAGGGTATAGGTTTGAAAGACTTTGCTTCGAAATAATGATTTCTATAATTCAAAGGAGATTGGTAGGTTTGACCTCAAGAAATAGTTTTTTAANGTTCTTCAAGGGTTAAAAAAAGGACCAGAAACCCACATAAAATTTATAAAAAAAAATCCACAACAGCGGTCAAACAATGTGACCAAAAAGTCAGCATACAAAGTCCCAAAGGCATGGGAATAACCTACTCGGACAGAGTGACAGCAAACTATGCGGTACTGTAACGGATACAAAATTTGTATTACAAATGCAGCATCAGGGGAAGATGGATGAATAAAGACTTGGATGAGAACGACGAAATCTGCTGACTCTCATCCGTCGCCCTCCAGTACTTTTTATTCCTTTCCTGGTTGCCTCTCACTGGAGAAAACCTAACTYCTGGTCAAAGTTGCTAGGTCAAAGTTGCTACAATACTGTAGGTACATTATGCTTTTAAAGCCTACCTAACTCATGGATAGATATTTCAAGGAATATGTCACCCATTCTTAGATAGGGGTTGCATTTAGAACATGGTCGCTTTTAGAGCATGGTACCTTATATGCGTGCAAAGGTCTAATTCGCCATTCAGGTGMTGATATTGAATTTCSAGGTCARATTCTTTGGGGATCTACGTCCCCTCACATCATTCACAAGAGGACGTGTGATTGAGGTTTTTTACAAAAAAGAAGTAATTTTTGTTGAACCTAACCTTCATGCGACATATGGAGAGGAACTATACGGTCAAGGTGAATTGATCCCCTCATTTTCCCTTCATTTTATCCTTGGAAAAAATATTGGAATTCTTTTTTCATTCTCCAGAAATTTTGAATTCATAATTGGAATTAGAAGCCTTCATTGGATACAAGAGGTGAATAAATACAAAATGCATGTGGTAGAAAATATGGGGCAATTTTTTACATTTATTCTTGGCTAGGAGGATGATCATTTTGGCCAAGCTACAGGAGGAGGAGCTTTAGTTCAATGAACTTGTGGCAGTGATTTTTTGTTGTATTCCATGTGGTACAGGATTGGAGGTTCAATGAACTCGCTGAGCTTTCTTTTCGACTAAAATTGATAAGCATGAAACTTTAGTGGGTTCCTTGAATTCATGACTTTCTACTTTGTGACTCTCCCTATTGACACAAGTAGCTCCACTGCAACAAGCTATGTGGCTTTGCGGTCCTAATTGAGAGTGGTCATCTTTTAACTCTAAATTGTTGGGGAGGCCAAAAAATGGCTTTAGAATTATATTTTGCTCCTATGGGAAACAAGGAAAAAGTGCAAATTTTTTCTCTAAAGTTTATACTACAACTTTATAATTTGAAAAGTTCTTGAAATTGAATATTTGTTTTTTATTTTCAAGTTCAAGAACATTAATTTTTATTTGCAAATGAACCATCCATAAATTACTATTCTGAATTGAATTTTTATTCATTTTATTATAATACCTCTTTATAGTTTTGGAGATTAGGACTACCTACAATCTTTGAGAATTACGGACTAGGCATTCAAATTTTGAACAATGGATGAATGCAAACACATCCCAAGCATACAAAAATGCATTTTTTCATCATTTGATTTTTTAAAAGATTTTTGTGTTAGTTCTTTAAAAATTTTAGGGTATAGGTTTGAAAGACTTTGCTTCGAAATAATGATTTCTATAATTCAAAGGAGATTGATAGGTTTGACCTCAAGAAATAGTTTTTTAAGGCCAAAAATAATCCTTCAAAAAGTCATGTCCCTTGAATATAAATTTAAAAAAAAAATTAATATGATTAGAGGTGAACATTTTGAACTTGAAAGAAAATTCCTTATAAAAATTGCAAATATTTAATCTACAATCAACTTAGAGGGAGTTCTTAATTTTTGGCTTCAAATTTTATTGAAAAATATTTGTTTGTATACTAGTTAGTCCAACCATTTGGATACGATCTATTGACCGATTATATTTTATAGCTGTTGTTTGATAGTCATAGTTGAATTATTCTTCTAAATTGCATTTTTAAATACATCTTTACAATTTTGGAAATTTGGATTATCCTTTTGTCTTTAAGAAATAACTTTGGACCTATAAATATTATTTTTGATTTTCAAGTTGCTAAAATTCATGATAAATTGTGTTGCTCCATGATATTTTAAAATATAACATATTAATATAGAGTATAACACACACCTCTTGAAAACATTAGGTTTTGAATAATTAGATGGAAATTAGTTACATTAGATGATTCTATAGATGCACAAATACCTCTCGACGATTCAATCCATTTCTTCCTTATATGCATACATTCCAGGATGCGTGGCCTTCTACCAACAAGCCTCCTTCTGAATTGGCTTGTTTAGTCCACCTAKTGGAAGGATGRTACCTATCATCAAGGTAGGTATCATCCTACCATAGTAATTAGCCAAAAAAATACCAAATTTTTGAATGAATAGACACATTCTTTAACCCTASATTGTCCTAATTCATCCCAAAAATTGAYGACTTGAGRAAAATCATTATAGAGTGCTATTTGGAAGCATAATTTAGAATTGATATACAAATAAAAGTTGTAGACTGGGAGTTGTAGATTCCGTCCGTACGGTTAGATTCACCAATGCCATCACCAATATTATTTTTATAAATTTTGAAAGGAAAATTTCAAAATTCCTTCAAAATTTGATAACAAGCAAAATATTATCATTCTTGGAGTAAAATTTGTTGACATGGATTTGAAATGAAGTTCTCTTGACATAGTGATTTTTTGAAATTTTTTTATTGTTAAAATCTATGACCTCATTTTGACAAATCCAGTTTTGAACTAAAGTCAATGCAATTTTGGCTTAGTCAACCACTTGACATACTTGCACATTGGTAATTTTAGAAAAACATTTACTCTAGTAACACCAAATCCAACCCTTACATAGAACAACAACTTAGTCTCTCTACAAATTAGAAGAACTTTCATCCAAGCAAGTTAGGACGAGAGTTAGGAGGATGAAACTACACTTTCAATATGTTCATCGTCTAGTTTTCTGAATGTTGGCGCACTCTAGGGTTAATTTGCTTCTATGGTTTCTCTGAAATTCATTCACCATCCACTTTTTGTCTACACAAGCGTTTCACTGCAAAAGCTTGATCTCATCTTCAAATCCAAACAAAGTTCTTGATTAGAGACCAAAGGATTTTTTTGAGCTATATCTTGCTTAGCTTCAGGTTGACAGCTATTACGCAGCTGACTCATCATGGGATGCTCTTCGTTCCAATTGGATATACTTTTGGTGTTGGGATGTTCAAATTGGATGAGCCAAGAGGAGGCTCACCTTATGGTGCCGGAACCTTTGCTGGAGATGGAACGAGGACGCCTACTGCTGTCGAGTTGTTCATGGCCGAGCACCAAGGTCGTTTGACTGCGAATGTTGCCAAGCTGATGGCCAGAAAGTGAAGCAGAGAAAAGTCCATTGGGTTGTTTGACATCCATCCATACTTTTGTTTTCATAATGTGTAAATTTTTTGTTGTTCTGTAGCCCCTCTAAATATTTATAAGGTGGCTGCATATTCTTTTCGAATGGGTAAATGTGTTGTACATTGCAAGGGGGTCATCTGGGCTAACCACGTCCTACTTCCGTTGTAGGAGAGCTATGGAAGAGTTCGTGCACTCACTAGGCTATTAGAGAGAGAGCCGACTCACTTGACCGGTTTGTGCTGATTTTTTGTTGTGAATGTAGTGGTCAATAACAGATTTTCTGGACTTTGTTGCAAATTTATTACTTTGTTGGGGGGTTGGAGAGTTCAGCAGAGATTGTTGGGTCGATGTTACGACATGGCACACAATTACATCTGAGCAGAATGTAACATGTACTGGTAAGATTTTATTTCTCAAAATAATATCAGCAATACTTTCAGATCAGATGGATCTGTATCTTTTGTTTCCAGATATTTTGTTTGATCTATTTTTGAATACCGGTAACCTTTTTCCCCAGCAGGCATTTGTAGGTTTTGTCTAAGCCTGCTGGTTCTTATGCATGTTCAAGTACAGTACCGGTACCTGAATTCTGGTAGCTCCTGCTTGTTTAGTGCGGTACCTGAATTCTGGAGGTGGAATTAACGTTAATTCTTTGATTGATCAGTAACTCTGTTTGATCATGTTTTTCGTTTGATCAGTTGATTAAATTATAGTGAAGGTGTCGTTTATAAGAGGAAATCTTCTCACGGTGATGCCTAGATATTTGTGAAGGTGACCAGTTTCAATCTCGTGCACCCTCTTTCACAGTACTGTACTGTAGTATTTTTACCAAATGCTTTATGCCTGTGTCCCTTTTCCACCGACTCAACTTGTTTGTTGAATATATTACCTTCGGTATTCTCGGCCTTTTACTTTGCTGAAAAGTTATGCTGGAGTTGGTGATCTAATATGGAATTACTTTCATAAAAGAACTTTTTGTGCTTGACCCGTACAGTACACTTTGTTCGATCTGGATTGAGGGGTAGGCTTTGCATTGATTACAGCTACAAACAATGAATGTGACGAATCTTGAATAATTTAGGGTGAATAGTTCGAAATTTTGAATAAATCAAGAGCCCTGATATAAAGCGGCACTATCTTATTTCATTCAAAAGCTAGCACCAACCAACCACCACCCATCAACCATCAACATTCAACCTAAAGATAAATACACCATGGTTGCATTTGTTACTCAAAAGAGACCCGTACATAGTCATGCCAATAATGGACGTAGGTAAAACATGAAACTCTAAAAAATGATTTCGGGTACCTCTATAACCAACACTTCAAATTTCTATAGTTTATTCATATGATTAAAAAATACATAATAAGATGCATTAGAATCCAATTTTGATTAGTACCAGGACCTACAAAGATCATGGGAACTTACTAAAATACTTACACCTACGGTTGTCTTCAATGCAATAGAGAAATCATTTGACACTCAACACAATGCACAGAGAAAAGAATTAAAAAAAAAAAGTTTTATTTGCCTTATTGCTCAAATGAACCCTCGAAGGCTCAAACCACCCTCAAACCAAGACTAAAAGTTTACATGAGTTCTTGTATTTGATACGTTTGCGTGACGGAATATATTTTGTCTTACATTCTAAATTAAGATTATTCATGATAGGGTCCGTTAACTACAAGTAACTACAAGTAGCACTCCTCTTAGTGCATGGTGTCACGACTTTGCACTAAGGGAGGTTTTTGCATCTCAAAGGGGTGCAATGAATGGCCATTTACAGATGTCAACTTCCAACACTATTTTTTAAAGAATGTTCTTCAAATTGGCTCCACCTAGGAACTCCATTATTGCAAGTTTTGCACAAAGAGGATATGCAGTAAGAGAGATTCTAGCTGTATTTAGCCAGCACACAGCAGAGAGTTCTTAAAATTGAAGTCCAGAAAAAATAATGAAACTGTACTAGGGAAAGGTGCAAATGCCGAGATTCGCATTGAGGATGCTCCTTTGGAAGCTCATTTTTTCTCAGTATCTGTACAGTACAGAAAGGCCGGGCACCTGGGCTTGGCCACCAAAGACAACGCCTGCTTCCGGAAGCCCACGAGCATGTAAACCTCCGCCATGTCCACCTGCTGCTGCTGCGCCCCTGCAGGGAGGCTCCAGTCGAAGCTGTGCAGCAGATGGGCCAGCATGAGCGACACCAGGGTGTTGCCCAGATGCGACGCCGGGCACATGCGGCGACCCACTCCGAACGGAATCAGCTGGAAAAAGCTCTGCCCGGACATGTGATCCACCTCCGGATGCTCCAGGAACCTGATGCAACGAATCCAATTAAAAGCATAAATAAACTTCACCACCAAAATGGGCCAACAATTGAAGAAAATTCCGCATTACTTTCATTGCAGAAGCGTAGCTCAAAGTGTGGGATTTGCTAAGAAAACACACGATGAGACAAAAATGTATCAGTTGCTACAAACTCTAGAGGAACTTTGTAAAAAAAGTGGCTATCAAAGACGAACAAATTTGAGAAAGCATAATTGTAAGCTGGACGTGATTAGATTTCCTTTAATTTGTGGCGTCTGGATTATAGCCCAGTTATGAAATGAAATTCCAAATTGGGAGCGATTATTTCTGTACATACAGATTTCTTGTTGTGATTGACTCATAAGATCMTTCGATTTTCATATCATCTACCTTCCTCAAAAAACTTGATAGGTAGGAGCCTCACACCCCTATTTAAGTAATAGTTCCAGGATGGGAGATGTAAAGAAGTGCAATAAGAGAGAGACAGGCAAATGAATTGTTTGGAACTAGTTAATCATAATAGATAATTCAATTTTGGAGGGGAGTATTGCAGGCAATAGTACCTACCTTGTTGCATTTTGAATTGGTTATGTACTATTGACTGTCTGTAAGAACTCTCCTCCAAAATTAATTAATCGAATTACCAAAGCTGGTTCATATCAACATCCCTGACCTGTTGGGTTGAAAAGCGTTGGGATTCTCGTACACACTCGGGTCCCGGTGAATGGCGAAGATGTTGAGGACGAGTCTGGTGTTGACAGGAAACAAGCGGTTGGCCACGACGCAGGGTTGGTTGGAGGAGCGAGGCAGCGAGAGGGGTACCGGTGGATGCAAACGAAACGTTTCTTTGAATCACTTGAACGAGGGAATTTGTTCTGAAGCTTCGTCTCAGGTTGGAGAACAATTCCGCGCTTTGCAACAGCAGGCCAGGGCGTTCGTACCATTGCCGCACAGAAACCTTGTGATTCTAGGGCTTGCAGCCAGCTTCGCCAGTCAGGTTTTACTACAAACCCTCCCTCCGAAAAGATATTGAAAGCATTATGACCAGTTTGTAGGATTGTGCTTTCATTGGAGATCATGCAATAGAACTCACGGAGAGGCCAATTTGAGTACTACAAAAGCCAAACTCTTTTGAAATCAAACTATTATGTCACTCAATGTATTGGATGATTTCTTTTGTAATCACTCATAGCGCGAGCTTGTGGAGCACGATTGAAGAGCCGTTACAAAAACCCCGTTCCATTCAAGGATTAGTAACCATSRACCGAATTAGYCAAGTCATGCTTGCACTCAGATTGCTAAYTGAAGGCCTACGAAGTACTCCGTATATTGAAAGATCTGTGCGTTTCTGTTTTCATCAGCTTTAGCTGAGGAGATGTGATAATAAAGTGTATCCTCTACCTTATGCAYTGAATCTTGTTCAGAATGACCTAAAAACTCATATAGAAAGACATGTTGAGAAATGACTATGGCAAGCAATCGCTTCAAATTTGTTGATCCCCTCGGCCCTAGAATTAGTTTCTGTAATTTGGTTTGAATGCGAGGATTTATGGCGTCCCTGAAAACTGATTTGTGATATGGTTCTCTTGTTGAAGGTAGGATCAAACGAGGTCGCCCTGGGGCTCAATAAAGAGGACCTTGGGTCATATTCAAGGTGAGGCCATGTATGTTTCTTCTTTCTTTCTTTCTTTCTTTCTTGTCCTTTGTTGCAAATCTGAGCAGATCACCTTGCAGGACTTTTTAAAGAGATTCCTGATCCGTTGGGCATTTTGCCATATTACAGTGCATCTCAAACGTTTCTGGAAAGTTTCCGATCCACAGCAGCGTCGTTGCAGCCACCTGTGACTCTGGTTACTCCTTTCAGGTAGCGTTCAGGGGTCGATTGTTTTGTGAAACTTCTGCATACACTTCTCCAGATAGCTCTGCAATAGGGGTTTATAAGTTGAGCTATACATGATTTTTCCTGTTGTTTCCAAATCTGGACCTGTGCGATTTTGAGCTTTAGAATCATTTCTCAAAGTAGCATTGTCAGACCCCTAATATCGTGTGGAATTAGAAACTGCCGGTGATTGATCGTTTCATTTAACTGTTATTGCAGCCATTTGACGAAGGCCGAGGTGATCAGCTTGGGCAAGTCCTTGGGTGTGCCCTTGGCTGATACGTACAGTTGCATGGTCGGCCGACCCCTGCATTGCGGCCGTTGCCATCAGGTTCTCTCCTGAACGGCCATGACTGAATATGTTGCTGCAATTGATGAATAGGACTGAAGGGTCATCATAGACACTCACTCACATCTAAAAGGGTAGAAGTGAGTGAACCTAGCACTTTCTACCTACAAACAGTAAATAACAGGGCGTTGCCTTAGCCGCAAAATAGCTCACTGGTGAGTGAGTGTACACGGGCTTTGAACATCCTATCCTGGTTGAATTTGTGACATCGTCAGTCTTTGCAGAACTGTATGTGACAAAAACGCTTCACTGTGCTACATATTTGAAATGCAACGAATTGCCGGTCATTGAAAGTCTTTCACTAATTTGATTTCCACTGGTTCTTGTAACAGTGTAGATCAAGGCAACTGGCTTTTGCTTCAGCGTCCGAGCAGGAGCCTGCTGGATTCTATGAGAGGTGACTTGACAAGAAGCCCACTCTACGAGACAACCGAAGACCTCAGAGCTGAAGGTGTGAAACTCTTGAATTTTTTTTAGGGATGGGGTTAGTTTCTAGCATCCATTTCCCGAGCTAAATTTAAWTTGTTTTRCGCTTTACTACACTAGGYATCTGCCAGATGATRTGCACCAGAATGGACTTTTTTTGTTCCAGGTTAATAATACTTGATTCGATCACTTCATTATCATTCGGCTATCTGATCAAGATTGAAAGATTCACAAGGGTCAGGATCAACGGTTGTTCGAAGTCCAAATCGTAGACGAGGTACTTGCATTCAGAAACCCAAAACAGGTACTAGAAAAGATTGCAGGTGTAGTCCCTGAATTCTATTCAGTTTCCAATTGTGGACTATCTGTGTGGCATGGAGTTCAAAGCCTGTGCCAACAAGGTAGCTTTTTCACTTTTAGTACGTGTGTGATCATGGAAAAACGAAAGCTCTTTAGGGGTTGGGCAATGGTGAATACAAGGAATAAATGCTTGCCCTGCGGAGACGATTGAGTTAACCCTTGAACGCCGCGGCCGACGTTTTGCTTCTTGTGAATGACAAGGAATCAAACCGTGTAGGACAGAATTGCAACTTTTCATCCTCTGTATTAGGAGTGGAAAGGGAAGATCTTTTCTAGTACTTTTGACTTCCAATGAGTATATCTGGCTTTTCAAATTAGATGGTGTCACACGGTAGCAAAAATGCATGATTTCCACGGCCACCAGTCCGTCCTTCAAGGGTTAAACCACTTGGGCACACTTTGTGGTTTGGATTTTGCAACCAAGTCATGCAAAGATGGTTGAGTTTGAAAACAATACTCAAATGTAACCTAATAGAGTTGAGTTGAGGTGAGCATTATGTAGGTCATACTACTGGGTTGAGTTTGAATGACGCTTTTGAGACCTTCTACAATGAATTTGGTCATGAAATGGATTGGTGAATGACCGGGAAATGGAACAGATGATTATTGCTCATCTTCTTATTTGGTTGACGTTTCAAACTCAATGCAAGTGTGCTTGCATTTACATCAACATGATTTGAACTCAATTGTATGGGCAAGGCAAGCTTGAGAGTCTTGATTGGGGCTAGGGATTAGGATTTCTTCTAATTGGTATTTGATGGATACATCCTTACAAGGTTTCAGATGCTAGATGAAAATATGAGAAAAGATACCCACACCTAAAACCATCTAGATAATTTGTGGCATTATGGCATGTAATACAAGATTAGGCATAATATTTGTACATCTAAATCAAGAAAGATGGAGGTGGTTGCACAATTTTAGCAAGTACAATGAACAAGTTATAAAATTTGAAAGGTGAAAGTTGTAGGAGGCTATAAGTTTCATTTAAGTGAATTCACCCGAGGTGAGATGCACATTGAGAAAATACCATTCGCAACATCAAACCACTCTCCAAGCAAGAGGTTATATTGAAAGCAACTTTACTAAAAATTTCTTGCTCAAAAGGCCCCACATTACCATAGAAGAACCCAATTACTACCAAAAATGGTTCCCTACCAGGGTTTTTTTTCATTTTTTACGAAGTGCCACAATGGCGATATTAAATGTTATAATAGTGCTCCAAATTACAACATTCATCCACATATTGGATGTATACTATGATTTTCATCCACAATCTAGCGATTACATCTAAGATTTTTTTTAAATTCAAAGTTGTTTGGCAATTTCATCCAAGTTTTTTGACATTATTTTTGGCATTTTTAGCCAAATTATTTTTTCCAATGCAACCTCGCACCAAAAAGCCAAAAAAAAAAGCCATGTCCCCTACTAGTGGAGTCGTTTAGTATAATCCGGTTCAATACTCACTCGGTGCTCTAAACCATGCTTAAATATGCCTTATTGTTGTTTTTTGTTTCATGCTGTTAGGCTTGACCAAATTTGTATAGCAATTGCATCAATGTCATTGGATTTTGTATACAAAATTTATTAGGGCTCAAAATTTATCGATAGATGATTTAAGACCGACGTAAGTTTTAATGTATTATACATTCCCCAAATTGGTATGGATTTATTGGGAAATACTTTTGGGTTTTACATCTTGATGTGTGTAGTGATTCAGTACCTTTATAAGATGTATAGAAAGGTGATAGTAAGGTGTTAGGTTCGAAGGTCTTCTGTTCATTCTAATTGAAGTGCATTTACTCTTTGATGTAAGCTGCCCTATTTCTTTTTTTTATGAGCGCGTGTTCAATCTTCATTCAGCTGATTTGATAGTTTATTGTACAGAATTACTGGATCAAGCCGTCAGGCGAAGCCATTTTGCCGTCAGAGCTGGGGCCGTTCCAAAAAGTATAGAGGCTGCTCTCGTTCCTTTGGAGTTTCAAGCGGTAATCTTTTCAGTGTGCTTAGACTTTTCTGCACAAGATGTGCCTAACGATGTCTCTTCCCATTAAATTTGCATGATTCGTAATGTTCAGGTAGATACTACATTCATAGTCGTCATGATAAGATAATGTTTAGTTAATGTGAGTGTAATATAAATGATAATGCGTTGCTGTTAGTGTAACGTTCGTTTCACTGGCATTAATTTGATGTGAAGTCTTCCACTATTAAGTTGCGTTAGCTTACCATTCATAATTTTGTGAATCTGAGGGGTGATCCTTTGGAATGTACACTGCAGATTGAGTTACATGGGATTTGGAAACCAAGTTCACTCACAATCACGAAACATGAAAGAGTATAATTTGTTTTGTTTGTGCAGTAACTGCTAGTTAGTCGTGTGCTAATATGTTTCATGAACATTCTCTTGSAACAGCTTGTGGACCAGGTGAAGACTCGCCTTGAACTTGAGCGTGCAGATTTGCCAATTGGGAAGAATGGCAGGGACGATGAAGATCTTCTCCTGTGGTTTCTTCGTGATCGAAACTTTGACGTTGATGCAGCKGTTGCGAAACTCATCGAAGCCTTGGTACACCGCTCATTCTCTTTAGTGCCAACCATGATTCACCWAAATGAAGTGACCCCAAAATAAAGTGCCATTGAGTAAATGCGCTTCTTTTGTTGAGAAAATCTACGAAACTAATAGTGTTATCTCTAAAACCTATTTGTGTTGGTGCAAGTCCGTTATCCTATGTATTCGCTTTTGTTTGAGTTTTCTAAACWAGAAAGGGACTGGAGTAGTATAGAGGACCTGTCATGCAGGTCTTGTGTTTTTAGGGTATGGAAGGCTACGAAGTTCTATTTGAAGTATGGAGGACCGTCGTGTATTCATATCTACCAAAGGTCCATGAGATCAACCTCGAAGAAATCGTTTTAGTTTTAGTTTTTTTTATTTGAGTAAGTGGAACAGCGTGCACGGACCTACTTGCTCCCTTCTGTGAGGATTTTCGAAGAGTTTCTAGAAGTACAGATGAAGCCTGGATGGGGATTTTTATCTCTCTTCAAAGCATTGAGCCTGGAGGAAGAAATTCTACAGTATGCTAGCTTTCTTCTGGATCTYTACAGTACAAAGTAACCAAATATTAGGTGATATGCAAATCTCGTATGATGATCGAGTAGAGATCTGGTATGGTCGCTAACATCAGCTTKTTTTTTTGCTATTTGGTAGGAGTGGCGGAGGGAGTTTGGCGTTGATGAGATCACGGAAGCGTCAATTAGCAGGGTTGCAAGCATAGGTGAAGCTTACCTTCATAAATCGCCTGCTAATGATGGAAAACCAGTGATCATTGTCATATCAACTAAACATTTTCCGAATGTAAGCTTTTTGACGCTCTTGATTTATTCATCCCCCCTTTGGTATGGATCCCCTATTGTGTGCAGTTTTTTGGTTGAGAATTAGAATAGATCGGGCATACCTGGGCTTCCGTTTAAAGTAGACTGTTTCATGAACTTCTTGACAACATCATAATAGAATTTTTCCCATATGGAGAGGCCCCCTATGGTCACAGTGAGACCTCCCAATGTTTCAGTGTGGAGGCCCATACGATGACCGGAATCATAGGAAGACCTCCCATGAAGCATGCGGAAAAATCTCGTTATGATGTTCTTAGAAGTTCATAGACCAGTCTAGTTTTACTGAAAATTCTATTAATACTCTGAATTTGCTGGAATTTTTCTTACCGGTTCATACTTCAGTACAGTAAACCTCTCTGAAGTAATAGGGTCGGGACTGGGCTGACTATATTACATTAAGGAGGGTCATTGCATTATTGACGTTTGTATGCGACCCTATTAGAGAGTTTTTTCAGAGAGGTTATTGCTTTAGGGAGTATTATTTAAGAAAGGTTATTGCTTTAGAGAGTATTACTTTAGAGAGGTTTTTGCTTTAGAGAGTATTACTTTACAGAGGTTCTACTGTAGCAGCGTGAATTTTCTCGGATAAGAGGACCTTGCCGAACTTGCAGTTTATGAATTAGAGTCTTCTGTTTGGCATTGTTCAAGCATGAGTTGTGTACTATTTTGTACCTGTACTATTCTTCTTGCTGGATTCAAGTGACAGATCCGGAGTAGTTGAAAAGAATCTGGTGTATGTCCAGGATGAATTGTTACTGGAGAGCCAGAAGCACTGCGTGTATTTGATAGAGAAGGCCCTCAAGCAACTWCCAGCTGGTGGCGAGACATTTCTTGGGATCTTTGACTTAAGAGGCTTCCAACAAAAGAATGGGGATTTGAAATTTGTCAAGTTTCTGGTAAGAACAAATCATGGCAAATTCCTTACAAGGGCGGGTCACTACGGCGATCTTATGATAATATCTTTTATTTTAATTAAAATTCTATATGTTCTTTGTCCAGTCCTTAATCGAGAGGGGATATTCTCTTTATTTGTACAGATTGACGTTTTCTTCAAGTATTATCCTAAGAGGCTTGGACAAGTACTGCTCTTGGACGCTCCCTTCATCTTTGAACCATGGTGGAGAATGATGAAACCGTTGTTTGGGAAGTACGCGGCCTTGGTAACGTTACCCACCCTCTTCAGCTCTACCATCAGTTTTTTATGTTGATTTTAGGAATCCTAAGTTTCATCGCTAAAGTGTAGATGTATTTTCCAGATAAGAGTATCGAGAGGCCCAACTGGCGTGTCTTGCCAAGTCTAGTGAGGTTGAGCGTGTTAGATTACGTTACAAGCGAAAGGGTTCACGTGATAGTTTGCGATTGCAGCTAATTTGCAGTTTACAGTTTGCAGTTTGCGGTTTGCTTCCATGGGTAGTCTTTCTGATGATCCGACGTTGCCTGCGCACATTTTGGTGTTGGGGATTCCAGCGCCGGGGCATTTGATTCCTTCCACATCGTTGGCACACCAGTTGGCCGAAACGGGGGCGCAAGTGACGTACTTCACAACTGGGTACGTGTTCCAGCACTTACAGCATCGAGGAGGYCATACGTATGCACCGAATTCGAATCCAGCTTCGCCGGGKAAGATTCGGTTTGAGTCGCTACTGGAGTCGCAGGAGGTACACGACTTGACGATGCCGAAGATGATGAAGTGGCAGCAAGCCCTGAGCGATGAGGAGATGCGGGCGGCGCTGGAACGGAAGTTTAGGCAGCTGGTGCCCGCGCCTTGTTGCATTGTGGCGGATATGTTGCTCGGGTGGGTGCAAGACGTGGCGGATCAGTTTGGCGTGCCCAGGCTCGTGTTGGTCACCGTGCCTGCCAACGACCTGGCCTTCATTCTCCGGGTACGTGGGTGACGTACACACCAGGAATCGTCGTTTCTAGACGCGCTGGTCGAGTTTTTGTGTGTCATTGTGAGCAGCTGTAAGAGGATTCCAACGCACCAGGAAATGCTTTATTTGGATACTGAATGCGAAAGTTGTGAATCTTCAAAGTTCACTGCGTAGCCTGCCATGCCAACGACCTGACAGTGTCCTGGTCAGCGTCCTAGCTAGCTAGGTGATGGTCTCTTACGTATATATTTGTTATCACGGGTCTAAAACTGTGACGCTGTATAATCTGTGATTCGTATWGAGTATGTAAAATGTTGAGGCGTAGGTCCTTGTTGTTAGCATTTTTCCAGAGTGTCATTTTGTGGAATGCCACCAATGTAACGAATATGACCGTGAAATCTCGACGAAGCTAATCCCAAGTTTCTTGCGATAGTCACAATCTTGTTACTGTGATGCGGTCACAATCGTGTTCTTCAGACAGTGTGCTTTTCGTGCGTATTTCAGTGCAAGTTCCAAATTCGAGACGTTCAGCTGCCAAGAGCTCGCTCGATCTAAATACTAGGACTTGTAATTAACTGAGTGGCACTTCAAATAGAAGCTAGCTAGGACCGGTATAGATAGACCTCAGGTTGTTGTCAGGCGACGGAAACTAGCTACACCGCCTGCACGCTTACAATTTTTCGATATTAAGAATAATAGTACTAATTAGAATTTTACTGATTAGTTAATGCATGTACTTCTTAATCATCCATGGATTTCGATCTCCTGTGTCCTCCCGCCCCTTCAAACTCAATTGTTCCTATCTGAGGAGTGTGTTCATAGCCAGCTCCTAAGCTAGTCCTGGCATTGGCCGAGGGGCGTTGTAGATAGAATTTGGAGGGCTTGCTTAGGGTATGATCGAGGAGTACATATCATATCATACTGTAAACTTAATTAGCTCGTAAGTACTTTCGGTGTGCAGTTACCGGACTTGTTGAAGCGAGGCGAGCTGCCCTTCACGGCTGCGGGTGCCACGAAGAAGGACATCCAGTTACCCGGCATGGCGTCCATTYTGGCGGAGGACGTGTGGGGATCTCTGGCCGATGGGAGCCACCACAGCCACCAGCTGATCGTGAATACCGCCGTGCGAGTGGGCGAAGGCTCCGCCATCATCGTCAACTCGTTTGAGGAGTTGGAGGTCGACGCCATGAAAGCGCTGCGCACGGATTTTGTCGCCGCCAGCATCAAGGTACGTCAGGAATCTCTCGATCGACCTTGCTTGAATGTGCGACGGAGGGTTACTTCAAGCGAGATATCGAAGTACTGTACAGGATTCACTGCCAGAACGTCAATTTGCGAGATTTCACAAACCAGAAATTGTGACACATGTTTCACGAAGGATCGATTCCAGGCCACAAACTAGAACAGGTAGAGATTTTGAACCTCGCCAAAGTAATGAAAATGTCGTCAATTCAACGAAATTGACGTCCTGGACAGTTCCGAATTTCTGTTGTAACCAGTTTGGTAGTAGGATTGGTTCCCCACAGGATTGTTAAGATAGTACCTCTCTCATTCAAGAGTGATTCAGTCTCTAAGTACCAAGTGGCTTCTAAGCGGTATTAAGCCTTCCAAAAATCCTCAGGATTGGTGTACCCCTCGGATTTTCCAGAAACTAAATGTGAGTGACTGCAAGAATCACAACTGCTGATTTCAAATCTTCATTGCATTTTCAGGTAGTACTCTCGCCTTTGAAAACAAAGCATACTTTTAAGAATGAAGCTATTTAGTAGAATTCCAGATTAAAATAATGTACTTCCAAGAATTCTGACCTAATACAGGGAATTCTTCGATAGTTATGTACAGAAAAAAGGTCATACAATGGAAGATTTTAGGAATTAAGATAAAAACAAAAAACAAAAATTGTAATTTCAAAGTTATAATTAGTTTCTGTTTGCTCTTGGATAGCACTAATACAAAAGAAGTATACTTTGGGTACGTGTGGAAGGCAAAGATTACACTACTTTAAAGAGAAAGCTCTTAATAACCGTAGAAGATGAACTCAGATCTCAATTGCTAAATCCCAATTCTTAGATCCCAAATGAATTTGTGTCTCGAATTGGGGTTGTTTAGAAAGCAGCTTATCTCTGAGGAATATGAAAAGTTATTGAAGGTTTTACGAAAAATTATTTGTACATGAAACCCTTGTTACAGGTCCCGGAGATTTTGCCAGTTTTGTTGTCAGACATTCCGAGCCTGCAGAGGCACAGGTCCCAGACAAGTTCTGCTTGAATGGCTTACATCACTTTCAACTGCCGATGTACCGTGACTTACATTCCAACTTCCACATTAATTTTGTCGTGCTTTTGAGTGTTCATGATAAGCATCATATCATGAAAAGTACAGCTAGTAGTGGCMATTTCTGGAGTTTTGTTGCACTTTTCGAAATGCATGTGTGAACAGGGATGCATGCAGTGGACAACTTCTTCATGATCCACCTCCCATTAATTTACGTCTTTTGAACGTACTCTCGATTCATTCGTACTTGAATTGAATTGTACCGAACTAACTGATCGAAGTAGTTGGGATGGCACATCAGCCCTAATGGAATTATTAATTGTTCTGGTACGTCGATCAGTACCTGACCTCGACGTTGATTAATTTTTGAAAGATGATCAATCAATCCTGGTTCGATCTATATCACATTTCCTGTTTAATTCTAGAGGCTGTTTAAATTGGCAAATGTCTGCATGAAAATAAAATTGCCAATGGAAGAATTTTTCAGAAGTTCAGTTAGCCGATGCGTGCAGTGGCTTGAAA
Source organism: Pleurozium schreberi (assembly GCA_006891605.1). Taxonomy (NCBI): domain Eukaryota; kingdom Viridiplantae; phylum Streptophyta; class Bryopsida; order Hypnales; family Hylocomiaceae; genus Pleurozium; species Pleurozium schreberi. Next base: position 3,821 of record VACF01001313.1, on the reverse strand, counting down.
ACTTGCTCCCGATCGATCGACGGAATCGATCCTTGCTTGCTCCTCAGTCTCCGATCCCCGGCCAGGCAGCTGTCGGTGATCCTGTCTCCCTGTACGTACTGTAACTAAAGCAATTTCAGTTTTCCTTTTCAGTTAAGTTTGCGGAATTGAACCCACTTTCAAAAGGAGAAAAGAATAGGCTAGGCTAGGCTAGGAATTGTTCACGAAAATTCAGGGAAATGCTGGCCAAATTTTCAGCAGCCAGATCTTTGCGACTGTTGTAATAATTAAGATCGAACTTGATCATGACTCGATCGTGCTACGTACTTTTCCAACTTTAAGAAAACATTCCGGTGAGGCAAGGATGACGACGCCACTGCAGCTACGCAATGATCGAGTGACTTTTCAGAAGTGGAAAAATTAAAGCTACCACTAAGGTAATGTGATCGTAAACCGACCCTTTAAGAGCTGGACCTTGCTTATAATGGATTAAGAGCATCCCCACCAGACTTGCAAAACGGATGACTTGTCCAAGGCGGCTTGCAAAAGTGCCCCACCCGTCTTGCAAAACGGATGAACTTCTTAAGAGGCCGGCTCCAAAAGCTCTAGTGGCTTGCAAACCGTATAAGACAAAATAAAGTGCATGAAAAGTCAACATGAGTGGGATTGCCTCCTATGAAAAGTCGCCACTATAGTTTGCTATTGTCCTTGCTATTGTCCTCCTTGGCTTCTTAACAAGCCATGGGTGGGCCGTCCGGCTTGCAAAATAGATGCCCTCCCATTTTGCAAGCCAAATCCCAACCACAATTTGCAAGTCTCGTGGGGATGCTCTAATAGTGTATGGAAGAGGTTTGGCTAAATTTACCTTGGAAGGAAAATAGCTGGGGAATCAAACAAAATCAGTAGGTACCATATTTATCCGAGCTTCTCTGAATTACTAGGGATTTCCAAAGAAAGAAGCCATAGGCACCTATTTCTGATCCGTAGACCTAGCAAAAGCCGACCATGGGTAGTTTTAAAAAAGCTATATGTACACCGAGAACAAAGAGTTCAGGATGCATGAAGTGATGAAGAAGGTTACCAAAAGCGACCTTTACAAAAGACAAATGGATCCTCTGCTGTAATTATCAAAAGTCAGTGTGAGCCTTCAAGTTCCAATCTGACAAATTGCAGGCAGCCTTGATCAGACCAGTGAGAGTAATYTCCAAGATTCTTAAGCATGACTAAAAATTGCATTTTTGGTGCCATTTTCTTTTTCATTTTTTTTTTGACATCTGTCTAGTGCCTTTGAAATGGACCCACCAAAGCTCTTATTTGATCGTCTAACGAATTGAAAATCAATATCTAACTACTCTAAAATAGCTCTTGCTCCATGGGCAGTCCATTTAATGGACAGACTGTATTCATTTTAGAACCTCATCATGACTCTTCAAGAGATTTTTATAGGGTTGTTTTTGAAACCAGGGTCGCTTTAACAACACACTCCTATAAATAGTGAAATTAGGTTGCCCCTCACTAATTTTTTGACATTCCACACTATATGAATATCTGGCGAATTTTGTTAAAATGGCAATATTCCTTTATTTTGGCGCTTTTTACAGTTCAGACCGCGCAGTCTGAAATCTAAACCTATCATAGATTTTTGGAATCTATATTCATCTTACATTTCTGAAATCTATACTTGTCCTAGATGTTTCAGACCGCGAGGTCTGAAATCTAAATACGTTATAGATTTTTGACATCTCCAAATGTCGTAGATGACTCAAAATCTATACTTGTCCTACATTTCACTTGGGCAATTCAAACCACAGGGTTGAAAATGGCACATGGAGTGCTGCCACTTTAATGAAATTTGCCATATATTTATTATTACTACGATAATTTTTATCAATAATTAAAGAAATAAATATTTTGAATAATGAAATTACCAAATACTAATTTAAATGAGTTATTTGATGCAAGTAAGGGGCACTTTCTATTCCCAACAGGTCATGCTTAGTTTTCAGCACGTCACGTTCCGGTCACTCCCTAGCTTGAAATCTGAATTGAGTTGACATCCTAGTGCAAATTGAATTGGATCCTAACTAAGCTTGAAGAGTCCCAGTGCCTCCACATGGACATCGCATGCACCTCCAGTGAGTCATAAGGTAATTTCACAGGGTAAGGCAACCTAATTGTTAAGGCAACCTAATTTCACTATTTAATGTAGTTGTTCTATGAGCTGCGAGAGCCAAAGTGGGATTGAGAGTTGCTACTCGTGCATGATGTGTCTCGTGTGACATACCTTCAAAGCAAAATTTCCTAAAAGGGAAAGGAATAGATCATAGATCACACTTTGGCGAGCCCCGTCGTTCTTCATTCCGGAGATCCGGACCTCTTCTCGCTCATGGCAAATTCAGAGGCTGAAATGATCTACACTAAATAGTGAAATTAGGTTGCCTTTCCATTTACAATTAGGTTGCCTTGACCCCAAGAAAGTCACTCTACAAGCCATCAAAGTCAAAAATAGTTCTACAAATACTTCCCATTTGTACACATAGAAGTTCATTCATGAGTTCTAACTGAGGTAAGACAGCCCATTGTGGTCAGAATTTGGAGTTTGGCCTCAGGCTATTGTTGAAGTCTTTCAATTTTTTCCCCACTTAAAAGACAAGTGTGAGAAACGACAAGTGCAACTGAAATTACATTTTTCCAATAAAGTATGAATTTGCTAGGAATTTTTGAAGTGTTCAGTTTTCCATGGCCCAACAGGGTCTGTAGGCCACCCCATAGCCAACAAAATCTGAATCCATGATGGTCATCTCACTACCTAATGCAATCACAATATTTTCTAACATAGAATGCCTAAAAAATCAATCCATGTAATGAATTTCACACTAGAAAGTTGGAAGTGCCTTATGTGGTCACTAATCACTCCATCACCACCATGTAAGACATTGATTGTGGCCCAGATATCACAAAACTAAAAAAAACACAATGGGGCCATTTCATAGGTGACCACAATGGAAGAAATAACTGCAATGGGCTGTCTTACCTTAAACCAAGAACTAATTCAAAAGTAATGCATTCTTGTACAAGAACTATGAATATTTAAATAGTGTCAAATGTCAAGAAATTAGTGGGGGGCAACCTAATTTCACTATTTAGTGTATTGGAGTCTTGGAAGTAGCCAAGTCGATAACGGTGAACCTTGACGTTTTTCATTCCAGAGATCCAAACCTCTTTCACTTCTCTCTCATGAGGGAGCTAACAGTTGGAAATGATCTATTGTTACTATAGTAGCCAAGTTGGCCCCACGTTTTGTCCTTTGTGACATTTTTTTCACTTGACCCACATTTTGTCGCTATTTCAGGTAATGAAAAGTGATGGGGTTCGCAGTACCGAGACGTCTTCTTCAATTCGTGAGGGATGGTACAGCAGACTCCATTCGTAGAGCCCTCTCCGGTTACTCTTCTGTGATGAAACGACATCCTTGAGATTTCCGAGGCCTCTTGTAGAATGCTCATCAATTGAACATGACCGATAGTCTGCTCTGGCCAGTTTTTTGAGTTATATCGGCTATTTTCCTTCAATTCTCTAATTGAACTATACTAACCCGTAAAGTCCCGTTGTTCCCTCAGGGGACAAAATGGATTTCGGGCACGTTCCTATGATCTTAATATATGTCCTAATCTTTTGAATTGTTTAGAGAAGATAGGAAAACACATTAGCTTTTCAAAAATATTATTTTATTTCAATTGAAATGCAGGAGCAAAAGTTAGGGCACAAAAAGACCTTTTTTTAGTTCGGTGGGCAAAAATTAACTTTCAAGAAAACTTCAAATAAATTTTTGTTTAAATTTT
>VACF01001312.1:0-28654 GCA_006891605.1 Pleurozium schreberi | reverse complement strand
TCTCCAGAAGGCCCCAGCAGCAACCCCACCCGAGTATCGACGACGACTCCTGGCATCGGGATCCTCCGGCACCTCCTCATTCTGCAAACCGGTATGCATCCAATCAATCAATCTAGCCATCTAGCCATCTAGCTATCATGCATCTTATGGAAAATTTGAAGTGCTTTTGTTTCCTTCTAAATTGTGCTTGTTTCTTGGAGAGAGAGAGACCTCAATGCGGAAGTTGAAACGCATGAGAAATTCAAAATGTCGACCTCTGGAAATTTTGAAGAATCAATTCCATAGCTAATATATGTCCACTGATGATACACTTGGACCGGAATTTGGAAACCCAGAAATTGTCCTTTTGAAGAATGAATTCCATAGTTAATGTCCGATTCAGTAGGTTCAAAATTGGGAGTGTTGAGGGCCTGCAGACTCAGCTAGCCCCGTTTGGGTACAAAGGATAATTATAATTACATAATAATCTCCCAGCCTGTGAAATTACGAGTGACATGAATTGACACTGTTGCAGGGATACGAGCCATTTGCTTCAGCGGCCACGTTACACGAGCTGCACATTTTTATCATCGTGCTGGCGCTTTTCCATGTGGTGTTCTCTTGCATCACCATGCTTCTGGCTCTCCTCAAGGTACATGGAACTAGATTATAGATAATCAATTAGATTATCTTCCAGGTAGACCTGTGTAGATATCACCAATGTCGACATTTTTTTTTTTGGTTTGTATAATATAATAGCATGGCGAAATTTCGAGAAATTGACCGATACTTAAGTCTGTTTGCAACCTCAGATCTACACTTGTCCTGTTTTTTTTTCTGAGCGTTGGATGACATAATTTCTTGAACTTAACCACCAAAGGATTAACAGGTCCATATTGAGGGAGTGCTGCTTAGGAGACAAGTACGCAGAKTATGTTTTATGGAGAGGAGTTCGTTTCAGAGGTGGTGTCCCCTGAGCAGCACTTGTCCACATGTTTAATTTTTATTTTATTTTTTTATCTCTGTGTGGAGTGCGTCATATGGGGGACTTGTCTTTTGTCCAATTAAAAAAAATAAAGTTAAAATTGACCTATGCACACATGGAATGTTGTCGAGAATGTTATTCACTGAATTTAGCTTGGTAGTATTAATATATAAAATCTGACCCTACTTCAGCTACATGTTTTGCAATATGATTGACCAGATTGATCATTTTAATACCTTGAATCCTTGGTTCTAATTATCTTTTAGGGGTTAACTCCATCTGTATGTAAGTTCTCATGTCTATTCTTGGCATCTATATATCTATTCCAGGTGTACCGCTGGAGGAAGTGGGAGAGAGAAGCTCACATGCATGCCACTACGACACTAGCATCTCCAGCAGGTTAGCTCTTCGATTCATCCACCATTTCACTTACTTCAATTTTCAAGGGAGCCCAATTGAAACGWCTGACAGAGGTGGTAATTATCAAACATTGAATACGACAATTTAGATTTATATTTCAAAATTTTAATTCGAATTCCCCTTGATTTAACAAGCTAAATCCAGCCCTCGATTAAACATGATTGATGATGGATTGATTGGATTTCTGCAGAGCTGTTACGGAGGGTAACATTTAATCGGCAGTCGACGTTTGTGAGGTATCACACATCCGATCCGTGGAGCAGATCAAGGTTTATTGTGTGGGTGGTAAGTCTCAAATCAAGCGAATTATATGCCTCACAGCCACTTACTCCGGTCATAATATTCTTTACTTCGAATTATCCTTGAATAGTTGCTCTCACCTTTTGGGTAAACTTCTAAACAATTATTCTTATGTAATAGATACCAGAACAGAGTCTGTTGCAATGCAACAATTGACACCAAAAACGTTTCAATCATCAAGCTGTAARGCTTCATCGAAAAGAWGTTGGGATGTTATTTGGGTTYAGCAAGTACAAATGACTGAAAAAACTGCGCAAAAAACTGTGTAGATGAGGACATGAAGGATGAAATCGAGTCATAGTTTCCACTTACATTCATGAGTGATTCTTCACCTGGGGTGCTTTTCAAAATTCCAAAAATTCTCCACAGCGAAACGAGTGTCCCGGCTTTTTGTTGCACGTTGGTGAACTGGAATTTGATTACTGACCATGTGGTGGGGGAATGTTTGTTGTTTCTTTTCTTTTTTGCATCAGATGTGCTTCTTCCAGCAATTCCATGTTCCTCGACCTGACTACATGGCCCTGCGTCTCAGTTTCATCACTGTAAGTATTGCTGTTACACGACACAAGAAAATTAGGTCTAGGTCAGAAACTAGAAAATGAATTTAGAATTTGCGTTCGCGTTTTCTCAGTTCTGTTGTGCTCAACTGTTTTTTGGGTTGTGGCTGTGGACACTTGCAGACACATAATCTCAAGGAGTTGTATGACTTCCATGCCAATCAGGTGGGGGAGCTAGCTGTGTTAGGAAATGAGGAATGTCTATGCATGCCGGGTTTCTAGCCAATATCACCAATTACAGTAGGAGAGGATACTGTCTTCTGTACACTTGTGTTTGGACAGTGGTTAATATCAATGTAAAATGGGCTAAAACAGCCTAACTTCTGCACCGGAATGAAACAGACCCAGAGCCTACTGACTCCGTTTTCTAAGAGCTTGCGTATTATGTGGCACACCTTCACTTGCTTTAATTTGGACTCAACAAAGACAACCCACAGCTCGTTGGCACATTGTTCTCTTTGTTGTTGGCTATGGTAGATTTGAGTGTGCGGAATCCTCCGGTGTAAGATCAGATGAACCCATTATGGAATCTTTGGTCATTGCACATACTTTGACTTATCAAATTCACAATTGTTTTGGGTAAGAGAGCGGCAAATCAGGGGATATTTCAAGTAAATTTTGGGATACACCAGAGGAGGTCAAAAGCGAAAACAAACAGCTTCCTTCAATCCCATTAATTGTTGTTCTTTGTGGGCATTATTCTCATCCATTTGGATGCGCAGCAATATGTGATTCTTAATTCCCTACATTGTTGCAATGAAAATCCAAAAGCATCTCTCAAGATTGAGGAATCTCTCAAGTTGAACCTTTTTCCGTGTGTACTGTACATATCGCGAGGTGGAGGAGTTCATTGAACTCGTAAACTCATGAATCTTCAACAACCCAAGTGCAACCCTTTCTCCCCCGATTTTCAGGCCAATTCCACACAGATTGGTCTTCCTGCAAACCTGCGTCCAATTTCCACTGGCTTGCAAACAAAATTGGGTAGTAGGAGTCGCACAATTGGAAAGGGTCTGTCTACCTTAGTTACTGGTTTATGTGGCCAGCGTGTCACGGTAGTTGAGTCTTTGATAACCAATCCTACTGCGAAACTAATTAAGTAACTCAACCACTAATTTGCCTTCATCAGGGATTCAGTTAGGCTACAACTGTCCCTCCTGCCCAGCAGCAACGTACGTACGGGTTGGCCTGTGCATTGTCGGTTATTGAATTGGTCTCTTGGAGCCTTGAATTCTGTCTCCTCYGTCCGTTTCCTGCTGTAAATAGGAGCTCCTCAAAACAGAGCTTTTACAAGAAATTCAATACCTCACTCCTGCTGCAATGGAGGTTTCTCCGAAAAATTGAAGGAAAATTCTCCCTTGGTTAATAGTTTTGTTGAGTTTTGGAGTAATCCCTCTCAGTGTGCGTGCACGAAAAATAGAATTGACGCACTTTGGAAGCTAATTGCTAATAGTGGCTTTGAAAAACATTTTTCTGTTGTAAGAAATTCGTAAGAATTTCTTTTTCCTGTTGGGTATATTTGGTTCTTTGGTTATATGCGTCGCGGATGATTCATTTCAACTCGTATAGAATTTGAGGASCTACCTCTGTCAACACCATGATATAAGAAATTAGATTCTTTTAAAACAATCTTGAATGAGCTCGTTGGAGGTAGAATATACGGTACAGGAAGAAGTGAAGATAGGCATTAGCACTCGGTAGTGAATGCTTTTGAGACTTTTGAGACTTTTTTCGGGTTGTCATCTGCAGTGGAGATTGAAGTCACAACTACTGAAGAAAGTTGTGATGTGGAAGCCGATATTCATGAAACTTTTGGCACTTCAGAGTAAATTAAAATGACAGAATTTGAACASTTATGAGCTGCTCAATTTTCACGATTTTTAGCTTAAGTTTTTTGACATGGAATGGAGTGAACTTTGCTACCTATTTTTTGAGTAACGCCGGCTGCTGTAAGCCCATCAATTCGCCCAACAAGTTCAATAGTAGCTTGATCTTTCATGGCGAGCATGTTTGTAGAAATTGAGCGACTTTCATGCCGTGAGGTGTAGAGATGGGTGGGCTTGTCATATTAAGGTTTACTTGTGGCATCAAGGATAGCAGTTTCTATTTGTTTGTGATGTAGTTAGTGGAACTACCTCTAGTAGGACTCTTCCTTCATGYTGGTCTTGCAAATGTAGTAATTCTTCTTCTAAAACTCCTTTGCAATTTTGTATTAAGACATTGTGTAATGGCATAGCAACACAACTGAAGGGGTAATGAGAACTTTTAGAAGTGTGRARAATCTAAATTTAAACCATGCAAAGCTCTYTGATTTGCAASAGCAAGTTTATCTCTCTTTTATAAAAGCATTCATTTGGTCTATTTTGTGTTGTAGATTGCAACTTTCCTAGCTATTTATTGTTGATGGGTCAAGCTCTTTTGATGATGAAAAGAGTCATACATGTATGTGCATCAAACATAAATCAATAGACGAATTATTTTGTTTTGTTTTACYGCTAAATCATTTCTTTGGAGGGTCTAAATATCGTTCAAGAGGGCACAATGGGTAGCTACAACTATGAGGCTTTGCATAGGCACACTCCTAGTATCAAAAGGACATGGTCAGGGGATCCTGTAGCCAAYGGTTTCCAAGCCATTCCARAGCCATACGTGAAYRRTTATGGAAATGCATTGCAAGATCGCTTCCTCATGGCTCAAGCAACACATGCACAAGCACGTGCGCAAGCCTTCAACAATGGACCTTATTATGATCTTCCTCAGTACAATGCCTCAGCTTATGACATGCGATTTCTTGCTCCTATGGATCTATTTCCCCCTAGTCATCTTCCAGAAGTAACCGAGCAAAATGTGTATGCAAATAGGCAACCCATTCAATGGGCCATGCCGGAGCCTGTACTTGTTAGAGAGCCAGTAATTAGGGAGCCTGTAATTAGAGAGCCCATAAGCCCAGAGCCCATAATTAGAGAACTAGATAGTCTAKTAAGTTCACCATCCTCAACCACAAGTACACCAGGTGTTGCTAAGGAGCCTCCTCTTCCTGGCATGATATTCGGATGCACTAGTGAAACCTACATAGAGTGCATGCAATTGAAATTGTTTGCATTGCCAGCAACCAACAAAAGCGAGGTGAGAYATATCCGTATTTAATCAATGGTTTATAGTAAATCAAGCTTTTCCAAGAACTTGTAGTCAACATTAATAAAAATAAAAATGAAGACTCATAGAGAAGTGTCCCTATGGTTCCTAGTAAGGAGAAAYTTTGTCCTTGTAGCACTTATAGTTGTGGCTTATTTTTTAGAGTGAGATCCTATTCAAACTTCTTCTCAATTAGGGTTTGTCAATGCAAAACCTTCTCACTTTTGTTCACTCTAACCATACAGAGACCTCTCTAGATATGAATCAACAATTATCCATTTAATTTCATTTTCACTATGATTTTCCAACATACTCATAATTTTTTTGTAGCCACACAAAATTAAGATCTTTAATTCCAAAATTATGTCATGATTAAATCCCTTAACAATCTTCCTTTTCAATATTTGACTTCCACATACCCCCTAAAGAATTAAAAAAAAATTCGTTTGAATATTGCATGTGTTGATAAAATATAAAATAAAATTGGACAAATGAAAATCCTCCTCATAAGACCTGGTGGACACCACATTTACAGAAACAAACATGAAGGGCGGCTCTTGGACTGTCTGTTAGCAGATATTGATATAACAAACCTTCACCTGATTGATATTACAATAGATTCATACCCTGACCAAATTAAATTGACCAAATTGATAAGTTAACTAAATCCAACTGATTACGGTAAACTCACCCCCCTTGCAATGTTGTATGTTGCGCATGGCAGCTCCACTTCAGACGCCAGCTTCAAAGTGAACCAGCATCTTTCAYTCCACCCCCCAAGTGGGCACGTTTATTTTAAAATATTTGAATACGGTATTCAAATCCAGATGACAAGTCCACCGGACATTTGTTAGTTACTCTGTATAAACTATTATTTAGACTCTACGTACGATGTCAAGTGAAGGCAATCTTAGTAGAAAAATTCACCTTTTTTAAACCTAGAGCTTGRTTGCACATACACAACAATACCAGAAGTCTCATGCTCTGAGCACMGACAGGAAGCTCGACAATAGAATGCATGAGTGAAGAAGCACTATCATACTACSTAAACTTGTCAGAGCAACTTACTATTAGACTTGTATTGAGCAGTTCAGATTAAGAAGTTGAGAAACAGGTGAAGCGGTCAGATATCACATGTCAGAAACATGACACGCAGATAAGTTGTCTAAGCAGATTTCTAAAATCGTCACACTACACAAACACAAGCAACTTAAAATCCTAATAGCTTRGAACGCATTTTTAGAGTGCAGTWATCACCTTGAGAATTGCCAAGCAGGTTCCGGAACTCTATATGCAAACCAAAATCATTAACTCATGATCYACCTCATTATGTACACTGTAGAACTCAAATACAGATACAGGCATTGCTCAATGGGAATAACTATAAGTAGAGCCCACAGTCGTAAGAATATCCACTGACCCTATCTGAAGTTACCTGAACTCGAGCATCCTTCAGTTGAGCCGCGGAGCCTCCAACTACCAGGTACCCTCGAGTAGCACGGCACTTGCAGCCATATACCCAATAACATGGCAGAACAATAGACGAAGAGGTCCATACAACGTCAAAAATATCTGCCAGCGATGGCCTCACAAGAAAATCAACGAGAAATGAACACATTTGAATGAAATCGAGAAGTAATCTTTTATGTAATAAATTGAAAGTACTCACCTCCTCATACAACATGTCAAGGAAGAATGTTGGCCCACTCTTCACTTCTTGCTCTTACAGCCTCTGCTTTCTAACTAAAACTAGATAAAGAGAAACTCCATTTAAAAAAGCTAATGACAACCTAAATGCACATCTGGAAATTGGAGAGTTTCAGTAAGGTGTAACCTAACAAGTATGGATCCCAAAAACCAATACTAGCCTACTTGCCAAGGAACRAACCTTCCAGGAAAACCTCTAATCGATCTTCACCGACGAAAACAAGTAGTGCACGAAGTAGAAGGACGTGAGGAACCCAACGGTGCCCGTGGCGAACAAGATGGCGATCACCATGAGGAGAGAGTATCCCACGTACAAAACCGCGGACACAGGTCCGCTCAAGCTGTGCAGGTCGAAGACAAGGTAATTGATCGAGTACAAGAACACGTAGAGAGCAACAGACCCGGAAGCGAAGAAAGACTTCCACCACCACCGATGATCCTCAACACACAAGTGCATGTACGTCAGCACCACCGCCACCTCCGCACAGACGATGACCAGCAGAATCAACACCACGAACAGAAACCCGAACACGTAGTACACCCGTCCCATCCAGATGCTGGACATGATGAAAAAGAGCTCGATGAAGAGAGTACCGAAGGGCAGAGTTCCAGCACCGAGCACAAGCAGCCATGAGGGATACCGCTGGGGAGGAATCTCTCGCGGAATCTGGTTCGTTCGCACCGGGAAGGTGATCGGCTCAGCCTTGGCACCAAGATAGCCCCCGAGAAGGGTCAATGGCACAGAAATGGTGAACCACAACAGCAGAAGGACGAAGTAGAGTGAGATAGGGATGGCACCCGTGCTCTCACGCGACCACAAGAGAAAGTTGAGGATGGTGAGAATCGTGAACGCAATTCCGGGGAAGAAGCAGGCCGTCTTCCACGCGATAGGTCTCCATTCAGATTGCGTCCCCTTGAGCGTGCACCACAGTCGCGAAGACACGTACCCGGCAATGATACCCAGGAACAAATACAACAACACCATCCCCGTTAAAAGCATCCCTCGCGATGCAGGCGACATGAACCCCAGAGCAGCGAACAGGATCGTCACCACAGCCATCCCAAGGATTTGCACTCCATCACCAACCACAACACAGAGTAGCTGAGGGTTTTGTGGTGTGCGGAACACATCCCCCACCACCAGCTTCCATCCAGAAAGCTCCTCGTTCATCTGCGCTTGCGCCTCCTTATCTAACTCCTCGTACTTCGTCAAGTCCCGACGCACCGTCCGAAGGAAAATCACAAACACGATTCCGGCAAGGAAGGCGATAACCATAAGCGAGTTCAAAATGGAGAACCAGTGGACTCTTGCGCCTTCCATCTTCAAATACGCGTCCCATCTGCTCGGCCACCGGATGGGGCTGTCCTCGAAATGCACACTGTACGAGTACACGATCTTCTCTCCTTTCYTGATCGGCTGGTGCGGCTTATCGGGATCACAATCAGAAACCGGAAGATCACCGTTGTCTGACAGCAACTCAGCAGCTTTCGCATCACGCACGACTGAACAAGGCACGACCTCAAACCCTACCACCATGAACGTCCCCGTCAAGTTCTGCTGTGTAGCAGCAGGCATGGCGTCCAAGCCTTCTCCAGTCCCCAAAACCGCTCCCGAAGAAGCATCCTTCTCATAAGCATGCACCTTCACTTTGAATTTCAAATGATTATAAACATAATGCTGCTTGTCGCTGTCCAGCTTGAACCCAATTGGCGACCCCGTCCACCGCAACAAATTCTCCGAGTTCTTCTGTTTGGTAAAGCGAGAGACCGGCAGATTGTCCAGCATCAAGTTCACCTGGCAATAATCATCGAACCGCTTATTAAAATGCTTTCCATCACCAGCCTAATAAACGCTTAAAGACTGAATCAGGCTAACAAAAACCACAAGATTTGAATCACATTCACAAACGTACAGTATCTCTTCCTCTCCAATGACTTCCTCTCCAATGACTAACCAGCTCATCTACGAATCAAACCTTTTTTCGACGAAATTCTTAATTTGCTTCCCAGACCAAACAACACAAAGAAAAAAATACATGGATAGACACCTTCGAATGCACGCATTTAAAAGCGAGAAAGGAGAACACAACATCCTTAACAGACTTTAAACAGAGTACCCACTCATCACGAAGAGATTTTGGAAAACCTCACCTGGTAATAATCATCGATGCGCTTACGRAAATGCTTCACATCGCCCTCGGTGAGCGGATTCGCGACGCACACCTTCACATCGTCCTGGTCCACCTTCATCTGAAACTTATACGGCGAGTTTTCGATCTGATCTCCCATGAGAAGCTCCCCGATATTCTCCCCGACTTTCTGGATCCCTTCTTTGGGCTTACAGAACGGAAGCGAGTAGTACGAGTAGGGGAGCTCCGTCTCAATCGACGTGATGGAGTTTACCTTGACCTCCAGCTTGTCGCCTTTCTTGTAGGGATGCAAGTACGTCCCGGGCAAGTAGAACGCTTGCACGGGGGTGATGCACAACAACAGCAAGCAAGCAACAGCAACGCACAGATCCATGGCGACCACTCGGTTAGGGTTTGGTGCCCGCTTCGGTTCCCAACAGCGGCGTGCCATGCTTTCGAGCGCAAATAAAAAGAGCTGCAGTTGCTAAACGAAAGCGTGCCAACGAAAGTGCCGCCGTGAGCTCACGCACACAAAGTGGTGCGAGCGCCAGACGTGACCAGCGAGCGGGACGGCGACGGAGAAGAGCAAGACAGAGAGAAAGCTGGAGCATAATGGAAGGGTAATGGTGTTGGCATCGAGGTCTGTATCGAGGTGCGGATCGAGATGTTGAAATGACTGTTGGGGATGTCGAACTGGCTTTACAGTTTGCTTTTCAGTTTTGCTGTGGACGAGTGTATTATTTTTGATTGTACAGTAACTTACAGGTGCCGTGAGTTGAAATTGCCTTTTAGTCTCACAATGCATTCATTTTTATGAGTGTAGGGAGAAACTAAAATTTACGAGTATCTTTCTTGTCATACCAAGAGCCGGGCAACTACAAAGTTCATGTCCAATATTAATCCTTAAATTGCTCTAAGGCATGATTTCAAGCGACTTTCCACTTGGCCCTGTTGGGTGCAATATTTGTTGATTTATTGCAATTTTTGCCTAGAGCTACGTTTCACTATTAGATTGACACCTAAAAAATTTCAAACCTGTATAAGATACAAGTAATAAGTTGTGCCTTGAAAATATATTTTTGACAAGTTAGAAGCAATTTTAGGCATCCATGTTAGGTAGGTCCAATTGGGCTCTTATTTTTATACATACTCTCAACAAGCTTGATAACATAATCCCAAAAGTTGATGTAAAACACATCTTTGACAAAAATTTCACAAGAATTCAACAAATATTGCATTAAGAAGGGCACATCCCAAAGGAGAAAATGGCTTGAAATCATGCCTCGAGGCTTTAAGGGGTTAAAAATAGATTTTTGAAAGTTGAAAACTTGCATACTTCACTCCTTATTGTTAGCCTCTTAAGAAATTTTTGCCAGTTGACAATTCTCATCTTTCTCTTTTAATTACTATTTATTACTTCCATATAGGATTCTCTGAAATTTTTTTTGTCTTTTATGTAAGGTTTGGCCAATTCTTGATGTACGGAAGTTTGTTCTTTGGAAGTGGCATCTCTACTTGTACTCACCAAATTAGCCTCACCAATAGGAGGGTGGAAGACTCGTGTTGTTGAGTTTGGAAGAAAGAAGGGTGTTTAGACAATCCTTAATCTTGCTTGACAAATCGATATTCCAAACTACAAAATTCAATAAGAGGCCTTTTGGAATTCGCATGAACTTTTCATATTGTCCAATTAGATCAAATTCAAAACAACTTCTCAAAATGGAAGGACGAAACAAGAATATAATCTTTGTATTTGGGGAGTGTATATAGACCCAACAAATTTGGCAAGATAATAGAGTTATTCGTAAAGTAGGTTAAACTGGGGTTTAAACCGACCACTTTGGGAAAAAGAAGGTTTCTTAAAAAAGTCACTCACAGTCAACATACCCAAAACAGAAGTGGGTACGAAACTTTTTTTTGCGTGGAAATGGCGCCTAAAAAAGATTGAACCCCACTTTCGAGGTCCAACGTCGCGGGCTTCTTCGTAGGTGTTCGGTGAGGGAGGAGGTGCCATCACTGCAAGAGGTTCAGCAAGGGAGGAGGTGCCATCGCTACGGGGGGCTTCGGCGAGGAAGGAGGTGCCATTGCTGCGGGGGGGTTCGGCAAGGGAGGAGGTGCCATCGCTGCGGGAGGGTTTCGTAAGTCCTCGAAGGAAGCAGGAGGTGCACTTGCGGCTACTTCCGCAATGCTACTAATTGTCAAGGCAGGAGGGCGCAGATTTTACATTTGAGAGATCGGACAATCGCAGAGGTGGGGAGGCACGCGGTTGGGATACGAGGGCACACTTGCAGCGACGACTAGGTGTGTGCCTCACATTTTTGCTTTTGCAATCTGGGCAGATTGAAGTTGTTCTTGTGATTGTTGTAAGCTAGCTTTCCATCTACTTGTGTCTACGTTGCATTCCTAGCTCCCCTACACAGCTGATTGCACTTTTCTTGTAAATTCTTGGCAGGGTGACGAGTGCATTGTTTACGGTTTAGGGTCACAGAATTTCATTCCAAGTTCAAAATGGCCAACCACAATGATGATTGCACGATCCTAGAATTGCAGTGCCCTTCCCAGCCGCCTGCCAAGTTACCACGTCGTGAGAAATCTCACCGTCCAATTGTAGACTCAATTGTCCTTTCTTCCTTGGTTGCATCTTATACCACCCACTTTGCCACGTATAGCAGGGGAAAGACAAATGTAACACAATTAGTGCCTGGGAAGGTTTGGAAATTGGTGTATGAGCAATTCCTCCGTGAGCATCCTGGAAGCAAATTTGTAGAGGATACGTTGAAAGACAGGCTTTGGGAGACCTTGAAAGAAATAAAGACAGGTACCTCAAATGAGGACGGATCTAACAAGGCTACTTTGCAAGCAGATGATGTTCTCACACGGTTGAAAAAGACTGACTCACATGCAACGCGTAACATCCTTCAGCTACGCCAAACTATAATCGACCAATCTTCATCGGGCGGCCACCCACCTTCTACAGCATCACAACCAGCTTCTCTTGGAATTACACCTTCTCAAGTGCAGGATGTTACTCCAGGTAGTAGAAGGTATCATTGTTCTCCCAGTCCATGCTCAACTCAGAAGCTTCCAACGAAGGCAGAGCTTCTAGCATCACAGTCGAAGAACATGACTTCCGTTGCCCGAACCATGGAAGCAAGGACAGAAGGAAAAGAGGCGCTTCTTTCTTTGAAAATGGACATCAAGATGGAAAAGTAAAAGGCAGCAAAGATTGCAAATTTGTAGCATGCTAGGGACTTGGGTGTGATTACTGACACTGAATTCAAATTGCAGGTGAGGACTGTACTTGGTTTAGGAGCTGAGGTATCCAACTCAAAAGGTGATTCAACTCACAATGCATAACATTGATGCGATTTCAGAGCGCAGAGGAGGTTGATGTTTTGAGGGTTCAATAGGTTTCGAATTTGCATCTCATGGCCAATTGGCAGGAGTAGGCATCAATAGAAACTTTCGTCCTCTACATCCTCGAACTTTCAAAGGATTTATGATTGTTAGCTCTGTCATTCTAACTTTCTGTGTCTTTCGCATTTTTTACCCGTGACATTATAGTCTCTACAGTCTTGGTGGTCATGCTCTATTGTAACTCCATGATTTCGGAAGAATAGAAGGAATTAGATACTTCATTGCAAGACGGTGCAATTTGAGCCTGCGGTTGGCTAAGTTACTGCAATTTCGGAGTTAGTTTAGGTTGAAAATCCGACCCAAGTGCTTCCTTTAGGTTCCGTATTCGGATCTCGCAGCCAATTGTAGGAGAAACTTTATTGATTTAGACGGTTGTTGTTCCCTCTAAATGTTGGAATCTCGGAAGACCAATTGTTTGCTTTGAGAATCTCTCTTTTTGTACCTATGCTGTGGTGTAGCATCTCATTCTCGTTACATTGCATTATCCGCATCCTTGGTTGACTTTCGATTTGCAATTTGGGAAGGAACTGTATAATTAAACGTTTTTTTGATGAACTCCCCTGAAATGACATTCTAGATTAGAGTTTTTCTACGAGTCATGAAATGTAACCCTTCATTTTGTTCTTTTCCGGAATTACAGACAGGCATCATTGTTTGCACTCTAGTCACATTGAGTTGTGTTTTTTCTATGTTTCTTCCTATGTTGCACTCCTGTCACATAGAGTTGTCTTTTTTTGATACTGAAGTTTGGTCCCACCCATTCAACTTTGAGTTGTCATGGCCCCAGTCTTCCTCCGCTACACTTGCCCTGGGATTCCAACCAACCTTAGCATTTATCTTTGGCATAAAAGATTGCAAGTGGCAATCTGTAGGCCATAGTGTTGTTGGAAAGGAATTGAAATCTAAGTAGAAAATACAGAGTGAGTTGAGGTGTGCTTGAGGTAGAGCTCAAGCACACTTCAACCCACTTTTACTTTTTTTCCCTATTGAATTGAAATCTAAGTAGAAAATTCAAAGTGAGTTGAGGTGTGCTTGAGGTAGAGCTCAAGCACACCTCAACCCACTTTTACTTCTTTTTTTCCATTGAATTGAAATCTAAGTAGAAAATTCAAAGTGAGTTGAGGTGTGCTTGAGGTAGAGCTCAAGCACACCTCAACCCACTTTTACTTCTTTTTTTCCATTGAATTGAAATCTAAGTAGAAAATTCAAAGTGAGTTGAGGTGTGCTTGAGGTAGAGCTCAAGCACACCTCAACCCACTTTTACTTCTTTTGGCTAATTGAATTTAAATCTAAATCAATTCCTGAACCACGAGGATGGACAGCCCGTAGTTTGCACTTTTCACAGGAGGTGGGGTCTCCCCTTGTCACCCAATTGTGCACGCAAGTTAGTTGAAGGTTGTTCAATTGTTCCAGACGCGTGGGAGTCTTGATTTAACATGAATATCAAATCACTTAAGTAGGCTCAGCCTTCTACAAAACACTTTTTGGTTGGACATAGGCATACATAGCAATCCATGAGCTCTAACTTATCAGTGAACTTCCCTAAACTTTGGAGGTTGGTACTGACATGGTTGGCCTTTGTTACAGCCTGACTGAAGTCAAAAGCAAGGCAAATATAGCAGTACATGAAGGTCCCTAAATCTTGAATGCAATTTGTACATTTGTCAAAGTTGTTCCTACAATTGTCTTTAGAAATTGAAAAATAGAACATCAAACAAAAAATAATATGAGGTGGCAGAGGCACAAGTTGTTGCAACAGGCTCTCAAGGAAGTTCTCGGTAGCACCTAGAAATCTCCACCCCAACCATATTGATCTTCATCTTCTTCGTGCTCGTTTGGAATAACTGATCAAAGATTATGCGGCGCCAATGGAGGAAATTTGTGAGTTTGGCAGTTGCCTCAAGGAAGATAGAAAATCTTGGGCGTCTGTTGTCAATCCTCTTCATCAATCTTTG
Source organism: Pleurozium schreberi (assembly GCA_006891605.1). NCBI lineage: Eukaryota > Viridiplantae > Streptophyta > Bryopsida > Hypnales > Hylocomiaceae > Pleurozium > Pleurozium schreberi. Next base: position 14,070 of record VACF01001312.1, on the reverse strand, counting down.
CCACTTCTGTTTCAATCCTCCAATACCCCATTCAACTTGAATTCGGTACCCTACATGCATTTTGTTCCAAGCAGCCACCACTCCTTGATCAACATGAATTCGCAACCATCTCTTGGCCTTGGATTCGACGCATTATAAACATCTCTGTACCAGTGTAGCCCGAATCCCCAAGAAAGTATTCAAAGTACTGGTGCACATCATCATGGGTAAAGTGCTCATGCCATCTTCCATACAATTCCAATGCTCGCAAACAGCTTATGTCATGGAATGACCGCGGATAGCCAGGGTCAACATAAATGAAGAGACCATGGTGATCAACAATAACAACATTGTTCATGCAATACATCTTCTTTCTACCATTGAACCACCTACCATGCTCTGGATTTTTCCATGGCTTCCGAATCTTTACCAAGGTACTATCAATTATCCCAATGCATCCTGGAAATATAGGCACCATGGATGCTAAGGCTTGCCTCTCCTCTGCATTAGGCCACTTGATCTCATCTCTCAAAGCCCAATTAATGGAACTGGCAATAAAAATCTGATCATCTATAATAGACGATTTAGACCAATTCCATATAAAACTTGGCAATGCAGTAATAGGATCATGCTTCATAGCCAAGTAATCGTTGTTCCGGACTCAATTTAGATGGACGCCCTAGTAAGATACGAACGTCACCTTTAGATCGTGCATGTGTACTGATAGTAGGACAAACAATCTCACAGAGATCATCAGATTCTTGAATCGAGAATTTGGTTAGAACCTTGAATAGGCTTGGAGTGGATCTCAAAGATCGCAACACATCACGGACACCTTCGTGAGGATTCACTGAATCTTGTCCACCATCCTCCCATTCATTACTTTGGAAAAACTCAAGTGTGTTCTGCGTTGCTATTTGAATGGCTAACAATGCTTGTTCCTCATCACTCTCTGATAAGGAAGAAGATGAATTTGAGGAGCTGGAGTTGTTCTCCATTCCCACCCCAATAGATCAAAGCAAAAACAAAAATAAATGCTGAAAATTCGGTAATTGAGATTTGCAAGCGACAACAGTGACACCCTAAACCCAAATACCCTAACCTGATGCAAGGATGAGCAAATTTGAGGAGCCCTCGACAATCATAGGTGCATGCTACTCGAAAGCACGGAGGAATTTCCTGTGACACCTCCAGTACTTGGAACCCTAATCGTCGTCGCTACCACACCGAGAAAACAACACTACAGCAGCCGGGCGAGATGACAAGTAGGAGATGAAGTGCGACAATTGGTCCAGTAGAGTGGACGGGTATCTCCCGGGTATCACAAAAAAGTTGCAAGTTCGACTGAAGTTTGGAAACTCCAAATGACTTTCCGATTCTACTCTTTACCTTCAGTTTTTTGGAAAAGTTCTGTCCAAACTAGAGAGGACTTTACGAATAACTCTAATGTTTGTGTAGGGGTTTTATTTATGAGTCATCTCACTTTACGAATGACCAATCAAATTTTATGAATTCAGAAGGAGTGACTCATGTTTTGGGCAATCATTAAAAAGCTTCCATTCCAATGATATTTTTTCTCTTCTTGAATCTTGAATGTGACCCCACTTCAAGGCCACCTACACCCTTGTTGTCATATATATACATTTGCATTATATCACTAGTAGAAAATTCAATTTTTTTATTGATTTGGTTGCATTAATTCGGTCACTTTTTGATAGAAATCTATTGATTTCAACATATTTCTATAAAAAAGTGACCGGATCAACGCGACCAAATCAACAAAAGAAATTAATTTTTTACTAGTGTATAGTGGTGATGTTCTTAGAGCATCGCCAACATTTATGTAAAAATATTTAATATAAAAAAACATGCAACTTGTTTAGAGGGTGGTCACTTGTTATACCAATCTCTACAATGTACCATGTTAAATATCAACTAATCTCAAGTACAAGAGATTTTTTTTCTTGTCAGTGTGTAATATAATTGTAGAAGGAAATATTATTTGGAGAAGTTGTCAATCCATGTAAAAAATTTACTCATTGGTTTGTTGTAACTCAATCAAAAATAATAAACTTAGATGGAAAGTGTGCAATTAAGGCTTAAACCTTCAAATTCACATGGCAAAAGTTACAACAAATCACTAAGCAATTTTTTATTATTTTGGAATTAAAAGTTGAGAATAATGTTATTAGAAGCCCTAAAGAACATTGTAAAGACTCAAGAAGACTCAAGAAGACTCAAGAAGATCCAAATTTGGATCTTAAAATGATTGGCCTATTAGAGACTCACTATCTTTGACAAATTAAATCCCTAAAGTCCTAAAACCAATTTTTGTTTTGTCAAAACTACCCTTTCTATTGCAAAGAGCAAAAAGGTTCTAAAATTCTTTTTCTTGCATTTAAACCTTAGGATCTTGAGCACACTTGACGGAATGTATGCAAAAAAATTTAGAAACTTCAATCTCGAAGATTGCAAGATAATTGAGTTCAAAGTGAAGAAGATAAGTCTTTCTGCATCTTGGGTGACTAAATTTTGAGACTTCAAATCTTCTTAACTTAATTTTTTGCAATATGAAGTTTTAATTAAAAAAAATTAGATTGAAGTATTGAGTTGAGAATCTAGGAAAATAATCAAAAAGAAAAACTTCATATTCATTCTTCAAAAAATTGTTGGACAAAACTAGGTAAAGATAGAAGGAAAACAAAATCATTGGTAGCTCTAAAGTGGAAACGAAGCATATTAATTCCAACAATGAGATTGTTCTAACGAGCAAATTGAACCTTGTTGAGTTTTTTTTTTTTTTAATTATGAAAATTGAGTTAAAAAACAAAACCAGCAGAATATTTTTTTCAAGAAGATGAAATGATTCTACAAAATAAAAGTTCTATAACTTTCAAATTTCTAATCCATATAGAATGAATCAAAAATTTACATGTAGACAAAAAATGTACACTATAAGAAGCAAACTTTGAAAAAAATTATTTCAAGATTTTTTGGACTTTGTTTGCTACTTGTCAAGTTGAAATTTGTGTTTAGGATGGCATAACTTTTGCTCTTGGGCAACAATTGAAATAAAAATTACAATACCAAAAAGCTATTATAATTTTATTTCTTAATTCTTTTTAATTCTTTTTTCACACAGTTAAGAATATAATCATTGACCACAAGGTCTAAAAGATCTACCAATATGGTATAATATAATATTGAAAAAAAGAACTTCCTTCTTACCAGATAAATAAATATGACTTCTCTCATTGCCACAAACCTACAATGGACCAATTTATACTTCAACTTATTTGTTTTAATTTGTTTGTTTTTGTCTATCATTTGTATTTTTAATGAAATAATAAATTATTTCATGACAAAAACACAAGAGTACTCAAAAATTTTACCCTTGTAAGTTTCTCCCGTAAGTCCTAATCATTTGAGCCCTTAACCCTTCATCGCCATAGGGGACGAAAAGTGTCCTCACACAGTCTAGTCTGGCAGACAGCTTTGAAATGCTCTAACTTTTGCATGTAATGTTTGAATTCAATAAAACTTGTTGGAAAAGTTGCACATAGTAGTCCAGTATCTATGGTAAAATTTTAGATCAATCCAAGACTTATTGAGTTTGTGAAAGTCATTCGAAGTTCTCGGGCCCAATTTAGGTTCAGTACACTTCGTTGTGATGGCTGCAACTTTGGGGGATTGTATCTTTTGCATCAAGTGTTTGGTTTCAATAAAAGTTGTTGGGTTTTGTTACCATAAAGGTCTAGTTATTGTGGTAAATGTTTCATGCCAATCCGAGTTGTTTTGAATGCTTGGGAGCAATTCAAATTTCAAAATCTAGAAATTTTTGCATTTTAATGAACTTCGGCGGCTCATAACTTCTTCATATACGATCCTTTTTCAATATTTTTTGTCGGAAAAGTTGAGTTTACTGATCTAGTTTATGTGGTTAAAATTTCAAATCCATCCAAGAAGTTATGAGTGACTCAGAAGTATTTCAGGAGGAGGTTTAGCCACAGATGTGATTTTTTTCTACTTTTTTCACTGTTTTTTGACAGTTCAAATCCATATTGCAGACACAATGAGTCATTTTTATGATATTTTTTTCACCAAAGTGTGTATATTCTAGTTTTGAATCACTTTGTAGATTAAAGTTTTTTCATTTGAGTCGGATTAGAACTCAAATTTCACCTCCAAATGTGTTTTTAAGAAAATTTCAGCATCTTTTCTAATCACTAAAACATTATAATCTTTCAATTTGTATGGTCAAATGACCCCAAATTTGTTCCATACAATCTACAACATGCACATTATAATATTGTACAATTGAGATCTTTATAACTTAGTGAAATTTAGACTTTAAAACTTGCAAAACATTATAATCTTTCAATCTATATGGTCAAATGACCCCAAATTTGGTCCATACCATCTAGAACAGGGGAATGCTAGTATGCAAGCAGGGAGCAGGGATTGGTGAGCAGGGAGCAAGGAAATTAGAAAAATGTTGAAAAATGAGAAGAAAAAATATGAAAAGTCAACCAAAATTTAGGAAAAAGTAGAAGAAATTGTTGTAAAATTTTAGACAAAAAATGGATGAAGTCATGAACATTCGTTCAATAATTTGTGGAGCTGAAAATGAACTACATGATAGTAGTTGGATGAACTGGATGAACTGGATGAACTGGATGAAATTAGTTGGATGAAATGGATGAAAGTAGTTGGATGAAGTGGATGAAGTGGATGACGGGCATATAATCATATGATATTAACAACAAAATGAGTACAATGTAAGCAATGCAAAGACTGAGACAAGATCAAGAAGTTCAGCCTGGACCTTTTTTATTAGTAGTAGTCCTGTGCAGACTTACAAAATTTGACAAATAGGAAAACTGTTGGTCTTGTAGGGGTTAATTAAGAACTGTCCTATTTATTCATTGAAATTCTCTAAGATTCTTCCTAATCATGAATGGAAGATTTTTCACTTTGAAAATATATATAAAAATATAAAGGGTGGTGATTTAGGAAAAATCTTCCTCTTTAATTCTTGCAATTCTCCTCTTGTCAATCTTAATAATCAAATTTCTTTTTTGTCATGTTGATCTTTAAAGTAGAACATAATGCTATAGATTTAAATAAGAAATTCTCCATTTTATCTTTGCAATTCTGAGAGAATCATCCTATATATGTATTGATTGCCACATTGATCTAAAAATTAGAAATTAAGGGTGAAGATTCAAGTAAAAATGCACCGATTTATTTTGTAATTCTCAAAGAATTGTACTCTTTATATTATTTGACACAATGAATGATTTTAAGAAAAAAAAAAAAAAAAAAAAATGCATTGAATCCTCTTCCGTATGCCAATAAGACCCAATATTAAAACAACTTTTGTGTATTATTATTGATTATATTATGCTCTTTTGCTAATAATAACAATCGATTTTTCGTATACTTACCGCTTATTATGTTAGTTACTATACATCACATCAGCAGCAATTGAAGTTTTTGAACAGGATCGATCACGCGCGCTCCACCCCGTTCGCAACCTCGTTCGCGCGGGTGCGTGTGTGCACATTGACGGACTTCCCGAGGCCCGCCCGCCCCCCACCGTTTCAAACTTCCCACTAGCGCGCAACCCACAGAGATGCACTACCGTCGGATCGGATAGACGTATATAACAAGAAGATTGCAGAACATATATAAAGCAGCAGCACGTCCTGCTATGCCTGTGCCCATTCATTCTTAGTTTTTGTGTTTTCACTCTGTGCGTTAGCTGATGAGCACCTGCAGCTTTATTGAATTGGAGAGTGCCAAGCCCTTTTAATGTCTTTGTCCTTGTCCTTGTCCTTCGCCCTCGCCCTCGCAATAATTTCTTGATTGTCCTTGTAGCATGGAGGAATTCTGTCGTGCGAGGAGCTCTTGGATCCTGTAAGTTACGTAGCGTGAGGCACCTGACGCGAGTTGTAGAGGCGAAGGTTTGGATTAATTCGGATACCGAGGTGCAGTGCAGTGATGATTCTYTGAATTGGCGGCGTCARGAAAATTAATTCAGAGAGAATGGTGAAGTGGGGAGCGCAGTGTGGATGATGAAGCAAGTCAGCATTCAAGCATAATTTATGAGAATTGAAGAGTTGATCTGGGTAGAAAAAATTTGTTGATTCTTAGCTTGATTGTGAGGGTGGCCGGTGCCGCTAGGCTGGAGGGTGGTGGAGTAGGAGTTGCCATGGACGATCTCCTTCGGGTATGTTAAACGAATTTGAATTTTGGGATATGATGTCGTCGTCACCGAYATCGAAATTGCTGAGTTCSAATTGAATTGGTTTTCTATACTGCGATTGAATTGTAGACGGGAGRTACTCAGGGGTAAATTACTTCAGTGCTTTCTGAAATGTTGGTTTGGACGGACTGGTCACTAAAGTGTTGACTACTTTTGCAAATTCATTAATGAAGCTGCTCGTCTTCGTGAATGTGCAGGATACGCCAGATGGCCCAGACCTGGAGATAGGGCCTTCTTCTTCCTCTGGTTCTAGGAATCCTCCTGCGCCTGGCCAAGACACGGTGCAGTTCTTCCAGGAGATCAATGATGTCGGAAATTCCATGGATGAGATTCGGAAGAGGTTTTTCACGTTGCAGGTGCGTTGAGTTTCCAATATCCTGTGGCTTTAGCATTTGGGAATTAATATCAAAATTTCCTGAGTCGAGATGTAAAGTGCAGTAGCTTGGTTGCGAATCTAGCTTCAGTCTTGCTTTTGAGGTTCTTCCGTGTGGAGTTAGCTTGACTCTTCAGGGTGTCATTGAAATCTGACTTTATCCGTGAGGTGGAATGAAATAAGGGACACTATAGATTGCAAAGTTGGAAGCAGCAAGCTTGAGATGACACGAGATTTCAGACCTTGGTTGGGGCTAAAATCATATGTTTATTTGTTTNATGGTCCCTATTGCTTAAACCCGGGTATTTGCAGTGGTGTGACTCCTCGGGATTCACAACAATCCATACTCGATATTGAACCACCAGATTCAAGGAATGATCATGACCGAGATTTCTTACTTTGACATTGAACGTCGCTGCTTCTAAGGCTTTGTACTACATAAACAAACCGATGTGCAGTTATTAAGGAGAATATGGACAAGGATTTTGATCAAATCCGTGTGATCGCTAAAGAATTAAGGGGGAGATTGGAGGCATTGGACAGATCGGTATGTAGAATGTTTCCTGCCACAGACTGATCCTTTTCATGTAACTCATTGTCATTGTTATGTCGCTGTCATTCTCTCTCGTCTCCAACCGGTTATTGCATTCCCTCCAAAAATGAAGCTTCCTCGATTCTATTTAAATTGTCTCTGGGCTTTTCTGCGACGCATTATTCACCTCATTCCTACTGGTTGTTTCGCAGAATGCTGCGAACCGCCAAATCATGAACTGTCAAGCAGGGTCAAGCACTGATCGGTCACGGATGTCTATGACTTCGTAAGCCTTGTTGTTGACCTTTTTCTCTAGCAAGTCGTTGATAGGTTGCAAGGGCCCACAACTTGGTCACTGGGTTGGGATTCCGTGACTTTGTTTTTCAGTTCATCAGTGCAAATCATAAATTAGTCATGCTAAACTTATGAAGAATTTCGGGTTGCCGGGTCAAGAGCTTCCTATAAATTCAAACAAGAAGATTGAACATCATTTGCTATATATCATAGTGGTGAATTCTGCTTTAGACGAGAAAGATAGTTATTAATTCTTTTCATTGCGACTATTTATGACTCGCCTCAGAAACTTGAAGAAGAGGCTGAGGGAGCTCAAGGTTGATTTTCAGGTCCGTTGTTAAGATTTCTGTCATTAAATGACTGGAGCGCTTTGATCAATATCCTGACTCCATCTCTTGAGTTGCGTTGCAATGGTTACGTGAACTGAATCATTGTTTTCTTGGTGCCTTGTAAGTCTTTGGATATGTYGCTGTGAGTTCAAGCATGCTCTTAATTGGAGAAAGTTAAACTGCAGGAACTGGGGCGAAGATTTCAAGACGAGTTTCGGGATTTAGTTGAAAGGCGTCTTTTCACTGGTGAGTCTTGAGCTAATTTGATGTGCATTTCAGTCCCGCTAATCTGCTGTTAGGTAGGATTTTAGACAATATATTTTGAATCTCACTTCTATGTTTCGATTGATACGTGTGCAGTTACCGGGCAGAATATTGATGAATCCGTAAGTGCGTCAACCCACTTCCGAGTGCAATTTTTTCAATTCCATCAAGTCACAGATTCTGATTAGGGCTGAGTACTGCATCCTTTTTCCTTCTCTGTGTGATCTTTCAAATTACTTACTTTGAGTGGTTCATGGACTTTGATCTTCGTGTCATAAGCACGATATAATGAATTGCTATATTTCAATATCCGAATACGAAAGACAACCTTTCCTAATTGGGGCCTTGTTCCCAAACCATGAGAGATTCTTCCCTAAAATGTTCACCTTTAGAATGAGATCCTAGGTCACATTTAGGTGCACTTAAAACGAGGACTTTGAAAATCCATAGTCTTGACTATTTGGGTTGTAGATTTGCCTCTCTTTAAATGATTTCTGTGGTTTGCAGGCGATTGAACGCCTGATTGAAACAGGAGACAGTGAGCAGATTTTCGAAAATGCCATTCTGCCGCAAGGACGAGGCGAGGTATATTCTGTTTGTTTAAAGATACCTTGAGAAAATTTCACACCCTTTTTGTTCATCTTGAACCGTTTAGCTAGACGTACTCTTGCCTCAATTCTGTGTTGCTTGTGCTCGGTTTCTTAGCTTCTAAGAGGGTTGCATTACCAGCTCAAGCTCAGGGTTTTTTACCTTTCTTCTTTGACATTGTATGGTGCAGGTACTGGACATAATAGCTGAGATACGAGAGCGGCACGATGCAGTCCAGGACATTGAAAGGCAGCTTCTGGAACTTCATCAGGTCATCCCTTTTGTGTTTCAAATGTCACGCAAATACTCACGTTCACGAAGATGTCCAAGTTCGTACCTTGTAGACATTGGATGGATGACTTTTATAGCTATATTTCGTGTAAAGGTGTGCCCAAAATCTTGTATCATGTGGGTTAACATAAATTTCTCATGACTGGCAGATTTTTGTTGACATGGGTATCGTTGAGGAACCTCCTCGAGTCGAGATTCTTGATAACGTCGAAGCGGAGGTTAGTTCCTTCATCTCTCAATCTAAATCAGGCCTTCGTCTCTAAAGTAAACTTCTAAGATTACTCTGCCCACCATTCGTATGTGCGGGAAAGTCAGCTGAGGATAAACGTCCATTTAAGAAACATGAACTAGTAATGCCCCTCAATCTCTCATGCGTCACTTCATTGCATCTACACTCATACCTCTTTACTACCACCTTCTCTATCATCACATTCTCTTCCACCAAACCCTGGGGATCGGAAGTACCTAATTTCAAAACCTACTTTGTACTCTCTATCATGTCGCAAGAAGTTGCATACTATTAAGGTATCATGGAAAATGACAAGTGTGAAATGGACTGTAGACCACGACCCCGACTCTTGTGACCCCAAGTAGTTCTAGAATGTACTCGCATCCAACGCTAATTTCTGTCACAATTCTACAAAACTCAGTTATGATCACTTGCAATTTCGAGCTGTGATACTAAAGAGTTCATGGTGTACGTAATTCTGTTCTCAATATGTTCCGTCTTGGATCTGCAGGTGGGCAATGCAGTCGAACATGTGCAGGTGCGCAATGCAGTCGAACGTGTGCAGGCGCTCAATGCGATCCAACATGTGGCTGCAGATATAGCTCGACGTCGGGTGGAAAGTGCCTCGCTAGCCCAAGCCAAGATGTTGTTGATCGTTTCCGCATTCATCTGCTGTCTGACGATCATCATTCTCGTGGTCACTGTAACCCAACCTCGGAAAAAGCGACCTTCTTAGGAGGTGTCAACGCTCAAGACTTTTGCTCCAAGGAAAAGAGGTGATTTAGGCANCAATATCTTGTTGATTCATTAGACACACCATGAACACTACTGAGCTTGAAATAATGTGGAGGGTAATAGAAGTGAAGAAAGAAGAGGACTATCCCAACCATGAGTGTTTAATTAGAAATGCGTACCTTAAATATGAAAGAGGTGAAAGTGAAAACCTCCAGAGGCATTGTGTACCAAGTTTTCCGATTAGTTTGTTGGTAAGTTATCACTTCCTCTGGACTCAAGAGCTCATTAAATTTGTCGATGGCCATAACCCCATACTTCTGAACTCTGTACAATGTATGTACGAGGTTGGTCTTGACGAATGAGTTCTCGGTGTGCCTTGCGTGCAAAGTCCACACAGATTAGACTTTGAACGACGCCACCATCTATCGAAGAGTATAGAATGAATTGCATCATGAAGAACACATTTGCATTTTCAGGTAAAAACAAAGACAAGAAGGCTCACTTGTTGATGTCGTGTATAGCTTGCATTGCCACACCAATACGGCTCCTTGTATCTAACACAATAGAATCTACATTAATATGCCATTCTGGATCCGTCGTGTGAAGGCGCATGATGTAATTCATCCACGCAATTCACCTGTGATTTCCATCACACACAAAAAACTTGTAGTCTACCAAGTGCTTCAGGGCCGGTTGGGACCTCAAGTGTAAGTTGAATTTGTCGTTGACAGAATTCCAGATTGGGTGCCAACTAGCTTTCTCTGCGTCAGAGAATATAGATGTCTCCCCATCCTCATATGCTATTGACACGTAGAATACCCGTGCTCCCTCCTTATAACCTTGACTGAACTAGTTTTCCAGCAATGTCAAATTGCAGGAAAGCGTCAGCCGGACCATCGGCATTGGCACCAACCTGTACAAGAGAATTCTCATTCGGGAGACATCAGAAGTGGATAACCTTAAGCTTGAAATAATAGACACAGTGTCCATCCTCTGAGAACGCCTAATGTCATCCTCCATGAGATCATCTTGCAATTCGAGGATCTTCTCCTCCGTCGCCTCGTCCATGTCTGTATCAGTCTATCAAAGGAAAGGGTAGTGTCTGGATTCCGCGGTGCCATTGACGACCCAATGGACTTTGTAAGCTTTCTTGCAGACCCCTTATCTTCTGTGGGCTGCGACAGAGGCAATAAATCAATACATTTAGATCTCTAATGGAATCCACACTAGTACTTTACAAAACCTGGAATTGAAGTGTACCAGGAGGAAGTGAATGGAACCACATGACCTCACGGATCAAGCAACATCACGGGAATCATTTATTGCAAATCACGAGTCAAAAACAGGATGAAGTGCCTCTTACACAACACATGTGCAAGTCTCATTAAGACCTTTATAATGATCACAACAAAAAAATGAGGATAACGCTATCAGATTCTAATCCAGAACCCACCTCATTGCGTTCATGACCACAATGGTAGACGTCCATGCTATCCTTAGAGATTGACAACAAACTCACTTCTAGGTTATCACCTAAAGACGTACATGACGAATGGGGGGGGACATGAGGCCATCTCTGTACATATCATTGACGGCAAGGTCCAACTCCCTAATCAAATTTCCAAGACTTATCCTAGGCCTACGCACTGGACCACTCTCAGTATTGTCTGCTACATCCGCGGCAGCAACCATCGAGTCTGCAACAATGTCCGGGGCCAATTCCTCTTAAATTTGTCCCTGTAAATCATGTTGAGGACCGTCCTCAACGTCATTGAGAGCACCATCCAGTACCATTGCGTTCTTCGGAGTAGCCTGCAAAATAGGAGGTGGAATATTAAAAACAAGTTATATTTTATTTTTATTATTGTTCTTGAACTCTTTAATCTTTCTCTTATATGTTAAGATTGCACATTTGAAAACTTCATAAGGAAATTGTATGTTAATCTAACTTGAACCTCTAAATTAGTTAGGGGGAGAATTTGGGTTAACAGGGGACTAGAATTATTAGTGTGCGTTTTTCATTCATTACTTCTTACAGCGCCAACCTCTGTGTACGATGTATGTAGAGGATTATCAATATTGAAACTTCAATTCTGTTATATTGATTTGAGAAGTATCTAAAGGGATTCCCTTCAATAAATTTTAGACAGTTATAATTTAGGCGCTGCAGCTAATATGAAGGCTTCGAGAACGTTTAAACTAAGAAATACAATCCGCATATAGTTCTAGCCTTCAGGAGTGCATAGTTCCTTCCTTCTTGTGATGTTGATCTGTGGCCCTTGCTATTCAATTGTGTGAGTTGACGAGGTACATGAGTAATACAATTTGCATGAAAACGTTGTAGATTAATGCCCTTGTTTATCCGATTAAAGCATCTTTTAGAGGCTTTAGTGAACTGTTTTTAAGAGAATACAGTATGCTGAGGCCCAGAAGCTGCCAAATTGATATGATGGACTTTGCAGACATGATAGTTGTGACCGCCAATGGCAAAGGAGTGCCAATCATTTTTCCTATTGAATTAAATAGAGTGGCACAGGTGTCAGCCTTGAGACTATGCCTTTGGTTTAATTTCAGGAAGGAATCGATCCAAATTGACGAAGAGATTATGGATGCAGAATTTGCAATTCTAACTCACAATGTAGGCCAAGTGCCTTCATTTGTTGGTGACGAGATGTTTTGGAAGCTTAAGCCTGGAAAATATAGGGCGTATGGAGTTGTAGACTTGGTTGATTCTACAGCGAAAGAGCCTATCTCGTATAGGCAAGCCTACTCGTCGTCTTCGTTTTAAACTCCTCCTCTGAGTTATGTAAAGGTCGAACCGTGTCCAAACAATCTAATTGTACTCAATTCAGACTCAGACAATGATATCCCCCTTCCACCTCGTCTCTCACAGACTCTGTCGTTGGTGTCTACGTTGCCTTTAGTTGATTCTATTCCTCCAGATAGGACAAACATTGCTGGCGTGAAGAATCTTCCAATAGCTTCTGTAATAGAATGTCTATGAGGATTACGTGCGCAAAAAGAATGCCGAAACATCCTTTCTAAAATTGATTATGGAAGTATAGACATTCAGAGAGTGACAGTCTTGCCCCCGACGTTTAATGGCGACGTTATATTTGAATTACCATCTGTAAACACCGATGTCAATTCATCTCAGGCAATGTCTGGAATGCACAAGCGCTACGACGGTCATGTGTGGTCAAAAACGGCTACCACTAATATAATAAACCGTGTAGGCTTGTCCTTCCGCACATCCGTTTGCTTAGGGCATCTACGATGTATGAACCCAAGCTGTGAGTACCTGAGTCGTATTCATAGAATTCATGACGCCAATGAGATGGAATGGAAAGGACTATCTTCTACGGTGATTGAGGTTGGAGAGAAGCATCCTCCAAGATCCACGCTAGTTTGTAAATTGTGCAAAGTGCCTCCATGGTGTGTTGCACGCTGCAATGTATGTATATACTATGTCGTTGGGAGCAAGAACCACACCCGGGCGTTTATTCGTCTCGGGAGACACAACCATCCTGTTAAAGATGGAAAACTCAGAGAAATGCAGGAGAAAACTCAGTCTCTTATTAGTGAGCAGTTAGAAATAACTCCATCTGCAACAAATTCGTCCATCGTCATGGAGGCAACTAAAGAACTACTTAGCGGGTTACTTCTCTGTCCGAAGGGAAACATCGTCAAGACCCTAGAATTCGATGAACTCGTCCCGGTATTAGACAAATGCAAATACTTGAGCTCTCCAAGTATAAGGAATGAGGTTACGTCCTTTAAATATTTGAGGAGGTTCGGGGTCTTTGACAGCATTATGAAGTTGAGAGGGGCTAGTACATGGGCTTTTGGTCAAGAAAGAAAATTCCCAAGGTACGGAATGGATGTGGATAAAGTTTTTGTCTTCAAGATGTCCGAAGTAGGTCCGGGCAGTGGTGTGGACTTGGTGAAGCGCATGCAGAGCGGAGGAGACCTTGAATCCACTTGGGTCATGTTTGACCATGTCAAACGTGTCCAAGGGTGGACAACCATGGGTCCATGGCATGCCACGTTTATGACTCATCATATTGTCGTGTTATGACAATTGCTTGTTGCGATATGCAGTCAGAGGATTGTGCAGCGCAAGTTCTGTTCTGGAGGAATCTCAATTCTATTTTTGAAAGACATGGTGTACGTGAGACCCAGTTCAAG
>VACF01001311.1:0-225524 GCA_006891605.1 Pleurozium schreberi | reverse complement strand
AATTGGTATACAATTGAATTGAAGAGAATCCAAGGGGAAAGATGTTGAAATGTGACTGACAAATTGACAAGAGAAATTGTCAATTTGTATATAAGCCAAATAAGGCAATGTCATACAAAAAATTGTTGGGAAGAACACCTGAATTTTATATTGGAAAATTGGTTTACAATTCAACTTAAGAAAAATAGAAGGGAATTACATTGAAATGTAACTAGAAAATTGAAATGTAACCCGGTTTAATAACATAAATTAAAAGCTACTTCAAAGACAAATAACCTATACTACTAGACTATATGACTTTAATATTCCATATCAAAACTTTGAAGCCAACTAATCAAGAGTTTATAATAAATTGCACTGATATTTTGGCCTTTAAAATAGATTACCACGTAAAGAACAAAGCCTCTTGGTATAGTGCAATTTACCAAGTTGTCTTTATTTACCCACCGTCTTTGCACAATGGGTCAATTCTTTTGCTTTGCAAAGCAATACATTTTCAATATGAGGTATCTCTAAAAAATTAACCCCCAAAAAATATCATTGCCATCTTTGTCACTTGTACCTAACTGCACAGTAGAGTGAAGTGAATACAAATCAAAATACTACAATATCTAAAATCACATACTTAAATAAATATTAAAATATCAAAAAATCAATACTTACCATGAGTATCAAACCCAAGATCAAACCACAAAAATCCAGATGAAACATTATCCAAATCCTTATGGATATTATGCTCATAGTCATGTGACTAAGACATGGTTGTGAAAAGGCTATTGGGACAATGTAAGAAACACTAGTCCTATTCTCTGTTACAATGAGAGTGACTCTCTAGTAATCTTCTATAACTTTTAAAGCATAAAACCGTGCACTTGAAATTTTTATTGGTTATGCCTAGCTTGATGGTAATCATATCTTATATATATCATTTTTGTTTATTAGGGTTTTTTACTAGATGAGGAGTCCCCGAAATTTAATGATTTGAAATTGAAATTTTCATGGTCTATTTGCATAGTAAGAAAGCCCCTCCGTCCAGCAGTTCCTTCCTCGGACTAGGACTGCCAAAAGGGAAGAGTCTAGAAAGGGAAAACAACTCCTTCGTCGTGCGTTCGCCATACGTCAAATTTTTAATTGTAAGCTTATTGGTCAGTCCACTTGTTTCAGTCAAGGTAGCACGTAGTCAAGCAATTTCCTGCCAGAGAGAAAGGAGAAAAAAGAAGCAATAAAGAAAGCCCAATTGGAGACCCCTTCCCATGGAAATAAAATACAAAGAGGACAGACAAACGCCACCAGCAAACTGAATAACTGACTAATACGGTAAGATAGTGTACCAATTCATTCCAGGGGCCCGCTGGGGGGGCTGCTTTTTGCCGACTTGAAGCCTTTAAAATACATTCCATGCCTACACAGACTGCTAGGAGTCAAGGAACCACTCCTGTTGGTACACCTGGACATCACAAACAAGCGGGTACCACCCCCTTTTTCCACTATGGTGTCCGCAAGAGAAGAAGGTGAGTCATCCTATTGGTGCCATAAAATTAGTAGTGGCTTATTTGTGTCACTACATCTCTATAAGGTAAACTATCCCGTTACGGATCAAATGGAAGCAAGTCCATTGTGGGCAAAATTGTAACGGTGGTGTACTTTTCAAAACTTGAATGTATACCACCATTATAATTTTGCCCACAATAGACTTGCTCCCATTTGGTCTGAAATGGGGTAGCGGTTTACTTTAGTGCACATTTCAAAACTTGAATGTATACCACCATTACAATTTTGCCCACAATGGACTTGCTCCCATTTGGTCCGTAATGGGGTGGCGGTTTACTTTAGTGCACATTTCAAAATTTATGAATAAGCATTACTAAAATTGGGTTGAAAGGGACATTGAGAAGTTCAACCAAATTTGGTGGCACAAATAAGATGACATACCTTAATTCCTAAGAGAGTCATCGTCTAGGAGGGTGGATGATAAATGTTGTGGCCTATTTGTGTCATTATGTATATATAGGGTGCATTTCAAATTTAAAGGATGGGCATTTGTGGAATTGGATTTAAAGTAACACAAATAAGTTTAGTGGCACAAATAAGATGACGTGCCTTGATTCCCAAAAGAGTTGTCATCTATAGTGGGTGGACAATAAATGTTTTCAAAAGCTTAGAGTAGAAGCTAATTGGAACAGACAATGTACAACCAAGCATGCTAAAAATGCAATTTTTGACTACTTTACAAGAATGTGAGTAGCACGTTCATTCAATGCTTCTAATAGTTTTTGTGTAAGATTTTGCATCTATTCAAGACAAAATATACTTGTCCCAACAAAACGAATGTGACATTATTTTTCCAAAGTCACACTATTCTAAATTAGTGCAAGGTTGAAATATTATTGTAAGGTACCAATCTCTTGAGAATAAAATTTTGTGGTGACACACTAATTTTCCACCCCACACTATAGTGAAAGAAACTTGCAATAATAAAGAATTTTTACATTCCCCCTCTTCAAAAGCTTCCATTACTATTTCCATTGATCTGATCAAATCCACTCAACATGCCAACACTGTAAAAATAATTCCCCTTTCTTCTTAGGGATAGTCACACCTAATTTAGCAAGCAAAAGTTCTTCAAAGAAAGGAAAGTTGTGAGAAAAAGCAAGAGCCAATTAGGAGCGTGTCTCCTCAAAGATGGTGGGACCCTCTTTTGTTAGTGTGGAGAATGAAAGCGTGCAAAATTGAATGAGAGTTTACAAGATGCGCAAGAGTTGGTTGCAAATACTGGGTTGCAGATATTGGAAAGGAGAACAAGAGTGAATGTGCTGAACACAGGTAGGGTGAAAAGAAGAGCAATGCAGAATATTCTTTGCTCACTAAGTCTTTTCAACGTTTATTATTCACCTTCGCAGGAGAATAATGGACATGAAGAAGACTTAGCGAGCAAAGAATATTCTACAATGGATCACATATGTCAAGCCAACACTAAACTACCACAATGCAATTCTCTAAAGAATGGACGTGCCACAGAGAAGGTGTGACTACCCTTRTTGATGCAATGTCTGCCCGTCAAACCTTCCCCRAAGTACAACTGAAGAAGCAAACCTTCCCACGAAGTTACCTCACATTCAAATCCAATAATTTAAAAAAAAATAAAAAAATAAAAAAAATTGAAGAAGCACTTCCTTCTTCGCATCCCAACAAATTTCACCGTCAATCAAGCCTTCTAACTTAGAATAAACCCCACACATTCAAGACTTCTACCTCCAGGCAAGACTTCCCAAACTGGCGTCAAGACTTTCTAATAATCTCCCACAGACTTCTATTGCAGTCCATTCCAACTACAGTACAGTTAACAAATTCAAACAGCTGCCCCAGACACGGAGCCCAAGTCAAGACCCATACCTGCTCCCTCCGACATGACCAAAAACATGCCCCCAAATGGATTTWAAAAAAGGATTAAAACAAGAGGGGAAAAAAAAATAATACTACTACTATTCTCAGGCAAACTTAAGTGAACCCAAAATGGAGAATTACCGGTAATGTAGTTACCTGATATCCAGGGCTTTTTTAGKTACGCAAATCCAGTAAGTTAATAATAAGCATTGCCTCGCTAACCTTCAGTTACAGTCGTCCAACGACTAAAACTCCAAATCTCCAATCCAATCCACCCTACGMCGACGACAAACCTAAAGTTAAAATTAAAAAGACCCACCATATTTTTTTAATAACAACAATAATAGTTTCTTAATGAAATTCCACAAGTGGATGACTCATGGGTCCACTCACAGTCTCTCTACTGAATGTCGTTTTGCTGGGCTGGCAATCAGCAAGGGCAGTGTGCGGCGTGGGTGGGGCAGGTGAGATCAAACTGGATGCTTCAAAAAACAATTTAAAAGAATAAAAATAAAATGCCTGTTATGTTAAAAAACTCCAAAGCTAAGGCCCAAAACTGGAAAAAAGAAAAGAAAAGGTGAAGCCATAGCAAAGCTAGAACTGCGAGCTAGATGATGATGATCACGATGATGCCTGCCATAGTGGCTGGAAAATGATCTCCAGCAGTGAGTTGACTCGGTTGCGCCTGTCACTAACACCCCAGGCAGGGCTGCTGCTTATATCATTACGTCCAGCGCTCTCCATTTCTGCAGCTTTCTAGCATCCCTGGCTGGCAACAAGCAAACGAAGAGGAAGAAGAAGAAGAAGCCTCCTCTTCACTTCATTTCTCCGCTTCCCTAGCCTGGCTTGCAATCACCTCTTGGTCGCGAGCGCGCAAGTGTGGAGTTTTGTGGGTCGTGACGCGACGGCAACCCGAACTTACCCTCTTCAAACATTTGGCTCGCGAGTGAGGATTTTTGTGTGTGTGTGTGTGTGCGCGTGTGTGTACCATGAGGTGGTGGCGCGCAACTGATGTCAATGACGATGGTGTTTGGGATTAGGTGGCGTGGCGTGGAAAGGCGTGAATTCCTTTGTGATTTGGTGTGTTTTGGTGTGTTTTGGAGTGTTGGGGTAGTTTAGGGTGGAGATTGGGACTTTGGTGGTGGGAAGCTAGCTATGGCGCTGGGGTTGCAGGTGCGAACGGGGACGAGTTCAATTTCACGGAAAAAAGATCGAAACCCTTCTCATGCGAATTGGCTCTCGACCTTCGCCGCGCTCGATCACATGGTTCGTGCTCTGACACCTACTTGTGCTCATCACTGCGGAGCTGCACAAGGTAGTACATGCAATGGGTCACGTATAAAATCAATAATTACAAGAGCTCGCTCATTGAATTTCGTCAATGGAGGAGCGGTGTTCGTCACGGGCAAGTAAAGTTATCATGACCCACTCCGGGAAATATAAATGACTCTCACTTCCCGGTCTCTCCTGCTGCTCTCCCTTCGACAATAATGAATTTATTAATGAATCAGTTGCGTCAACAGCAGCAGCAGGAGCAACAGTCGCTCCTTCAAAACAAAAAAGGCTGATGATGGATATAAAATCGAACTACCAAGTGGAGTACTGACTGCCTGTCAGGAGGATGGAGGGATGAGTCTAGCTCCGGTCCAATTCATAGCTCCTGTAGCTCCCTTTGGCCGGAGTTGATGGTCCTCCGTCCTTCAATTCTGACATGAGCATACTCTTGAATTGAATTGGTTCGCCCCAATCAAGTTATCAACTGATGAGCAACCTCCTTGACTTCCCCGTAACCATCCCCCCTGGCAAGCAGAGTGGGAAGATCACCACCCACCGAACATCACTGACAYCGCGACTGAGGCTGGAGCGGCTTACAATAGTCTGTGCTGCAACAGCAGCAGCAGGCGTAGCTAACTGTGAGGCCTGGCGCCAGGGCAGGATGTACCAGAACCGCAACCAGGTCAAAACGAATGGAATTAAAACACTCCTACTGGGCAGACCGGCAGAGCCTACAGTAATAATAGTCAATTGACCTACACTAAATAGTGAAATTAGGCTTCCCCTACACTAATTTCTCGAAAATCCACACTATATAAATATATTTATTAGTACTGTACAAGAATGCCACTACTTTTGAATTAGTTATTGGTGGTGTAGTTAGGGCTCATGAACCTCCTTGTGTTACAAATGGAAGTACTTATAGAAATATTTGTTGACTTTGATGACTTGTAGAGTAACTTTCTTGGGGGTGAGCCAACTTAAATGTAAAGGCGACCTAATTCCACTATTTAGTGTAGCTACTACTCAGTACTCATTGTGGTAGAAGGACGCTGGTAGCTAGGTTGTCTATTTTTATTTTTTGGAAACAAAAAAAAAAGTCTGTCTATTATTAATTATTAATTTTTTTTGTTGGCACACAGAGAAAAACCATTTCAATTTTTTTTTGAAAGGCGAGAAAAAGAAGGTAGTACAATTTTGTTGCTGTTGTTGCTGTTAAGTTATTACACTCTTGCCAAGGGTGGGGTGKGTGTCAGGAGGTGCTTGAGTTGGACGACAGTGCCAGGGCTGCTGCTCCCATTGCAAGTCAACGAAGGCTGCAGGGAGCTGGCTGCTGGAGCTGCCAAGAGAGACTGGCCGGGATTGATCGAGRGRGAGAGAGRGRGAGAGAGRGAGAGGGAGAGGTKCAATCAGGGCTCTTTCTTTACCTGCACATTTTTTTKACTCTCGACAGAGTGGCTATGGCAATCAATGATATAATTGTTTCGTAGTTGAAGTGAGACGAAAGGTACAGAACTGGATGGCATGATCACTTGAAATCGATGAAAATGCTGCAGTGAAAAAAACAATCATAAGGCTGGCTTTCAGTACATTCAAGTTTACCATTTCTAGACATTGATTTTTGTCATGCATCCAGCGAGGACTGACTGATCGATCAGGCCTTTTTCTAGCTTGCAAACTTTTGAATATGTATATAGCTAGAGTGGCGATCAACAATAGTGTTCTGTGATCGAGTTGAAACTACTGTAGAGAATGGAAAGTCAGGTAGAGATTGAATGAAGTACTCCGTATATATCACTCAAACGAACTGACAATTTCGGTGACTAGAAGACATTAGTCCTGTCCAAAGTTTTAGCATTTTTTTATGAATAATGTTCTCTCCATTGCCAGCTAGCTAGGTGAGCAAAGAAATTAACCCCGGTTGGTTTCACCCACCCACCCCAATTGTTGATGTTGCGTCATGATCAATATGAGTTTTAACTGGGTTTCTTAATATTACTTCGTGTTGTTGTTGTTTATTAAATGTGGAAACTGACTGGAATGGAATGAGTGTTTGACTTGTGATCGATACACTCGTCACTCACTATCTATCTATCGATGCGAAGCGGTGCAGCAGGTTGACGGAAGTGGCCGGGGTTTTTACTTTGATGCTAGCTCTTCAATTCAATTCATCACGGCAGTGTCCGTCCGTCCGTGCTGTCTACGCAAGTACGCATCATGTACGTTCTCTGGCGATGGATGGATGGATGGACTCGCTCCGCTCGCTCGATCAGGCAGTGTTGTATGTATAATTAGTAGCTAGGCTGGGGTTTCACCCACCTGGATTTATTGGGCGGCCTTTCAGTCGTCTGCGCAGTGTGCACTTGTGCAGTGGGGGCGAGGCTCTCATCCTGGGCAGCGTTGAATTGGAGCCCGTGTACGTACAATACGGCTCATCATTCCTCTGGCACGCACTCACTCAACTGGCTGGCTAGGGGCTAGTCACTAGTGGCTACAGGGCATTCATTTGGGGGTGGGGTTGACCCGGAGTACACACAAAGCAAAGGGAAGGACAGGGCATCCTCAGTGGAGCTCGGAATGTGGCCCGGCAAATTGACAGTCACAGTTTTGGAATTAGAAGTTGAAATGTCTGCGATTGGAAGCACGTTCAAAAGTAGTTTGGATGAGGGCTTTGTTTTTTTCGCAGAGCAATAAATCGTGCCTACAAACTGGGGCCCGCAGGGTAATGTTTGGGATAAAAGTAAATAAAGGCCCCTATATTGAGCCGTCACTAGGGTATATTCTCTAGCCCCCATAGCTAATTTGGGGTCTTTGATTGCAAATATGATTTCAGAAATTGAAAAAAAATTGTGCAAAAAATGAAACATTCCTGTGTTTTCCCCAGCGGTTAATCTAGCCTGCGGGGCCCAGTTCGTGGGCCCAGTTTATTGCTTTGCATTTTTTTTCTGGCTTTCTAAGTAACACTATTAACCCTTGAATGATAGACCGGTGGCCGTGCAAATGATGCATTTTTGATACCGTGTGACATCATCTAATTTGAAAAGCCCAATATACTCATTGGAAGTCAAAGTACTAGAAAAGATCTTCCCTTTCCACTTCTCATACCAAGGATGAAAAGTTGCAATTCTATCCTACACGGTTTGATTCTCTGTCTTCCAGAGGACACAAAACATTCGCCTCGGCGTGCAAGGGTTAAACCAACAAAGTCCACCCTTGAAGTGGAGGTATAATACCCTCGTAGATCCTTGGGGGACAACTTCAATTTACATTCTGATCCAACATTGGTTCTCTACACTGCTTTGTTAGAGTGACACATTGGCAGAGGGGCTTTCCATTTGGGAGGAGCAAAAGGGTGGCAACTAGCACTCGTGAATAATGTTATGTACTAGTGCCACGTTACACCAGAAAGAAGAAATAAATAAATAACAAAATTGGCTAAAGAATGGCAAGAAACCGTGAAGTTTTTTGCTAGAAAAGTTCAAACTGGTAAAAATTTCAAGTTCTAATTATAAAGCAATGAAAAGTTAGAAATTCATTTGGAAGGGCAAATCGCAAAGTGCATTTAGAATGCCATAAGCGTAAAAGAGGAGGTTAATAATTACGAGTTCAATCTTAGATTTATTGTGGACAGAGAGTGCAAAAAGTGCTCTTTGCTAGAACAATGAAGTTGTTTGCATTTGTACACATAGATGAATCATGCAAAATATGAATAAATTTTTATTTATAAATTGAAAAATGTAGGCGTAAAATGTCAACTTTGATTTTGAACATGAGAGCCTGAGGTAAATAAGTACCTCATGAAATCATTGTTTTTCAAATGTAATGGTTTTCAACAACACTCATCTATCATATTAAATAWGCAATATGTGTCACAATCCTTGTCACAAAATCCATCATATTTCCATCTTGGAAAAACATCATTCAACATCATCCAATTTCATCCAACACTTACAATTAAAACCTAAAGCACAAAAAACCTTCTTGTCTTGCTTCTTGTGATTTGTCATCTATACTTTTCCCTATCTCTTGCCCATGGTGCAATATATATGCTACCAGTATAAAGATACATATACAACAAAAACACTCTAGGAAACTTACAACCATTAGGCCCTTAATGTAAAAATGCCTTTGAAAGACACAACCAAATATTTTTTTGGAGTGCTTTATCTTGCTTGCCCCCCATGTACTTGTTTTCACCACTTTGGAAGCTAATAATTTATTTGTACGTTGTGCAACAAAATGCATGCAAACAATATTTATTCTATTGGCTTTTGAAGACCTACTAACCCAAAGGATGTTGAACATGGTCAAAACTTACTAACATGTAATTGTATAATAAGTGTTTTATCCCAAAAATAGAATTTTAACTGAAAAAAATTATCCATGTGGTCAAATTTAAAAATATATTTATGAATATTTATAATATCAATTTCGAAGTGTTTAACTTTGACAATTTATCAAAAATCAAGTCCATAATTTTAGGATATGAATTTTTAATGGTTGTCAAAATGTTCATCATATATTAATTAGCAACCGATGGCCAAAGCATTCATTGAGAAAAATCATTCTTTTCTTCAGAAGTTAAAATAATCACTTCAATAATATTGCATATTTTGTGTTCATTTTTTAATTAAATCAATTTCAATCTGCAATACAATTATACAATCCAAGTCTAATTTATTACATTGTGTATTATAAAACATGATAAAAGTGATTTTGCTAGTCAAAAGAATTTTCCAATGATAAATAGGGACGAGATAATGATTATGTAGGTTATAGAAGTGCATAAAAGTCTATTTTCTCCCTCTTTGGGGGCTTGCTTCATCACTTGGAAGGTACAAATGTGGGATGAAAATCTTGAGTTGAATACGAGACAAGTCAATGTGACTATCCATTGAAAAAAATGCAAAACAATTTTTTTGTAAAAATATGCCCACTTCATTACCAAAAAATATGGGCCATCTAATCATTTTGGAAAAAAATTGAACCACCTCCTAGCACCGTTGATGTGGGTGGGCAAATTTTAATATGGGGCGCCCAATCTAGCCGATCTCAACCATCCAAGACAAATATGGAATACGCATATGAAATACACATACAAAATATAGATACGGCGTATTAAAACAAAATATAGATATGAGATTCAAATACAAAAATAGATATGGAAGTACGAATATAGAATATGGATATGGCAAATATGTTAGAAATATACCATATTATTTGTCAACCACACTAATGTCACACAAATACAAATGTGGAGTGGAAAGGGAGTCAATTACAAGTACCAATCTCAATGAATGAGAGAATGACTACATGTGTACCCATTTTATATTTTTTTGAAAAGATAACCAACAAATGGAAAAACGCCACATGGACCCCTTTGGAAAAGCATTTGTGATTTTCCTTGAAATTAACATTCTCTCAGCTGTAAGTCATTAAGTGTTCAAAAGATAGGGGTACAACATCTCAGATACTTATAATAGAATGCATGCTATTATGCCTTTTTGTCAATTTCAACAAATAATAAGTTGAATCTAAATCCAAATTCAATCTAGAATAAGATTTCAAATAGGAAGCAATTGATATCCAACATGCTATGCTTAATAGGATAACTTTGATGCATAAAAAAAAATTCAATACTATTCTCCTATTAATGGTAGGAATTCAAGAAGCAAAGATATAGCCACTTACATGGAAGTACCGAATTCTGTTATAAACACAAATTGTCACTCTTTAAGACCACTCCAATTCCACCCTTTTTTATACCTTTTCCAGCTCACTCAAGATCGTGGTCACAATGAAATGTGGAAAGGTTAGGTGTGTGGTGAAAATATGTGACAATTAAGGCACTTTTCAAACTTACAATGAAAAAATTATAAGATTTATGGTGTGGTCAAGCAATATATTCATTATCACTTGAAATCATAAATATGTATTTAATTTTGTATTTATTAGAGAAGTTCTTTAAGGGAGATGGTTTCAAATGGGGGCTTTGTATACTCATTCATGAGCATTAGGTCAAAAAATTGTTTGATTATGGATTTCTTTTGAGATGCTCATAATCCTTGCCTGTGAAAGATTTTGCATTTTAAATTTAGAAATTCATAGAAATTAAGATTTTTGTCAGATAGAATCATTTAGGCTTGTCTCAAAATAAATTTATCAATACTAAAAAAACTTGTATGATAAATACAAATCTTCTCTAAAGTCAGTGTAAAAATGCTTAAATAGATGGTGATAGGTATTTCCACCTAGGAAGGACATTGAGGAACAAGTACTAAAAGTGTCCAATGAGACTGTGAGGGAAATTGTTGAAAAAAAGGATCCACCTATTCATCTAAGAATCTTGATAATCTTTGGTTGACTATGTTGATGATACTTAGGGCTTAAGTCTCTTAAAGGTTAACCTTGGAAGGAAGCCAAGGATGTTTTGTATCTTTTGGATGATCAAATACGCTCTTTTCATGTTGAAGAATGAATGATCTTCATCTTTTTTTGTGTGCTACTTCTTTGATGCTATATCCATATGATTGACTTAATTTCAAGATATTTTTAAAGTTTCTTGATTTCATATGGGGTAGTTTATTGAAAGAATGGTAAATCATCTAGAGTAATTCAATACTTTGAACTTCCMCCCTCCCTTTAAAACTTGGTTTGACATTCAAAATAAATTATTTGCTTTTGAGCAAAAGTAACAAAATGAAGATTCTTGAGTTTAGTTTCTACACCACTTGAAATTTTTTAGAAACTCCCGTAAAAAGAAGCATTTCATTGAAGTTTGAAGTTGAGGATCTACAACTATTTCTAAGATGGAATGACAGATGTTTTCTGGACGGTACAATAATCTAAACTATAGTATACTTCTATTCTGAAAATTTCGGATTCTTTGAGCATGTATTGTATGTGATATAACTTTTCTTCATTTTTTCTCAAAAACTTGTGGTAGTTTGAAAATTTTATGACATATTAACCCTTGAAGGACGGACAGGTGGCCATGGAAATCATGTGTTTTGATGCCGTGTGACATCATCTCCTTTGAAAACGCTAAATATATTCATTGGAAGTCAAAGTACTGTAGAAGACCTCCCCTTTCCACCCCTAATACCAAGGATGAATGATTGCATTTCTGTCCTACAAGGAAAGATTATTTGCCATTCATCGGACGCAAAACGTCCTGGGCGTCGTTTAAGGGTTAAACGTGTGATTTCATCTCTGAAAAAACACCCAAATGACGCACTCATAAATAGTAAAAAAAATAATACAAAGTGAAGGACTGTCAAGTTTGACTACACACAGTGGGTGTTGTCTTTTGGGTGCATAGTGAGGCATGCACCCAAAAGACAACATTTTTTTAAAATTATTAACTCAACCCAACCCCTTACCAAATTTTTAAAATTTGCATCCCCCCTTCCACCTCTTATAATCTTCAGAAGGTTTAGGGTGGACAATCAATATGGGACAATCAACCCGTATACATATTCAGTATACATATTCAGTACATGTATTTTGTATACGTATTCAGGGGTATTGCGGAGTATTTTTAAATTTTGATCCTGAAGCTTGGGTTTTGGGGGGTATTTTTAATTTTGATGGGGAGCCATCTTTTCAGTGCACAGTCAGTGCATAGTCAAATCCTCCGTCCATCAGGGGTTGAAAAACAGAGGAAACACTTGCGCATTTCTTCGTCTCCAAGCAATATTTTGTCTACGCCAAGCTTGGTGTACCATGGCGGGCTGTCAATGATCAATGTTTTGTTTTTATTTTTGGGTCAATTGACTCTTGAGTATGTCATGGATTGTTTTCCTCTGAAAGTAGACTGACAAATTTGACAATTGACTGATCTTTGTTTCCTACGTAAAAGTCAGTATGAGTTACTTATTATAAAAATTACACAACATTGGCTATTGAGGAACTTTGAAAGTTCAACAAGGGGATGCATTTTTGTCCGCAATTCCTAATGACAAGGACATTGTCATTACTAAACTACTACAAGAAATTAATATATTAGGATGAACAATTGGGATGAGAATTTGATGTTGGATGAAAAAATCCATAATGCCCGATTACAAGGGCAAAACCAYGTATTCAAGCATTACGGTGTGATTGCAACACAAAACACGCCCAGGAAATGAACAAGCAATTTTCCSTGAGTGGTTTACGTGGAAGAACAAAGGTTACTGGTAGTGTCATGCCATGCAAGGTGGAAAACTTGAAGCATGCTGATTGTTATTTGAGATCAATTTTGTTCTTCAAATAGAGAGAGAGTGTGTGTGTTCCCCATTACATAGAACTTGCAATTAAGGTAGGTGAATCTAACACCAACCGTTGACCTATTACCACCCAAATGTAGGACCCTTGTTGATTCTAGAATGAGAATCTGTGTCTATGATACATGCCTTCACTTCACTTATTGTAAAGTTCACCCAGGAAGGATGCAAGGGTCCATGTGGAAATCATCATTTCTAAACCTGAGGGGACAATTGGTATTAAAAAAAACAGAAACTCATTTGAAGTCAAAGTATTGTACAAGATCTCCCCTTTCCATACAAAATTCTGAGGATAAATAGTTGCACTTTTGTCCCGCACAAAAAGATACTTTGTCATTCATCAGACACAAAACGCCCGCGGCACCCTTTTGGGTTAAGGTATGTACTATTGTCATAGATTCTCTCTAAAATCAAATACAACCCTACATTTGGGTGTTATTCGATCAACAATTGGTATTGCATTCACCCACCTCATACTATGACTATGAATGATGCTTTTATCTCATTGTTGGAAGCAGAGCTTTTTTTTTGGCTTTTCGGTGCTAGATTGCACTAGAAAAAATAATTTGGCTAAAAAACTTCAAAAATAATGGCAAAGAACTTGGATGAAATCGCCAAACAACTTTGGATTTTATTAAAAATCGTAGACGAAATCGCCAGATTTTGGATGAAAACCATACTATACATCCAATATGTAGATGAATGTTGTAATTTGGGGTACCACTGTAATACTTAATATCGCCATTGTGGCACTTTGTAAAAAATGAAAAAAAAAGCCCTGGTTGGAAGTGTAATAGCTTCCATAAAAAGACTTTCTAACATATTGATTTCATGGATGTTTTTGGGATAAAGTTGCTCTTATTTTGGATTTTGGCCAAATTTGGGGGCTTGGGACATTTGCACTTCACAGTGTTTTTATTGTATTGGGCAGAGGGACATGAATGCTCAATGTTTACAAAAAGCTGTTCAAAACTTCAAAACTTCAGTATCATCTTGGAATCAATTTGGTGGTTAACTTGATCAACTAACAGACGATATAATTTGAACATTATGGAACTCCTACTCTACTCTGAATAGGGGTATTAAGGATAGGGGTATTAAAGAGACCCATATTAATTAATCGGCATTTCACACTATATAAATATCTACCTTTGATGTGTAAGGGAGTATGCTCTTAAAGTGCCCATGCTCTAAAAGCGATCATGATACAGAGGTACATTTTGCTTTCTTCAATGTACCAGAAGTGTACATTGTAGGAGGTGGTCGCTTTGAGTGACCACTGCATTACAACTTCAAAAATTTGCAACTAATTCCTTGAAGGTCCAAAAAATATGATACGACYTGGGTTACATGCCAATTCTTTTTTTCTTCCCATGAAAATTTACTGAAAATTGTTTCAAGGAGTTTAGCTTCCCTGAAAACGCAATCAACTCTTAAATGGTTGATTTTAGAGCAGTCTACCTTATCATAGTTACTCAAGTGTCCGGGATAGTTTGTTTGTTTTTTTCATTTTTTAAGAAGTGCCAAAGTGGCGATATTAAATGTTATAGTGGTGCTCCAAACTACAAAATCCATGCCCATATGGGATGTATAATATGCTTTTCATCCACAATTTGGCGATTTCATCTAAGATTTTTTGTAATTCAAAGTTGTTTGGTGATTTCATCCCATTTCATCCAAGTTTTTGGCATTTTTAGCCTATTTATTTTTTCTAGTGCAATCTGGCACAAACTAGCCAAAATAAAAAGCCGTGGTCTAAGGGTTGTTCATCATGTTTCAAACATCTATAGTTTTTCAAATTAAAGCCCTTAGTATTCAGTGGTCTCCTCAAAACCTCTATTCAGTATACATAATATACCATTGTTTGAATCCGTATGAAAAATGATACTATAACCTTGGAATGCCAAGCTAGTCACCATCAAAATCATCCTTTTTGGTATGGTGTGAATCATTTACTAAAYCCCTAAAGGACCATGATTGTACCCTCAACGAACGAAATGGATTTTGTGTAGGTTCCAATGTCTTCAATTTTTTGGGAAACTTTTTGAAACTTTCTCATAAGATAGAAAAACTTATTAGCTTAGTGCAAATATAATTTTTTATTTCAATTGGTGCATAGAGAGTAAAGTTACACCACAATAAGTCCAAATTTCAATTCAACGGGCAAAAAAATAGATCTACGAAAACTTGAAATTAAACTATTTTTTCTTATAGGTAATATTTGTGTCTCCATGCAAAGCTTTCAACTCAWTTMTTTTAWACAATTTAAACARAATTCAAGTCCATAATTCAAAAAATTCTAYTAATGGCGGTCATAGGCATAAAAAATTGTAGGTCAGTGTTCACAAAAATATCTTCCAATTTGCACAATCAAACTTTGTGAAATTGTTACCATGTAATCTCAGACAAGTAAAGCACAAGATCCTAGGATTAGATTCTAAAAATAAAATAAAAATGTTTTTTTGGGTGAATGTAGCAGAAATGGTAGTTATGAGTGGTTTTTGACAAAATAAAATGTCCTTGGTCCTACGGGGTTAAAAAAACAAATCTAAGAGCATTGGAGGTCAAACCATCATGAAAGAGCTCCTCTTTTCACACAAAATTCCAAGGATGAATATCAACAATTTTGACTTACATAGAAGGATTTTCGGTCATCCATTAGACCCTATTAAACCGACACAATGTTCTAAGGTTAATTTGTTCCATAGTTCAACACAAATTAAAATATGATCCCACCCATGCATTACCAAGTTTTGATTTGATTTACTTTTCAATATATTACTCTGCCAATACTAAGTTTGTTCTTCCTTTTAACAACTTATGTATAGGCCCTCCAATCTATCTTTATTCATCTCAAATATACAGAATAATAATGGGTACTCCCCAAACTACCACTTTCGTTGTTGTACCTAGTTTTTATTATTACATGGTATTAGATTGGCCATATTTTCATATTTTCTCATTGGCGAGTGAAAGGAGGTTTCAACACACCAAAGAACACAACATTTGGATATCAAATGCAAAAGTTTATGAAGGGTCCTAACTTTTTGGAAGATCGGTGTTCTAAAATAGATTTTTCCACATAGGTACATACATATTGATTTTGGAGATGCATAGAGAGAGAGAGATGATGGTGGTTTTAGGTAGTGTGCAGTTTTGGGTGTACCCTTAACCCTTAGACGTCGAGGCGAATGTATTGTGTCTTATGGATGACAAAAAATCTTTCTCTCACTGTGGGACAATAGTGCAACTATTCCCTTGACTTTCTTGACACCTGGTGCAAGAATGATGTGTTATGCTCTGGCAGCCTCCATAGCCCTAAGTGGCATCTCTCTCTCAGCCTACCCTCCAGGTTGACTCGTCCGCTTGAGCCGGACTAGTTGTATTCCTTTTAGCCCTAGAATTCCATCATTCTTTGAAGAAAAAAAATGCAACTATTCATCCTAGAAATTTTATGTGGATAAGGGAAATCTTGTACAGTATTTTGACTTCCAATGAGAGGTTATGGATTTTCTTAAACTAATGATTCCCATGGTATCCAAATAGATTTCCGAGGTCACCTAGTTTGTCCTTTTAAGGGTTAATTACTATTAAATTGCAATTGCAAAGGATTTGATTGATCTGGAGCCTAGTCAGGTGCGTTGGAGGTCACAGACTGTTAAGGTAAGTTAGTTGAGGGTGGCCCTGGCCCCAATGTGCTCCTGTTTCCAAGGGGATCTTCAGTCCATGAAAGGAGTAAAGGACCATACCTTTCAGATTCTATGAATCTTGACCATTTATGCCCAGGACATTGACAAGATAATGGCCTCGGAATGGCCAATTTTCAGTTAAAATAGCAAAGCCCTCACTCACTGTACAATCGTACTAACTTAAACTAACCCATAACCCTCACCGTTTCTTCCAAAAAAACAAAAAAACAAAAAACAGAAAAAACCCATAACCCATTAAAAACACAGACCCTAGTTTTTATTTTGTTTTTGACACAAATGAAACGGAATTGCATTGCAAAAGATAAAAGTACAAGACCTACCAACCACAAGTGATCTGGTGGGGAGGGAACGACTCAACATACACTAAGGTAGGAAGTCCATAAAGCGCCCATCTAAGGGCTGAAGCTGGATTTTGGCAAGGTGAAATTGCTTGAAATAATTTTCAGTAAATATTCCTTGAAAGACAAGTGGAATTGGCATCTAACCCAAGTCGTTTCATATTTTTTTGGAGCTTTGTAGATTTAGTTATGAATTTTTGAAGTGGCAGAAAAGTGCACTTCAATGGGCTCTAAAACCGACCACCTCCTCAAATGTAGACTACTTTTACATTGGAGAGTGCAAAATGTACCTCCAGGGCCCGATTGGTTTTAGAACGTGCTCTAATTTAGGACCTCCTACCTTACAACACCCACCGGACCTCGGACACGGACCCAATAAGCAGGCCCTAGTTTCAAACAAAACCCAACAAAACCCACTTGTGCATCTCTTGTGTGGAAATTGGAAATTGGCTAGTGGATTGAAAGTGCTCAAATTGGATTCATCAAACAAAGGTTAATCCTTGAATGTTGAGGCAGAAGTTTTGCATCCGATGAATGATAGAGAATCAAATTGTATAGTACAGAAGTACAAATATTCACCCTCGGAATTAGGGGTGGGAAGAGAAGATCTTCTATAGTACTTTTGACTTCCAATGAGTACTTCGGGATTATTTTAAACTATTGATTCCCTTTGTATCAAAATTGATGATTTCCACGGTTACGAGTCCGCCCTTTAAGGGTTAATTCAAACTTTGAAATGAATTGGAAACTTCACAATAACAAAAAATTCCCCAATGGTTTTAAATGACCTAAAACTACCTATAATGATAGTCAAGTGGTAAGGAATTTGATGGAATTCATCAGGTTCCTACCACCTGAATCCCCATGTTGACATTACTTGCAAGGGGCTCCTTATGCGCCAACACGGAGCGGGGGGTTGTTTCCCCACTTGTTCTTAACAAGGATACCCAAGGTGTGTAATTCTCGGACTTTCTCACACCATGTTGCCTTGGATGTTGCGTTGTGTACTTGTGTCAATCCAATTGCGGCCCTTGAAGGTTGTATGTTTCAAAAAATAAAATCTCCCACTATTATCCTTCACTTTCAACGAATAAGTTTGGGCCCAAATTTTTTAGTTGGACTTTGTAACAAAATTCATGAATCGGAAGTATAGGGCATGGTTGGTAGAATCTTGAATGTTTTTATTTATTTTTAAATGAGGTTTGACAAATGCTAAAAATAGAATTTTTTAAACCAA
The DNA here is from genome assembly GCA_006891605.1 of Pleurozium schreberi. Lineage (NCBI taxonomy): Eukaryota > Viridiplantae > Streptophyta > Bryopsida > Hypnales > Hylocomiaceae > Pleurozium > Pleurozium schreberi. The sequence continues at coordinate 207,313 of VACF01001311.1, read as the reverse complement.
TATTCTCTGTTTCACCATCAAATTAATTTTAGAAAAATTATTTTTCTAAAATTTTGGTATCTATTTTTAGAATTCTTTTATCAAGACCTGCCCTACAACCATGGTACTACCCATAGTGAGTCACTTGGGGAGATGATTAAGGTGGGTACATCCAAAAGGCAAAAGCGCCACAAATTGATATTGTGTCTAGTTACTATTATTAGGCTGATCAGAATTTCATATTGTTTTGTTGGTAAATGAAAGCATGGGCCAATGCACCAAAAAACGCAGCATTTGGATATAATATGCAAAAGTTATTAACGGTCAAAGTTTGTTTCTGAAAGCGCCATCTACAGTGTGCGTACATGACTGATTTTGGAAATCTACACGGATTGTAGATGGCGCTTTAAGGTCAGCTGCGCTTTTGGATGCACCCACCTTATATGCAATAGACTTGCAAGATTCAAAAGTGGATGGCAATTGTTTTAACTTGAAAATGCCCAATTTTTCTGAGTTCCATAAAGTTTGCTCAAAACTAAATAAAAGGCCCAAATATTGATTTATTTTTTTAATTTTTTTATAAAAACTAGAATATATGAATTCAAACTAGTCATGTTATGGATCACATAGAAAATTAAAAAAAACAATATGACTTATAAATTGAAAGATTAAAATGTTTAATCAAGACGGTGTTAAATTGTAAAAGTGATTGAAGTATTTCAATTCCCTTCCTATGTGTTAAATTTGAAATGGAGGTCATGAACAATATATGAGGTTAAAAGACAGTACATGCATAACAAAAATTGATCTGAGGCTTCTCAAAATCTACTCTCTAATTTTTTAAATGAATTTTCAATGTGATTTTTCCCTCAAGATTCAATGTGTTTTAGTCTCATCTGTCTATGAACCTTTAACACTAAAAAAAACAAGATTTATGAAATCTCCAATAGGAAAATTATGAACATATTTTTTTCTTAATTTTTATTTTTAGTATTTAAAATTACATTTGAAAGGGTATTCAACTAAAAAAAACTACCACAGATTTTACGTAACTGACATACCTCAAATCATCTTTTACTCAAAGGATCTCTTCCCCTAAAGCAACAATATGAGCAAGATTTCAATTATTTGAGGAGAGTTTCTTTTTTGAAAAAATCAAGATCCTAATGGTCAACACAAATCTTTCCTTAATTAAATCAATTGCCAAAAAGTAAATTATAAATATTCTCATGCATTTATACTAAAATTTGAGATATTGGTCAGACATTGTTCTAAAATTACCATATTTTAGTGAATTGAGTGAAATTTTTTTTCAACCACAAATTATTTTTCTACACTAGAATGAAAATGTGGTGAAAAAATTTCAAATCATTTGGCTTCATGTATTGCAAAATATAAACATTGAAAGTTAGTCCATGAAGGTGTATTATCCTTGGCACACAAAATGGATTTTGGGTAGGTTCCTATGGTCTCAATTTTGTTGTGATTTTTTTCAAAAGACTTTAGAGATAGAAAATAAATTAGCTTTTGGAGAATATTATTTTTATAAATTGGTGCATGGGAGAAAAACTAAGCCACTATAAGCCCACAATAGAACTTCCTAGGTAACACAAAAATGTCATAAAAAGTCAAAATAAAATTGTCAAATTTTTGACTCATGTAAGAAATATTTTTGTCTGCGTAGAAAAATTTGATTTGGTTGATTTGGACTAGTGATGAGAAAGTCAAAGACAATCTTGATTGTTGGTCAATCTAAACAACATTTTGAAAAATTAAATTTTATGATTCATTTTTTAGCACGATTTTCACAATTTAAAAAAAAATTGGCGGATTTAGTTTGCTTTTTGAAAGAATCTTACTTTAAGGCTATTGAATTTCAATTCCATCTTAGCCTTATGAACAATTTAGATTTTCCTTCAATTGGTTGTTGTTGGTAGTTTAGATGTCAATTAGTTAGCTTAAGTGAGTACCTTGATACAAGAAAACTTAGCATTAGTATACGACTAGCTCTTTGATAGTTTATTTATAAACAAGATCCGATTACTTGACAATTTGACATTGAGATCAATCCATTTAGAGTTGTTTGCAAATTTCCTAGAGAGCAGTTAGAAAATTCAAGTCTTGGTGATCACTGGAAGAGATTAGTTCAATTAACTGCTTAATCAAAGTATTTAAACTGCAAGAATCTAACCTGTGGTTTTGGACCAATTGACTTGTTGATTACTAGATGAAGCTGGGAGAAAGCTAAAACGAAGTCTAATTGACATGAGCTTAAATTATAGAAAAGTATTCTAACTTTAGCATCCCTATGCATACTGAGACAATTTGACCAAATAGAATTGTGAATTTGCATCCTTGCATAAGCGGCAATTAGTGTAGTAATTAGCTTATTGGCCCAATTGACAATGGAATAAATAAAGTAATTAAGGAATGACAACTATTTGCATGTGTATGTATATATTATATGTGGGCTTGATTAAGTCCATAGAATAGGAACCATGACTATTTGACACACCTATGACAATTTGACTTTAGAATTCTAGTATAAGACTGGGACAACATATTGTGAGTCTGCATACATGGGAATGGACGGTTATTAGAATAGGCTAAAGAAATTCATACACATTCTTTAAAAATATAAATTAGAAACATTCATTTTGTTATTTCATTATAAAATTGAGCGATATCCTACGACAAAAGTGAACTTAGATACAAAACAATAGACTAGTGAACTATTTGACCTTTCCCAAACGAAAGAACCACCACTAGGGGATTCCTAGGGTTTGTTTTCCGAGCCTATCCCACACTACAAACTATAAAATGACAAGTAGTCGTTTTTTAGTCGCATCCAAGTCGTTTCTTGGTTGCATTGTAGTTGTTTCTCAATCGCATCCTAGTCTTTTCCTAGTTGCATCCTAGTCGTTTCCTTGTTGCATCTTAGTTGATTTGTAGTTGCATCCTAGTTGTTTCCTAGTTGCATTTTAGTCTTTTTCTAGTTGTTTCCTAGTCGCATATTAGTTGTTTCCTAGTCATTTTTGAAGTTATCTCTTAATCATCCTACTGTATATCAATTGTTCCATATCAATTGTTAAGTGTATCATTAAAATGAACATATAAGACATGTAAGTTGTTTACTCTTATGTAATGAATTATCTTTAGGAAATTCTATGACTTCCACAATTTGTAAATTTCTACATTTTGTAGGTTTTTAGATTTTAGATTTTTACAATCTATAGGATCTAAAAAATTTTAAATCTAAAATCATTGAAATTAGAATTTCAAAATCTACAAGTCCCAAATAAGTTACAAACAAGTTGCAATGAAGTCATAGATGAGTCACAATAAGTCACAAATCAGTTGCAATAAAGTCATAGATGAGTAGCAAACAAGTTATAAATAAGTTGCAGTCAAGTCACAAATGAGTTGCAATGAATTTATAGATAAGTTGCAATGAATTTATAGATAAGTTGCAATGAAGTCAAAGATAAGTCACAATGAAGTTATAGATGAGTTGCAATGGGGTCACAGATAAATTGCAATGAAGTTACAAATGAGTTGCATTGGGGTCACAATAAGTTGCAATAAAGTTACAAATGAGTTGCAAACAAGTCATGCATTAGTCACCAACAAGTCACCAACAAGTTGCAAAACTCATCAATTGAGTTGTAGCGACAAATACTACATAAGCAACCACGTTAGTAAAGCTTGTCGACGAAGTTCTGAGTATGTTGTTGGATGAAAAACAACCTTGTTTCGCTATGCAACTACAATTTGACATGCGACTTGTCCATAGCAACTACAAATCTCCAAATTATCACTAGTCACAAACATCCGATGCAACCTGAAAACCACTTGTTCTTTGTAGTTGCAAAACCCTTCATTTTCTTCTAGTGCTACCACATGTACCTCAATTCCAATTTTCATGTTGAACAGACAAACAATGCAAAAGTTATGAGCAAAAAACCATCTGTCCTTGGAAGGGCAAGGGGACAAATCACGCATTGCTTTACAATTATTCACCAAAAATGAACATTGAGTAGAGCAATGCATTGGCTTTCCACCTTGTCTTTGCACCACGTGAAGGTGTTTTAATGATACTTAGCTTAGAAATAGATTCCTTGTGAGCAACTTGTATGTAGGTTGTTGTAAAAAGCTTGTGTACGGAAGCTATTTGCTGTTTTTGGATCTGAATTGGGGTTGCGGTAAACTACTTGCTGTTTTTCCAACTTTTTCAACTTTTTTGTACAACCATTGATTTATTTCTCCAATTTTAAATTATTCCATAGTATATTAATGAATTGGTTTGGGAATTGCAAGTTGTATGCATTGAATTGGTATTCTACAGATTTAAGATGACAAAATTTCAAATTCTGAGTTTAAGGTGTAGGGACCGAACATGATGATGTTTTGGCTTTCATAGGATACAAATCAATTTTTTCCCCTTTGCTTAAAAATTTGCAAATATTGGGATTTGACTTGGTAGTCGCTATAAATTTTTAATTCCTAACTAGTTGATTTGGCAAAGTAACTTACAATTGATTGTCAATTAGTATTTACATCGATGAACTATTTTAGACTACTTGTCATTAGGATTCCAAAAGGTGTAGTTAGGACACAATTTGGAAGGGGACAAATTCTCTCGTGGTTATTTAAATGAATGGTCATCATTTCGGGAGTATATAGTTTGTCAATTTCAAAAATTTTAGGCTCCGCTTACTCATTTTCTTCAGGGGTATGTCAAATTGTTATGTGCAGTGATTTCCTTCATATATTAATATAATATATTTTTTTATAGCTTTTGTGTAATATGAATTGTGTAAGTTGTTTGTTGACAAATTGTGGTGTATCGGAATTGGTCCAATGATTGGACTTATGTATGTGGAGCAGGGCTTTTTTGGGGGCTTTTTGGTGCCAGATTGCACCAGAAAAAATAAATTGGCTAAAAAATGCCAAAAAAAATGTTAAAAAGCTTGGATGAAATCGTCAACCAATTTTGAATTAAAAAAAAATCTTAAATGAAATCGTCAAATTGTGGATGAAAACCATAATATACATCCAATATGTGGATGAATGTTGTAATTTGGAACACTATTGTAACATTTAATATTGCCACTATCAATGGCACTTCGTAAAAAATGAAAAAGAAAAGCCCTGATGTGGAGGAATTTGAGCAAATTATTTGTGGTTGGGGAAGTGTCTTGGGAAGTGCGTGTATTTGAACTATTTGTCTGTGAAAACTGGATTAGTTGGTAGTTATGTAAGTTAATATTGTCTATGTGAAGAAGTCTTGGCAAATTGCTATTGAAGTTGTGGAAAATTCGGGGGAAAATTCACCGATTGGATTTTGTGTGTGTATGTGTGGATTAGGCAATTTATATAAGTAAGTGTTATTGGTTTTTGTATGTGGAAGAGTTTGATGAATTGCCTACAATTGGACGTGATTTTAAGATTTGGATTATATATATATATATATTAATTTTTTTTTTTGCTTGTTAGAGTGATAAGCAAATTGCCATTGAAACTGTTAAACTTTTACATGGGAGTGCATAGGACAAATTGTCATAGCATGAAGATGAACTTGTCATGTCATTAGAGACAAGGCGAYCCAATTTGGTAGCATCAAATCATATTAACCTCTCAAGGACTAAAACAACATTTTTTTTAGCAACATAGCATTTTGGGATAGCTCACTACAAATGTTTTTTTTATTTTTGTCTTTGAAATTTTTAAACCACATGAACCTGAGGAGTAGCTTTAAGGCTGAACAATTTTCATAACTTTGAATACATGGTTGAAAAGTTATTGCATGATGTGTAGTTCTCTTTGATCTTTGGGCAACTCGGGCATGTCAATTTTTTTTTGAAAAAATCATTATTTTAAGAAATAAAATTTGAAATTGGTTTTCTAGACAAATTGGATTTCAAGTGGAGTGCTTTTAATAATTCCATTTTGATTAATGAGATGAAAGTTATGAGGAATTTTAGTTGGAGGGTAGTTGTAGAATCTGTATGCTAAAATGAACTTTGAAGTGCTCAATTTAATTCAATTTTCAATATTTTTGAAAAAAATAAAAAAATATTGGATGTAGATTGTTTATTACAACATCACAACTGTTGCAAATGGCATTTTTCAATTCCATACCAAATTCTTAACAATGTAGTGTTTGGAATCATTCTCTACCTCTTTCTAAATACAATCTTTTTCTTATATGTTGTACAATTCCAAATGATCTAAGTTTTTTCAAGTATGTAGCCAACTTGACTTGAAGAATGAATTCAACGAGTTTCCACCATTTTGGACATTTTTTCATGCAAATGTGACCTTGTGAAGTATTGCTCCCCAGATTTTGGGAGGGCCAAAAATGAATTTATGTCAATTCAAATGCTAATATCTTCCAATCTACATAGTGGAAATTTTTGAACTTTTTCCACATCTTCTCAAACTAGATTATTACAAGATCCTATAGTTACATGTGTCCAAAAATGTTGTTTTTTCCTAAAATTTGGTACATGTACTAGAAATGGCAGTTTTGAAGCATTCTAGTGAAGATATAGTCAAAAAGTTGTGGGGTTTAAGGGGAGATCTTTATTTGTTGAATTGTGTGATAATAATTTGTGTTTGAAATCTACTAATTAAATGTCTTTCAAAACTTGGCTATTTGTTGTGAGTTTCATAAGTTGGTGATCTATTGGTATGCCAACACATTGTCATTATTGTCTAACTCATGTGTGACAAATTGTTATTATATTCTATGGTTGAAATTAATGTTGTAAATTGTATGATACTTAAGTGTATTTTCTATTTTCTACAAGATACAAGTGACTTTAGATACAACATGTTAGACTACTTGACCATTCCTTAGATTTTGAACCCCTATACTGTAGTCTTGGATTTTTGCGAGGTAGGCAAAATCTAGACTACAATAATAGATGTTCAAAAGCGATTGTGTGACCCTAATTTTTTCAAGGGAAGTTTCTTGCTTTTCATCTATGGAACAACTTATAGGCAGGATTTGAGAAATTTATTTTTTACTCGAAAACTTGCTCATTTTTTGTTATTTTTGAGCTTGGGTTCACATGTTCCAATTTTCTTGCAAAATGGTGTTTTCTTTGAAGAGTAACCAATTGATTTTTCTTGTTTCCTTAAAACCTTTTTAAACGGCTTCAAGTGTGAAATTCTGGTTAGGATTTTTCTTAGTTGTCTGTTTTTCTTTTAATGTAGTTTCACGTGTAGTTTAATTACTTTGGCTTGACATGGTTGATGATAAAAGGTGATAATGTGATCAAATTGTTCTTGTATTGAAGTAGGATCCAAGTGAATTTGCAAACAAAGGAATTGTTTTCAAAATTTCATCTTGCCTAATTCCAAATTGCTATTCCAAAGACTTGAGGGATTTTCACTTTTGATTTAGGGATTTGTGAGGAAGGGTTACATTTACTTAGAATGTGTGGATCGGAGAATGTTTTTTGATCTTGACAATTGTGAATGCTTATGTACAATGCGAGTCCCTTATGCTATGAGTCCTTGAGGTAGTTTGTTATTGATTCAATTTACTTGTTGTTTCACTATTGTTTCGCTATTGTTTCGCTATTGTTTCGCTATTGATTCTATGTTGTTGTTGATTTAGTTTCTCTACTGATTCTATTTGCTTCTTCATTGAGTTGCTAGTTTATTTGCTTTCACTATGGTGCTTGGAACAACAAGAATTCATAATCTTATAAAGAAATACAAGATGTGTTCTAAAGATTGTTGGAGCTGCCAAACAATGGAATACTTCCAAAGGGTGCAATGATTGATATTGCAAGGCGGCTTAAAACATGTCCAAAGACCATCTCACAAATCTAGAGGCAAACATAAGGGAGCCTCAAAAATGGACAAGCCTCTACCAACATTGTGTCTTGCATCATGGGCAACTTAGATTGGAAGGCAATGGATTGTGACCCTCTATAGGTAAAGATCATGCAAATTCTATTGTGAAGAAGGCTTGGAATAAGGCAAGATTGAAGAAAGTTTTTTTGATGCTATAAAGATTCAATAGATCACTCTTGACTACATTTGCTGAAAGAAGGGTTCATTGTTTGAACTACAAACATAGTCAAACTATTATTGACAAAGGCAAACAAATTGGAATGCATATGGTTTGCTATTTCAATGTTGAAGGTGGCGACAACAACATTTTTTTGATATAAAGGATGTCATCTATCTTGATGAGATGTTAGAAAAAAATATTAGGCCTCCATAGGGCTGCCAAAAAGATCTAAGAGGACCTTGAAGCTTACATTATGTTGCACTTTTAATATTTTTTTCCTTGTTGTTTACATTACATTGAGAAGTTGGATGGTTGTTAGTGGCAAAAGTGGCTCAAAATTTGGGTATTGGAGGTCCGATTCATTATTCAACATCTTTAATGTGTTGCACCTATACTCTCACCAAGTTGTGGAAAAAACAAAGATGTCTACTAAAATAGTCCAATTACCATCCACCATCTAGAATTTGTTTTGATAGCAATGTACAAGACTTACTTTATTGAGCATGAAGGGTGAAGCAGTTGTTTTTATAATGAAATCAATCATCCATCATGAATCTTCAAAGGGTATGAGATAATTGAAAATGAGAGCTTGACCACTCATTGTCAAAATGCAGGAATTGTGCTCAAAGTAAGATTTCAGATCTCATTTTAGCATAGTAGAATATTTTTAACAAAAATATTTGATCTATAAAAAATTTGGGGAATCAAGCTAAGTTATATCTCCAAATTTTGTTTTTAAGTTTTGAGACTCCAAGTAAAAGTTATTGACAAATTTTAGAGAGGGGATTGGAAGGGAAATGTTTTTGGACATTTTCAAATGTCCTCTAAAAATTTTGATTATAAATTTTAATTGGAGGCTTTTAATCTCAAAAGGATTTTGGGTTAGCTTGATTACCCAAATTTTTAGGTTTGAAGTTTTCTGAAAAAATATATTCTACTATGCTAAAATGAGGTCTAAAATTCTGCTTTGAGCACAATTCCTATATTTTGACTTTATGAGCGGTTAAGTTCCTATTAACCTTGGAAGGAGGTGGGGTGGGGTGGGGTCCTTGTAAAAATCATCATTTCTAAAATCATGGAAATGATTGGTATTAAAAAAAACAAAAGAACTCATTTGAAGTCAAATTACTATACAAGATCTCCACTTTCCAAAACTAATTCCATAGATGAATAGTTGAATTTCTGTCCAGGAGAATGCCTTGTCATTCATTGGACATTACATGTCTACAATGTCCTTTCTAGATTAATCCTAATTCTCATATTCTACATGAGTTGTTTTACCTACCACTATTATACTTGTATAAAGATCTCATATTCAAACACACCAAATTAAAGTCTGCTCAATATTCATGAGACGGTCCAATTTTCTATGTTAGAAGCCAAAAATCCTCACTTGTGATTGGATAAAAAGTTGAAATCAGCTCCAACCTCTTTACACCTTGAGGTTGGGCCAATTTAGTGGTCAAAATTTTTTATTCCCAAAAGACATGATCTGACATGGCTCGAGCTCGTTGAATTGGGTGCACCAAAAATAAGAGACCAATTTTTGGCCTTGGTGCTAGTGTCAAATTTCAATTAAAAAAATTTATCTCATAAAATATTATTTTTTTCAACAAATATGATTCATTGGATTCTTGTGCAATTGGCTTCAAGGGAAATTGGCCCAGCCTATAGGTGTAAAGTGGCCTTGAAATTTCAGCCCCTCTCTCATTTTTTTCTAAGTTTTTTTGAATCAGACTGGCTTCTTGGCCGCAAGGCCATTACATATGGGAGAATTGGCCCTTGTTATAATCTTATTCTAATGCGTAGTTAAGGCCGGCTTTTAGCCTAAAAGGGGCTAAAATTTTGTGCAATTGGCCTAAAGAAGATTTGGCCCGGCCTCTATGTGTAAAGCGGCCCTAAGTGGCTTTTGATTTGAAGCTAGTTGGCAAAACACCATAAACTCTAAGTTTATGAATAATCTCAAATGGATTTAGGACTGAATATTAAAGACCACTTTTGTTGCACTTTGACTAATATGGCTTGACTACCTTTACAAAAATCAAATGCTGTGAACCCTAGTTAGTACAATTTTGAAGGGCCAGGTGTGCTGTGGAAATCTCTAAAGATGTCACTGCATGGTGGCCTTTTGGAGACCTAATTTTTTCCCTAATGAGTCGATTTTTTGACAAAGTGCAAACACACTTACTAGATCATTTTGGAGCAATTTGTCCTAGCACAATTTATCAAGAGCAAACGGTATATAATGGAAGTAATGTTATTTGTTGCAATTATCAAGTCATTCTATGATCCACACCATAGGACAACGTTTTATGGGCTCATTAGGCTTTGGCCCGTTGTTTGGAAAGAATCAATAATGTGATCTTCAAGGAATCGACTATGGAGAAAACTAGTGATAAAAATGTCTAAGGTCAATCGAGAGAAGAATGTGAAGTTGATAATTGAGAAAATGATTCTTGCAATCAAAGATAAGTGGCTAGCTAGAACAAGAAAGCACCCCATTTACATCCAACAAAACAATGCAAAGCCACATGGAAAAGTAGATGATGATGGCATTTTTGTAGCAAGATATTTGGACAGTATAACATATTGTTGAGATGCCAACCTCCAAACAATCTTGATTTTAATGTCTTGAACCTCAGCTTCTTTAGGACCATTGAAAAAGCAGAACAACTTTGCAAAGCTCTAGTAAAGATTGATGAGCTAATTGAAGTTGTTGAAATTGTGTATTCTAAACTTCACACATTCAAGATTACATGTTTGTTTTTATCATTGCATGTAGCTATGCGATCTTCCTTGAAAGACAAGGGAGGTAATTCATACAACCTAGGGCATATATAAACATTAGATGTTTTTTGGACCGTCTAGAAGACTGCGAGTTCCCGGGATGTGGGAACGCATTGGGAACTTTGGAAACTCTGCCACGTAGTCAGTCTGATGTGGCACAGAGATTGCCACGTCAGATAATATTAATTAATTAATTGTTTTAATTAATTATTAATTATTGAAAAAAAAATTGAAAAAAAAAAAAAATTGAAATCAGTTTTCAGTTTCTTTATACTTTCTAAGATTTCTGGAATTTTTTTTTCTTTTTTTTTTGAAATTCAAAATTTCAGACTAGCAGTCGCTGGTTCCCTATGCAGGGGACAGTTTCAGGGAACATCCCTGAAACAGACTCTTGCGGAGCTGAAAAAACATCTAATGAGTTATTTTTGGAAGGCAGTGAGAGCTTCTTTCTTCCATCTTGTATGATGAGAAGACTATAGTGGAAGAAAAAACTTCATTGGATGCTATGTAGGATCAACACATAGATTAATTACTTGAAATAGTGGACAATCATTTATATACAAACGATTAATAGCGGAAGTACACGTTGCTGATAAAACGAAGAGGGGCTGCAAGTCTCCGCAAATAGAAGCAACCGTGAATGGTCACCCAATAGCCAAGTGTTTGATTGATGGAGGAAGCGTGGTGAATGTAATGGCAAGCTGTTTCATGCAAGAAGTTGAACTCAAACTTGACAAATCGTCCCCGTTACGGTTAAAAGTGGGCGACCCAAGGTGTATTTGATCATTAGGTTCGATTCAATCATAGTAAACAGCGTCACAAGTTAAAATTGATTTTCATGTTCTAGACATATAAACTTGAAAAGGTGGCTACCCTTTGATCCTCGGAAGAGCGTGGTTGCGCCAAGTACGTGCGGTCAACTATTGGGAAAAAGACGCATGAAGATAGGATCAGCTTTCAATAGAATAAGATTCCAGGTGGTTTCCGGATTGGCCCCGAGCTCTATAGACATCTATTTTTAAAATAATGGACAATCATTTTGGGATGGAAGGAGTAGTACTTTTGGAGTACTATTTTGCCAAAAGAGAAAAGAAAAAGGCTGTTGGAGACTCATCATGATATTGCTAATAGTGATTATATCGAAATTGAGAGAATATGCAATTTAAAGTAACCATAGGTTTAGGTTGCCATTCCAACATTGGAAGTACTTTCAAGTCTGAGCATTTTTCTTCTAAACTACTCTAAAATTGAATTCACTCATGTAAGAGGTTGCAATGATTGAATCCACTTTTGGAAGATGTGATGATGACACCTCGGATGACACATGGATTTTAAATCTTGCTAAAGGTCATTGAAATTGAAATATGCAAGTATGCAAACACTTATTGACATATTGAACTATAGATAGTATAGAGTCTCCTTCCTAATGGGAGTATTTTTCCTTAATATTAAACATTTTTGACCTTCAAAATTAGTTAAGGGATGCAAAGTGAACAAACTCTTTTTACAAGTGAATATGATAATCAAACAAAGGCTGTAAATGTGGATTGCCTACAAAATGTAAACAAAAGTATTGCCCTCCCTCAACAACTTAGAACCAATGGTTAGGTTGAACTTGGTGTAGAATGGTCATATGTTGGTTTTACCCCTTGTCATGTATAACATTTTTGAGGCTTCATTATAAGGTTCTTTGGAAATTTTGAATGCGATATTTCTAGACATCAAACAAAATGATGCCATGTGGACAGTGATAAGATGTAATCTCAATCAAATTCACTCTTCATGATGACTTTATCCAGGCAATGCATAATATTTCACACTCAAATATAAATGATATTTTCATTTCATCCTTCACCATTATTGGTTTTGCATTTAATATAAGGAAGCTGTGTATTGACATAAGCTACTTTAGCTAAAAAGTGAGACAATGCCACAAGGACAAGGCCTCTCATAATATAGCTACTTCGTAGTATGTCCAAATGTATGAAATTGCAAGCATAATGTACCTTATATTTCCAAATTGCTTATGTAAGCCATTCTAGTCGCCCTACCTTAGTAATGACCTTCCGTATATTAGTTCCAATCAAATTGAAGAATGATTCGTAAATATCGAAGGAATTCCAGTTTTTAAGTCAAAATGGTAAGGCTATTGTAGTCGGTTGATCATGATGAATGCTTGCTAGGATAACTCTCGTAGCCTTAGCAAACATTCATCGTGGTTCAACCGATTATACGAAGGTACAGGCTAACGAGAAATTTCTTCTCTCACGAAAGTGCCAAATGATTAGCATCCTAACCATGTAATAATTATAACCATGAAAAGAAGAAAAAACAGACCAAAAGAATAAGATAGGTTGGTTATTAAAAAAGAAGAGAAATGTTGGGCCAAAGACCATTGTTAACCCTTGAACGACGCCGGGGTGACCCTAGAAATCATCAATTTCTAAAACCGTGGGAATCATTGGCCTAAAAGAATCCAAAAACAATTGTTGGAAGTCAAAGCACTGTAGAACATCTTCCCTTTCCACCACAAATTCCGAGGATGGATAGTTGCATTTCTATCCTACACAGAAAGATGCTCTCTCATTCATCGACCATGAAATGGCCGCGGCGGCGTTTAGGGGTTAATAAAGAGTTGATTGGGATATTTCTTCTAATTACATCAAGAGGTGTAGAAAGCCCRTGCTATCCGAGTAAGGTAACTGACCTCATTATGAACACAACTTTGGATAATGCCCATTCCAGGCACAATTCTTTGTGTGAAGTTCATTTCACACGACACATGTACATCACAAGAATTTTTGGGTCTGCAATAGGCTTGTCCAAACTTGTGCCTGCACTGGGGTCAGTGACCTTAATGGACAACAGATTAAAACAACAGCAGGTTAGTTTAGAGTTTTCTCAACCGCCATCTAGATTGGTTGCGCAGGCTTACAGATCATGGGATTGAAATTACATCAGCCCCACTTCCTGGGCTTATCTAGCTATCGAAACGAGCATTCAACAGAGGAAGAGTTGCAAATACCCACAAAATTTGGCTAACCGCAACTCTGAAAATAATACTGTAAACTCTCCCAGATCCACAGAGACATGCTTRTCATATACAACAGTGATAWTACTAAGATRAAAAAATAAATACAGATGAATTACCATCAAGCAATGGAACATAATTGGGCTAAACAAATATAGTCGACAAATTGTAGTGTACATGCGAGTGAGAGAGAGAGAGAGAGAGACCTTCTGGAGTCTTCAGTAGATATCAGTACCTGCCACTAAGGAAGTGACACCCGAAATCGCTAAAATCCTCGAAGCGCCACTTGATCAAGTGTTCAGGAGGTGTACATCCCCTCAACCAATATGTACCTAATGTAAAGAGAATAATTCCAGAACGTTTACCAATAAAACTGAGCTTCTTCATAACTTTTGCATATCGAATCCAAAACAGACACTCCTTAATGCGTTGGAATCCTCTTTGATTCGCCAACAAGAACAAACAAAAAATTCGATAATAGAAACTATGCTCACCAGCAAAAAGAGCGATTCTGGGTGCCCGTACCTCATGTGTGTCACCCACTGAAAGGGTCCCGAGGAATGTTGTAAGCAGAATACGAGGAGTCTCGACCAGCTAGCACCTCCTTCATGAGCTTCAGGATGCGTCCCTCCCCAGGCAATGCTCCAGTTCCAGTGACCCCTTCTCGTCTCACGACGAATACAAATTTTGCCTCGGTCTCAAATGGCTCACCCAAGGCCGCGTTTTCCGTGTTTGCAGGATCGAGCTTCTGTTCCACAGTCGCCACAAGCGACCCTACTGATGACAGCGTGCCRTTGTTGGCTGTAATGAAGGTGAGCCGAATCCCATTCGGCAGTGGGTCAGTTCGGAATGGCATTGGCAGAGGGATCTCACTCGACGATGCAAACGTCGTAGCCCAGCCTTGAATCAAAGACGCAACCTGATTCAATTACGGAAATAAGAATAATAGGRGTGTCAAAGTATGAGATTTGTGTTCTACAAGAAGAGGTGATTCTCAAACAAGACWTGGAATCTCTGAGTTCGAGCTAGGATTTTCGACAATTTGGGGATCAGACTTGCAAAAGGCTCACAATAGAAAAGAAAGAAGAGAACCTCGCAGTTGAAGTTGCACATTTTGACAACCCCATAATTTATGATTAGTATGTACTCTTCACGTGCCTCAAAYAGGAGAAACTACCGACCCGCTGTTAGTAAATTCTTAGTGAAATTCCTATTGCACTGCTGTTCGTAATGCCCACCCGCACCAATCAAGTAGTGGCTTCAACTCGTTACTAGGCGCCACGCTGCCAAAGTAGATAATTTGGTGCTTATTCATGCTAACTAGATGGAGGTGAATTCACATTCATTTTCATCAGCTCACTTAACTCCTTGACATTGGACAGGTAATTGAGCCCCTACTAGTGGTTTGAAGTGCTGACCCCGACAGCAACAACCAAGTAGCAGCAGTTAGCTAACTAAAAGAACTGAGTCTCCGTTAGTTGCCTTGCGAGTGCAGGCACATACAAGATTAATTAGCTTCGGATAGCTAACAGATCTTAAGGCACCAACTAGCTGATTGGCATTACTTGGTTGGTGCAAAATGGAACCACGGATTGATTACTAAGCCCAGCCCTTGTACTCAATAATTATACCATATAGTACCATACCATAACCGACTCTCTGCAACAGTAATGCTGAATACGTGGAACTGAGCATGCAGAATATCACCTTAGAAATGTCGGTGGCAGGAACAGGGACACTGAGGAGATCTGATGTGGACGAACGACCAAATAGACCTTTCCAGGGCCATTCAAAATTCTCGGCATTGAATTCTTGTGTAGTCTCTCGTTGCCAAGGCATGGGTCGCGAACTCCACGACCACAGTCTCCAGAAAACCCCTGCCTTCATCTTCAATTCTGCTTCCATGCGGGCTTGTTTCTGCGCAGGTGTTTCCTTGGCTGTAGGTCCTGTYAATTCCACAGAAAATTGAGAGAAGGCACGGTTCAGAATGCAAAGTGTAGCTTTAACACTTTGTAAGTCACTAAAAAAGTTATTAATAGAAAATTCCCTCGAGGTATTCCTGAAAAAATAAAATGCGTTAAACCCTGCCAGTTTTTACGCCATTTAAGGTAGTTTCTACCATGACAAGCCGTGCCAACTGCAACACGGCTTCCTAGAATATCTCTGGGGTCAATAGCACAACCCTTAAGCATATTTCATGCATTTACGAGTAATCGGACGCTCCACCCACAGACAATATAAGAGATGGAGCAGACCAGCACCAGTAGCACGAGCCTTTTTCTCTTCCATTTGGCGCTTGAATGTGCGCGCAGCCATGAAGACATTCTTGGGGCGTTCCCATCCACCTCCATACACGCCAAAGCCTGCCTTCTGCTGTGGGCGAATAAGATATTCCAGTACTGGCAAATCCTCTCGCTCAACGTAATGGATACAGTTCACAGGGCATAAATCGATTGCTTCCTGGTTTGGTACCATCCGAGAAAATGTGAGCTACTGGTAGAAAAACAAAAATTGTCCAGTGCATCTAAAAATTTATAGTCACGTGGAAAATGACTAGATCTTTAATAATCGAGAATCCAGCCTTTCAAACGAATTGAAGATAACCTAGCCATGTTAGAAACTGTCTGATATGATGTTAGAATAAGCAAGGATTAAAACGGTTAAACCTCTAGGGTTTTTCTACTAGTCCATGAAACTGCCTTGACAGTATACGCAATCAGAAGCATAAAAACAAGATTATGGACCTTGATTTTGGGTTCAGTATCCCCCCATTGTTTGGTCACACGAGCGGTACCCTCAGCAGCATCCATGGAGAAAGTTTTCCAGGCGGCATGGGTACATTCTTGGCACCCTGCCAAAGATATAAAAACCTGTAAGTGCCGGACAAGAACCTCATTGACAGTGGTGTCAAGACTATATGCGGAAGTCGCTGATTGAAAACATATTGAGTACAAGAGGCCCAGTGATAAGAAATAACTGAGAAGCATCCTTGACACTCTTACGACTACCCTAATCACAACCAAGCAACAACAAGCAATGCAGCCATTACACTGCCGCACGACACCAACAGACGAAAAAGAAGATTCCAAAGGTCTCGATGATTCTGAACTAAGTTTCTGCGAACCATTGGGTTTTGCAAACATGGCACATGTCCTCAACTTTCTTTAGTTATTCAAAAAACTCAGATTTTGATTGACTGTTGCAATTTCCAACGGTGAAACCCCTTGAGAGTCTCAGATGGAGAAAACATTTTAATTCAATCAATGCACAGGGTTGCAGAGATCAACACCAATTGACAAACACATATATAGAATTGACTCACCAATGCAGACATTTTCGTCTACGAAGATTCCTTGAGGTCGGTCAGGCCCCGCCCACTGGCTAAACGGGGATCCCGAAAATGTGGTATGCCCAGCTTCTCGCATAGCAGCTTTGTGAGAGTGGACTTCGTTGTAAGTCCCTCGAAGACTGTCATCCATCAGGGTTGCATATGCTTCGTTCAATAATAACGTCATTGCGTGTCCCTTCTTGCAAAGCAACAGCACAAATAAAAATAAAAATAAAAATACCGTCGAAGGAGATACAGTGGACATGTTAACTGAGTCGCGGTAAGGATTCTGTAAGTGAACAATGCAAAAAAATAAATTGTCCCCAGAAGGTAGTAGAGATTTGAAATTGTCAGTCAACGGAAACCAAAATGAAATTCGATGTTGTTCACTCTTGCTCAAAACTAACGCAGGAGTATTATCAGTGGCGTGTGTGTTGATGGCAATGGCCAGAGCAGCTTTGACCTCGTTCGCTAGGAGACTGCAGACCACGTCGGCGCTTCAGGGTTCTTTCTTAGTGCATGAGCAATGTAGGGGCATTTTGGTGAACGAAAGCTTTGGACGAGTGCACAAGGGTCTGTTTTTCTCATTTCCCTCAATTGGATCATGTCGTATGGAGCTTCCTGGTGTTACTGGTGCAAGTCTTGAGGGTTTGCGTTGGAGAGTTGGGGGTGAATCAAAGCAGGAGGGTTTTGTAGGGTTTATCGGAGCTTCTGGTTCGCGGTCTTTTGCTACTCGTAGCACTCAACTGAGAAGGTTAGCGAAGCAGCCTGTTAAGAGAGATGGTCCTCGACCAAGCGGGCGTCCGATTAGAGACAGGGCGATGGCTGGAATAACATTCAGAAATCTTCCGAAACGAGAGGGTCCTGCATCGCATTCGAAGTCGGATACGGCGGGCTCTAGAAAATCTTGGAAACCTCGAAGCTTTACGAATTCGGGGAAGGCAGTGGACCGGAGTAATGTSATAAAGCCAAGGAGCTTTCAGGATTTTCAATTGCGACGGCGTGGGTTTGAAGATACTGAAGCAGAAGCAGGTTCCCTTGTACCTCGGGTTTGAGAATTTTTTATTTGGCATGTGCTGAGGGTTTAGGGTTTAGGGTTTAGGAAATTCCGGATTCCGGATTCTCAAAATTTTCTTAAGGTTCAGGGTTTAGGGTTCAAGAATCGATCAGACTTCTGGATCTTGTATTTGAGAGAGTAGTGTGATCGAAGATACTGAGCCTCCTGGTCCGGTACTTTGCTAAGTAGCACGTGACTGATGAGCTCTGTTTCCACGGTTGGCTTGGTTTCAACAGATGTTCCTGCGAAGCGTAAAAGGCGAGTGATGCGCTTGCATCCATCGGATCAGACCAACAAACGCATTGTGGATGATTCTCCTATTGATTCACCCCCAGGTATTGATCAGCCTTGCTTTTGTTAAAGGTAGAGGATACTCTTTCCTCCACTTTAAGCATTTTAACCTCTATAGAGCTTTAGAGGGGTCAGTTTTTGGTTCACGAGCCAAACTTTCTTGAGATCGTATKTTTATCACTATATATGAATTGCTTATGYGGTCGGTKYAAAATGGGAGGTTGTAGACTATTATTGAAGGGACTGTAGACAAGCCGATTTCCAYTCCAAGATCAGTGATCATACACATTCACCGAAGTCATGCTTACATCCAACTTTATGAATAGATGAGTTGCTGTTGATAATAGGGGACAGTCCATAAGAGTCATGGATCAGGTTCCGAACGGTTTTTAGTATTTTCTACCTTAAGTAATCCTGCAATTCTGCCAACCGTTAAGGTTAGACGATGACCATATCTACTTGAATCGCTACGCAGCGAAACCGAAGACAGCTGCAACAAGTGAGGAAGGAGTCTTAGACGATGCGACTTCTTCACAGAATGCTCAATTTAGAGCCATCCAGCCATTACCTGAGATATTGCGCCACATCGATACCCATGTATGCCCACCATTTCCCAATTTTTTTTGCAGTTCATGAACCATGGATTAAGAGTGTTTTCAGTGTATCAGTAGGTTTCTGAACCTGACATTCAAAGATTACTATTTGCATATTCTTCAAAGATTATCATTTCTTTAAACCCTTAAAAAGGACCAAGAAGCCCAAAGTGTTCCTCACGTATTTTAATATTCTGAGTAGGTCTTCTGGGACACTCTGTGTCAACTTTTAATAATTTTTTACTAACACATGCAATGTTGATTCCCTTGAAGTGCCATTTGGTCCCATTTGAATTGTATTTTCCACTACATGGTTAATCAAATTTGACATTTTCAAGCCATGAATCCTTGGCCCTTTGGGGTTTAAGCTTTTTGGTGCTTAATCAACATACTGTATATTTGTATCTAACGAGAAACTTGCGCTCCAGAGATTAATCGATGTAGTTGTTGGGCTTTGTTCTGGCCAGTTGCTTGGACGAAGACGATTGTGGGAATGGAGGAAAGGAGGGTATCACCAAAAACTGAAGGCACCGTTGGATGACGTACCCCATGGTAGCAAGGAGGGGCGACTTCCCATCCAGGAGACTGTAGGCTTATCGCCTCCCTCTTTATGTTCTTTGTGAGTGTTTACAGCTTGCTTGCAACACGGCTGTAGATGTCGTCCGGATTACTAGTTAGTRCGTAATATCCTTTACCGGACTTGAAATGTCTGTTGCGCAAAATAATGTAGTGGCCACGTGCCTGCACTTATGCCTAGATTTGCAGCTTTACTTTACCTTGGTGAACCCGTGAACGGGAAGGTATCTGGAAGGATTTTTTTAAGATAGCTGGGCATTTGTTACCAAATCCATATACCAATAGGGACTTCAATTGTCTTGGAAAGAATGTTACGTGGCAGAAAGTTTCATACAATTTTGTTACGTTTCTCTCTTTTGYTCACACTTGCTAAGGATGAACTTGGCGTTTTTGTGCTGCATTGTCACTTCATWTCTGCTTATTGTTGCAGGTATTCAAGCACAAGCTCACATTCGTTGCTGCTGCCAAAGTTTCACGTTCTCTTCCTTCATTACGTCTACCTGAAATTGCGTTTGCAGGTTAGGCTCATGGATTCTTTTCTTCTRCAGCACTTGATGTACAGGTTTTACTTTTGAGCTTGTTCTTGATGTCAAACTCTTCTGTTGTAGCTCTCATGAGGAAAAGAGTAGTATGTTTATTCCTTAATATATCTTATGTYTGCAGGCAGGTCAAATGTAGGGAAGTCCTCGTTGATAAATGCGCTTACAAGACAATGGGGTGTTGTTCGAACTTCTGATAAGCCTGGGATGACTCAGGTACATATGGTGGTCTTTGAAATTTAAATTTGTGAACTCGATGTTAAGCTGCACGTGAATTTATGGCTCATCCCGAAACTAACCTGGATTTTTGGCCTTGACAGTCGGTTAATTTCTTCACATTGGGATCTCGGCTGTGTCTTGTTGATCTCCCAGGATATGGTTTTGCTTATGCAAAGGAAGAGGCAAAGGAGGCCTGGGATGATCTTGTAAGTGCCTTTAAAAATCTTACTGGCTTGTTAGTATGCTCGCTTAGTAATGTCCAATTTTTTTTTTTAGGTTAATGAGATTTTTGTGACGATTGCACTTTCTGATTGACARAATGGATTTTTTAATAACTAGGTCAAGGAGTATGTTACAACAAGGAATAATCTGAAGCGGGTGTGCTTGTTGGTGGACTCCAAATGGGGTTTGAAGCCACGAGACGAAGAACTTATTCATCTGATGGAGAAGTAATGTTTCTGACCGTATAGTATTTTCATTTGGAATGGATAATTTCTGTTACATTCTTGTTAAATTGACATGCGCTGTTGCCTGACAGTGCCCATACAAATTATCAAGTCGTACTTACCAAAACAGACATCCTCTCGCCATCGGATCTTGCACGCCGGGCCACACAGATACAAGAGGTGACCAATGTAGACAAAAACTTTTCTGTAAAATCGTAGTAGAACTTGCTTCTCTTTGGCTTTACATTTTTTTCTTTCAGAAGTTTGAGAGATTGCTGTGGTGAGCCTATTGTAGGCATGATACAGATCTCATTTTAGATATCAGAGTGGTTTTCATAATCACTAGAAGTGGGGTTACTTGCAATGTCCAGACACTTGTATCAGCTAGCGGTAGCTACACTAATGATGGTAAATAGTGTTACCTACATTAATTGATTTAAAACAGCTATAAGATTTTACTCTTAATGAATATTTTTACCAACTATAGGTACAAAGTTTTTCCAACTATAGTACTATTAGGATCCATGCTCTCCGTAAAAACATTCATGAAGAGTACAAACTTATAGCATTTCTAAAGTAGTTAGTATGGGTAACACTATTTACCATCATTAGCGTAGTCCTTAATGTACAGTTCCCTGCTCCTGCTCATGTACTGGTGGGTCATCTTTAGGAAACGGGATCAATGGGTTTGTGGGTGCCATTTTTTTGTTCTTTGTGGTCTTTGAAGGCTTGAAAGAATTTTTATGGAATAGTACTGATCAAATCAGTAATTGTTGGAATGTGCAGGCTCTTAAGCGTCACAGGAACTTCGTTTTACCTGTGGTATGGTCATGAATTCTTCTCCTACATCTTGTGTGAACTGAGTGCAATTATGTGATATTAAAACCTCCCAACCTCCCTAGTATAGAAAAGGTGGTGAAATTCGTGAAAAACATGAACGCATCCTTAGTTTTTTGGCATGGGTTTGCGTGTGGGATCAGGTGATGGTGAGCTCACAAACGGGTGGCGGTCTTCCACATCTTCGGAAAGCTCTCATCAATCTAGCAGTATCCGGCAACACTAACCCGACTTAAAAGGAATGTGTCTTTCAGAATGCCAGACATGGTATATCTGGTTCTCAGATTTGTGTAATCGCTTAGGCAGGTCAACAATTAAAAGGTACGAAATTGCCCGTGTATGAAGAACGATGCACGATGTCGTCTTTGAAGAGCCTGGTGCTGCTTCAACAGTAGAAGTTTCAGATTGCAACTTGCGGCGCAGCTTCTGAGTATTCTTATTTCTGAAGATGAAGAGGTGTGTCACATTTCTCAGTCTTTCTGGTTACAATGGCTGCATCGTCCATTATAACTGGTTTGCAAACATCAGGGTCATTTTATTGACATTTTTGACACGCGGTTGAGATACTTTTCTTAGGGGTAGACATGAAATTTTCATAACATTCTAGAGCAGTGATGGTATTTCACTCTTTTGATTGAAGCTGCTYTGTGGTTGTCAGTAACTACACTTGTCTGCCAGAGTTGGCCAAGTACCAACTCTGTCATTTTGGAACTCGAGATGGGAGGAAGAAAGATGATAGTGAATTCGAGCATGTGGGACACAGTGATCCTTCCTTGAATATATCAAAGCTTCCTGGATTGAGTACAATAGTTTAAAGATGCTATCTTCAAAGTGTTACAAAAATTATGTAATTTTAACAATTTTGAAAAAAAATTCAAATGGAATAAAAAATAGATGATTGTAGCTATATTTTCTTAGTTAAGCTTAAAAACATTTATAATCGAAAACAACGTCTGGAATGTTTTCCGAATTACAGGTAGTCGAGGTTGCTGTGACAATTGACAATTCGGCAATTTCCTGGTGTAGTGGGTTCCAAAGAATTAGGGGTGGAGAGCACTTGTTTTCTATTCTGATTATTTTCACTGTTTCACATGTAAAAGAATGCAGACTTTCCAGGTCTTTTCCTAGAATCRTGTACGAGTGACCAATTTCTCATAGGCAATAGATATTCTCAAATTCAAGCGCAAATAGAAGGAAACTACTGAGTGACCTTGTACAAGGCTTGAACATGTTTTGAGATTTTATTTGAAACATTATTTGTAAATAACYTCAACTTCTATAAGCTACCTTAATTATCGAACTGTAAAGTTGCCCACAAACCGTGACCAAGTAGGCAATTTGAGGCAATTCTTGTAGCCTGTACAACCCTCCATAGTTACTGTTGAGAGAAACTTTATGACAAACAAGAAACTCGTAACTAGTAATAATTACGCACTAGCTGCTTYCTCTCAATAGCTAGAAATGAGATTACCTTACACCACTCCAGCTTCATAGATTTGCACGACAGGAGCATCAAGGTCGAAGCTTCCGCAAGATGTTGAAGATCGATCAAGGTTCGCCGATCTAAGTCCAGCAACAACAGAACATTGTCAATGTCATCATTCAATTCAACCAACCACATGAAAATCAGACAACAGCAATTCAACGCACGGAATTCAATCCAATCCTCATACTCAAAACTTGAAGCACCTCCAGATCGTCATACATCAGTAAGCAATCACTGCAAACTGTTGCAGAGATTTTTAACTTACATGATAGATGACCGAACCCTTCCCCTCCACAATCGGTTCATACGAATGCTCCGCCGAATCAATCCGCTTGAACACCGGGATCTCCGCGCTCGCAGCAGCAGCAGCATCAAACCTCGCTTTATACACGAAATACATCACCACCGACACCACCTCAAAGTACACACTATTCACCGACTCCACCCCCGCGAAGCCTACTCCGAGAACAATCTTCGCCCACATGGGCATCCCCCCGGACATAATCCCGTCCTTCGGGAAGCTCAACACAGTTGGTAGTACAAGCCCAGCGAACACGACAGCGACAATCGTCCACATTCTTCCGATTCTCACCAACTTCGTACTCCGTTTCAGCGCTTCTCTTCCGTAGTTTCCAGGCTCCAATACGGCAATGATTTGCGCCAGTGCGATCGCCATGGCGAAGCAAAAAAAAAGAATARRAAAGGGAARAAGAGAAAACAAGAGGARTAAGGTGAAGTCCGACCAGCCCGCGGCGTAGAGGATGGCGTACAGGATGCCGACAAGGAAGGAATAGAAGAGGCACAAGAGGAGGAAGGCGAGAAGTGTCCAGAGTTCGGTGATGAACATGCGGAGAAAGGCGCTGGGGAGGATTCTGAAGACTTTGGGGAAGATGGAGCGGTCGTCGTCGTCGTCGTCGTTGGTGCGGGTGCGGGTGGGGGTGTAGAGGTAGTTTGTGATGTAGAAGACCGCGCCTGCGCCAAGAGTTCCGACGACGTACATCAAGAAGTAGTAGAGTGTCCATGAGAAGATCGTTGTGAATGAAAGGCCGCCTGGTGGGTCGGGAATCTGCAGAATCGGGAGTCAAACAAGTTTCAGAAACCAATTCTCGAATTGAAGCATGGAATTGGAGAAGTTTCCAAACTCTTCAAGAACTGAAGCGTGATGGAAAAAGTTCCCGAAATCCTTGAATTCTAAGCATGCAAGTGTTCCGAAATCTTGAATCGGGGGATAGGAAGCCCGAGTTCCCGAATTCTCTACTAAATTTCGAAGGGGGGGAAGAGATCGAGGAGGAATTGTGTCGGTACCTGCGCAGTGTTGACAGCAGAGCCCTCGAGGGTGCTGGCGCCAAGAAGCGGCGTCGAGGATGGTGTCGAAAGGAACAACGTTTCAAACACTGTGGCGATAGAGATCGGGAAGTAGAAGGCGAGGCAGAAGGGCAGAAACAGACGGTAGTGCTTGTGCAGCAGGCGCGCTGATTCCTTGAAAATGGAKGCCGCACCCCATCTCTCCATCTCTCCCGGAAACATCCCCATCGCTCAAACTGATCAGCTCCAGCTGCTACAAGAGTACTGCAGGATGWGGTTGATGTGTGCGCAAACGCCAACTTGTGAAATGAAGTGAAGGATTTGGAAGAAAGAAATACTTGCAGCCAGTTTGTTGCCGACAAAACTTTGCTTGTTGCCGTATACAGGGACTACCCTACGCTATCATGGTCAAAAATATTCAAATGACATCTGTAGAAATGTTCAGAAAATTATAAGGTGGGTGATGAATAAGGTACCCTGAGTTCTTAATGAAAATAATCTAAATTCATATAAATTCAACGATTTTGCAAGCAACAATCCCCAGTACAAACTAAAACACTTTTCATCAAAAAGAATCATCACAAATTGCATAAGAAAGAGAATGTCATCATCTTGTACTATATCAATGTCCAAATTTTTCAGCAATGAAATGAAAAGTTCCATGTCATGTATGAAATTCGCAGAAAATGAAATTTGCAGAAAATACAATTTCACGTACTAACTGAAAAACACCACTAAAAACAATTCATTTCATATTGGGCCTAATGAATCTGACCCCGAAGGTACGGTACCCGACTGGATATTGACTTTGAAGCACCAGTGGATGTGAATGACGAGAAAAACTTGTCCATCACGGAACTTCAGTTGGAGAATTGAGAGTGGAAATCAGGGAGCACTTGTTGAATATTTGAATCCCTGGGAGGAAGGGGAAATGCACTTTTGGAGCTTTCTGATGAGCAGACAAATCATTGACGTAAAAAATTCATTTTTGATGTAGCGCTACATAGTGCGCAATGGTACAAAAATTCAAGAGCTATGTCGGTAAATGAAAATGAAACAAGCGTGAGAAAGGAATAGTGGCATGCTAGGGTCATTATTTGTAAGAATTCATCTTTCTTATGTCTAGAAGAAGAATAGTGGTGTGTGGATATATTGTTACACACCAGTTCTAATATTTTCGATCAACACAAATCAAATAGAATTTTGTACTAAAAGAGTATGTTAACAGAGATGTATAAAAGTAGCACATGTAGCTATTGTCCATACAAACTTCTCCGCTTTGGTCTCAAGCACAAGAAAATGAAATACTGTGAATTATTGTACATTCAAAGACGGATTGGCGCCTCACAGGCATTCTTTCAATAGTTCTTGATTTTTATCTCACATAATAAATGCAAAAAACATCACATGTCTAAAGTACGAGAGAAGAATTTATGCAGGCTTTCCAATGTTTACAAGCATTTCCAAGCATTTCAACCATCATTCCCATTGTGTAGAAATGGATATTTTCAATCAAAATTTATATATGCTGTGGTAGAACTACAAGAGCACAAGCACGTTTTTAAGTAACTTAAATTAATGATTTGTACACGTACAAAACTTACAAGATTCATTAGATATTAGGTTTCAATGTTTCGCGAAAGAGAAGGAGAAGTCTTCTTAGAACCACGTGGGGAAAAAAATCATAATTTTTGATCTTGTGGATTGAAATATGACCACTGATATATATATTTTTATTAGATATCACTCCAGAAATCACCCTCCCCCAAAAAATGCACATAGGGTGCAACTCAAAAATGCCGACCGATGGACAATCTGATAAATAAATGTCAGCACCTCCAGGTTTAGGTTTAGCACATCAACGCTCAACATGACATCTGGCTACCTTCAGATTCCGTAAACAAAGTTTSACAAGCTTGCATAACCACAAACAGACCATGTTGCAAGGCGCATCACCCACAAATCAATTGAAACATCAAAAGGATCTTGATTGATATACAATAACTCGCCATGCTGAACTACAAAGTATACAGGCCAGTAGTAGACTCTAAATAAASGGATCACTAGAAACGTACAAATTAAACAGACCTACTTCACTCTTCAAATCTCACAACTARTGTCACTCAAAAGAATAAGAATAAGTCTAGCCTTTGAGACCCAACGCGCATCAACAGTCCGCTGGGAAGGTCTACTAACTACACCAAAACGAAATAGCTGAACATCGTTACCTTCACAGGCAGACTCTATGTCACACGTCACTCAAAATAATAAAATGGTGAACCTAATTACGTCACTGTTTCCAAGAATCAATACAAATTATTTGGTGGATAACAAGCCGTACCTGGCGAAAGAAATTTTCGTAAGCCTCCTGAACAGTATTCAATCCACTTACACGATGCGACAATTCATCAATCTGCGTMAGAAAACAGGTTTCTTCCTTCGCAGGCTGCTACCAACTTCTAATGAAAATCCAAGCTGAAGCAGCTTCCAAAGCACTTGGAAATGCTTCCGCATCCTCTCTCCACAACTGCGTTCAAATGTACAGAATACTCGGATGAAACCGGACTTGAGACTCCTACTCCCGTCGTTTCAGAGAAGACCTCTCTCGCCGCAAAGCTTTGTAAAGTCCTTGACCCAGCATCACGTTCAAGACGTTCAGACCCAACATGCCTGTAAGGGCCAGAGGCCACTCAAAACCACGAGGAAACTTGGAAGCATCCCAAACAAGCTTGGCCGTTATCCAAAAATGACAAAAAATCCGGGTCAAGAAAAACGCGACCCAGTTCAGTGTCCAGTTCATGAAACTGAACCAACTGCTCTTGGATTCCGTCGTGGAAGAGAGCTTCCTCACTTTGCGCAAGTGCAGAAATATAGAATGTACCTGGTGCAGACAAATCCCAACAACTAGCTTCAGGGTTTACAAAAGTGCAACGTTGAAATCAGACAAGCAGCACCAAAGAAAGTCAGGCATTCGGTTATTCATGGTCCGGCTAGTTTGCATCACAGAGGATCTGGAGGAAACCCAGTACACTACAGGGTTTTCTTCCTCCAGACCCTCATGTTTGGAAGACCACGCAACCCATCGCGACCTTATGATGATCTTCAAGACATTCACAAAGCACAAAGCTGACGAGGCAGAGCACGTAGGCTTTGTGATAGCGAAGACGAGAAAATAGGGTTTCTGATATATGAGAAATTACGAAAAAAAAGGTCCCACAAGGCTTGATCTCATTGACCTTGGGTTTTTAGAATTACACCAGACTGGCCCACACTACTGCGGGCCAAATAGTCCCAGTCGCAAACAACCCTATTGAGTTCCGGCATCATCGCTCGTACCTCGCATATGAGAGTCAGAATCAGGTAGTTGATGCACAAGTCTCGCTGAAGAGCAGGAGTGAAACAGGTGAGCAGAACTGCATGATGAACAAGCARGTGAGGCGCCTTGGCACTGTACAGATGCTTCCGGATCATGTCCCATTGATCATAAGCGAAGTAGCCACAGGATATCGCCAATGCACTGTAACCTCCAGGCCATGTCCGGTGGAAAAGCACGTCGTGGGACAGCATGGTCGGCAATCCGGAAATTCGCGCTTCCTTCACCATCAACCCAATCACTGCAAACACACAATTGCAATCAGGCACAGCACTATCCAGATACTTCACAAACAATCCCATAAAAGGAATATAGGGCACCTCTTCAGTGAATGCACTCATTCGTTCTGTCTTTCGTGTCTACCAGATTCATTGCAAGCAAAAATATCAATATGTTAATTGAAACAAAGAGTATCATTCTTCCGCTACTTCGCACATACCTCACCTGATAAGGAGATGATAGAGGAATGTACAAGCGACACGGACGTATTCAAAAAATCCGCTGCCACCTCGGGTCGGAGTCCAGCAGTAATCTCAGGTCTCCATCGCAAGAAAAGGCTCAGAGACTGATTGACTCCTTCAAAAAATACAAGGGCAGCAAACACTTGCCACAGCCGGGAATTCCCTTCTTTGATCTGTACTGCCACCAACACAGCCCAGATCGCGAGCAATAGCGTGAAGAAAACACCAGGCGCGTCCGCTCTCCATGTGCTTGCTGGGGATTTGGGTTTGGGTTTGGTCTCCACCRCARCCTCCTGCGCACCGTCCATGGGGYACCAAACCGAACTGCCCAACAACAAGTGCACAAAAGCTCCGCAATCACCCAAAAAACACAGAAATGAGAACTGAAAGCAACCAAAATGATTGCAAGAACGCCACGGCTTGGACACCAATCACATGAAGAGACACTGCWAATCACATTTGTAGTGATACGCTGTCGGCACCGAAAATTCGCTTCAACGGAAGTTGACAGGGTTCCTTCGAACTTTTGAACGAACTTAACTTACGAGGAGTTGGAAAATTCTGCACACCTGCAAGTGCGCAATTGCAATGCAACAGGAAATATCTTAGTATTCGTGAACAATCGCAATAAGCAGTTGACGGGACGGAGTGAAAGAGGTGCAGTGAAGCTCACGTGATCTTTCCGGGCCGCGTCACCCGCGTTGGAAGCGCCGCAAAGGCGTGGTTGGAGGGCTCTTGGTTTCAATTGGAATGAAGCCAGTTTGAACTTTTCGTGACTGTTGATGAGGCCCACAAGGCCACAACTGTGCCGAAGGATCCAAAGCCATCGATTTGAAGATTGTGAGGTGAGCAGGCAGTGTTTTTGTTTTCATTTATTTAGGGTAGTGGAGAAAGCATTCGTCAGCTGAGTGATGAAATTCTTTACATCTATGCGTATGGATGAAACATGCAAATTATGGATGAAATTTGAATTATTCATTCAAAAGGTGTACATCAACCTAGAATGAGAAGAATTGTAAGAAGAAATTCTAGGATTTTACAAATTTCATTCACGAAGAAAGGAAAAATATAATAGCATATTTCAAACTACTAAAATCATAACTCCCTCTGTAATATCACAAATGCTACCACTAATACTAGAGGCTTGTGCTTGCTATGGAATGCATTCATTGTATCACATATTAGTAAAGTTTTTATATATTTAATTAGAATGCATGATAATGATTTCAATAAGTCTTTAAAATAATTATTTTAAATATTTTGTAAGAATATTTTCAATCATGCATACATAGGAATTGTATTTTCACACAATGTGATATTACAGAAATAGAGTAGTTTGCAATCATTTTTGTAATATCACTTTTTACAAAAGATGATATTATAGAAATAATGTAGTTGTTGCAATTAAGGTGATATTAAAGACGATCCACAAGATGCTATTATAGAGGTAGCAAATCCATTGCTTCTCTTTACTTTACACTTCTTTGCACTTTTATGATTTTGTGCTTTTGTGAGCTATGAGCTTTCATGGTTTTAATTTTCTATTGCTACTACCAAATGATTTTGAGAAATTTATTCAATTGAAGCAATTTTGGATTCCACAACAACTAAGTTGCTCACAAAGTTTTTGAAATTTATAAGTTCTTCTTTTCAATTCTTCAATTTGGGTTGTTATTTTTTGAACCAACAGAGTCAAATTTCTAATGCATTCTAATGTATGTGTATGTTTTATAGTATTCACCATTGCATATGTTTCATTCATCATTCAATAAATTTCTATTGTACATTTCAABATATGCTTGCTTATAAAAAAAAATTATATAAAGATTTTAGTCATTTTTATTTGAAGATTTATTGAGATTTTTGTTCTACATTCTATCTAATACACAAAAATTCTTATAAAATTCTAATGATGAATGCATAGCATAGCAAGCACCAACCGCTAATATTTCCACAAAATTTTATGACTTTTGAGTGAAATATTGCTTGAAAAATTTCCAGTGACAAGGTGATATAATTAGGCACAATATCTAATGCATTGACCACTATACATGAGGTTGAGATTCAAGGAAGAAGTCTTGGAATTGAATTTCTAATCAAAATTTGACATGTGGGAGTTTGTGACCAATTTACTTAATTTATTCCAAAATGGTTGGAATAAAAACAACATTTTTGAAAATACAAGTAATTGACAAATTTGTTAGGTAATATTATGGACTCTAGTATGGATCGATCCTAATATCACTTAAAAGTATGTGAATATGAAAATATTCGACTATCAACCAAGTATCAACCAAGTATCACCTTAACCCTTTAACCCCTAAATGCCCCGTGCCC
This sequence comes from Pleurozium schreberi, assembly GCA_006891605.1. NCBI lineage: Eukaryota > Viridiplantae > Streptophyta > Bryopsida > Hypnales > Hylocomiaceae > Pleurozium > Pleurozium schreberi. The sequence goes on along the minus strand of VACF01001311.1, from coordinate 176,639 downwards.
TTAAATATGGCCTCTCCAAGTTGAAAGATTTTTTTGTTTGACTACTATAATCTTTCAACGGTATGGTCAAAGGACATGTTCCTTTCCCTCTAGCTCGAGACTTGTCTCCATTATCAATCGGTACAGTCAATTTATGCGAGATCTCTTTTTAGATGATAGTTTGAATTGAAAAAGGTCTGGATTTTAGTAAACTTGAGATGGGCGCTCAGGGCTTAAGGTCCGAGCATCCCAAAAGTGAATGCGCCTTGGTCAACTTTGATTGCAATTTTGAGAATACCTATTTTTGAAATTTAATTTAGACTAAGAAAATGAAGCCTAAAAAGTTTTGTTTCTACTCCATTTTAAAGTTTTGAAAAAAGTTAATAATTGAAAGAGTTATTGCAATTGAAAGCCTCATGTGTTAGAATCTTAATAACACAATATGGTGTGTTTTTCATTCATATTTTCTTTACTTGACATGAATTTTATTTTTAAACTATAAATTATGTTTCTCATCCTACCATTCATTTATGGTAAAAATTACAGATTATTCTAAAATTTATTGTAATGTATATAATTTTATTTCCACCTTTAGCCTTGAAAATTCACAATAATTTGATTTTTCCATCAAAATTATTGAAAGAAAATAACATGAATAGAAAATTCACTTTTGCAATAGCAAAAAATACTAAAAATTTATACATCAATTAAAAAAAGGATAAATTTGGTTTAATAGTTGAATTTGACGTCAAGGTCTTTGTAGTGGTTGTTTTGGGTGTAAAGAATAAAATAAGCAATTGAAATTTTTCACACTAATCTCTATTGCTACTTGTAACTCTTGAAAAAAATTCAACTAGCTTGGGTTGTTTTTGTTACTTTTGCTCATTTATATTCAAATTTTGCAAAAAAATGATAACAATCACAATTTTTTACAAAATAAATTGAATTTTCTCAAAGTGATACAAAGTTCAGAGTTTCAAGTAATAAAAATATAAGATTCTTGTTTGAAAACAAATTTCAAAGATGAATTCAGCTTAAACATGATGTTTGATTATTTCACTAAGGATCACGTTGTCGGGTAGAGAGGAGCGCGCTTAGAGAACAGGCGGGATGTCTGGCTGCTAGTTATTGAGTGTTGACATGGGTGTATCGAAAACTCAACTCTTCACTTGAATAGTCCGTCGGCTTATCCTGTGATGGCTCTATAGAAGTAAAGGTAAGGGTGTGTAATAAGAAACAAGTCCTCGGACGGGTAAAATAGAACGGTCAAACCACTCGCTGAACCGTCTGAAAGATTGGCTCCTAAACTTCAATCCCACGGTGATCATGAAGCGCCTTTCATCAATGGGAACTACATAAAAGTGACCACGTGGGTGATCAATCCCACTTTGTTGTCAAGAAACACAAAACGGGCCTAATAATTGTCATATTAAATGACTACATAGCCTGCAACAGAGTTTACAATGAAAAATTGAAATAACAACTAGCCTTCCAAAGCCGGCTAGGAAAAACAAGTCACAAGCCACAACACACAAGTCTTCAATCTTCTTGCCCCATGAGTCTCAAATCTTCTTATGCTTACAAACTTGAAGAAACCCCAACAAGTTTTAAGAAAAACTAAGTTCCATACTAGCTGCGACCTTCAATTTAGTGCTACAAGTGCTCTAAGAACTCAAATGCTAAGTGCTTTAGCAATTTGAAAAGATAAAAGCACAATCTAAACACCATCAAAATTTCAATTCATTCTAAGATACTGTCCAAAAGTTATTGAGGAGCAAAGTCTTGGCCTTCTCTTTTGAAAAGTAGCAAACCTCTCTTTATACAAAATCCTATAACTTCTTCAATTTTTCTTCAAACCCTAAAAATTATACCTTCTTAGAAATCTAATCTTGCAAACTAACTTCTTATAAAATCTCAAATCATTCTAATCTACTGTCCAAGAGTTATGCACAAGAAAAGTCTCGGCTTCACATTCGAAAGGCAGTAGACATACATCTTATTTGAGAATCCATAACTTTTCTTATAGAGCTTCAATTATTTCAATTGATACGTCTATAGAAAGCTAAAAAACATTTATCTAATACTTGAAAATCTCAAAGAGAAAGACAAAAACTACAAACTTTGGTGGTCGCCCAAATCTCTGCTCCTCTTCATCGGGTGGCAGCAGACTCTGTTCCACTCACACGCTTGTAATTTTTAGCTCACAACTCAAAATCAAGAAAGAAATGTTTCTTTAGAAGCACAAAATCAAGAGGAAAAAACCTTTAAATTCTCATTTCAAAATATTTGTTACAACAACAACCATTGCTAATCAAACTTTCGGCTTCCACACACATCCTTCCCAAACTCACATAACACACTTCCTATCCCTACCACCTCTAAAACTCAAGATAGAAGATGCCTACCTACCTTCTAGACCCCTAAGGTAGGAGGAATTAGCCCATGATACATCATATGGGCCTCCATACCTTTCATTGGCCCTAGTAAATAACCAAAGGTAAGTTCTTAGTCAATTTCTCAAGCTAATGAACCCCAAAGATTCAAACTAGTAGGCAATTCACTTCTACTCTTCTAATTTACAACTTTTAACAAATAAACATAACACTAAAATTTTAAATTAGCTAGAGATCTCCAATCCAAACTAAATGGAAGTAAAAACTGAAGCCAAAGAAGGGTGCTATTCCATCTACAAGAATTTGAGGATGCGCATGATAGTGTTAGCTACGTAATCTGCATGTTTGGCCTTTATTAGAGGATTCATTGGCCCTTTCAACCATCGTCGATGCCAATGCCTTCTCTATCTATCCTCATCATACAAAAATATTGGTCTTTGTTTAATCCCTCGTAACTTGCTTCAAATGTCACATCTCGTGTGCCTTGCTCAACACATCCTATTTCAAGTGGAATCATTAAAGCGCGAGCGTTACTATCAAGATTGTCATGCCAATGTTGCTCCAGACGAGGTGTCCATAACGGACGAGAAGGCCCAGCTTCATCTCGTGGATGAAAAGGCAATGGTGAAGAAATCGCCGATTGAAATGTTTGATTTGGCAACTGAGACAAAGAAAGCTCTAACTCTACTTCTGGATCATCTTCTTGATCTTGCGACTTCATAAAAACCCTCCAGTTCGACATTGCAAAGTCAAACTTCAAATCAAGATACAAATTCTAAAACTTGAAAGATTACTCTAAACTGGTGAAATTTGCCTAAGGCTTTCGCCCTATATATAAATATAATGGCAACAAGCGTTATCTTGAAGCTAATAGAAGCATCACCAACAAGTTTTGTCCTCCAAATAAAGAATCTTCTAAAACGTATAATATACATATGTTTTATATACTGTATGTATTTACAATACAACAATGTCCTTTAGAGATTAAAATACATTATCATCAAAAAAATTCTATGAAAGGCTCTATTTTTACTTTGAAAACTGTCATAATCCAAATTCTTTATATGAAGCTTCTAACAATGCAAAGTCTCTTCTCCTTTAGTCTAAAGTCAATCATTTATAAATCTAGTCTTCCTTGCTATCAAAAGTGTGGATGAGATTCCAATTAATTATGATTAGTAGGAGCTCAACTATTCATAATTAAGTGATAAATAAAAATTGAAGTTGAAGTAAAATTTTAGACCTCATTTAGGCAATGTAGATTAACGTTATTAAGAAACTTTGAATTAAGTTAATGTGGAAAATCAAGCTAACTTTAATCTCCAATTAGGGATTTATTTGGAATTTGTTTGGGATTTTGAGCTGCCAATCAAAAGTTATGGACAAATTTTAGAGGGGTTTTGGAAGGGACGTTTTCATTGACAATTTCGAACATCCTCTCTAAAATTTGTCCATAACTTTTTATTGGAGGCTTTAAATCTCAAATGAATTTTGGGAGATAAAATTTTTCTTGATTTTCCAACATTAACCTAAAGTTTTATGATTAAAATCGTGAAACTATACCCAAATGAGGTCTAAAGTTCTATTTTGTACACAAATCCTACGTTTTGACAATGAACTATCAAGCTTTCATTTTCAAATTATCCCATTGAAACCCTTTGAGGATTAATGACATAATGGATATCACTCTTAAAACAACCTCTCTACCCTTCATTCTCAGTGAATGTCAATGGAGTAAATCCTTCACCTTGTAATCTAAAAATTTCTTGATGGTAGATGTGTCACTGAAGTTTATTTTGGACTTTCTAGATGACATTGGACATTTTCGATTTTTACAACATCTTGGTCATTGAAGTTTTGCTAAATTCAAAAATTTCTCTCATCTATTTTATTTATTTTTTGGCTTATTTTTAAATAATTAATTTTTGCCAAATCTACCCTATTACTATGGTATGTGGAAAATTATTCCTATTGATTGATGTTTGAAATATTGCCAAATCAAAAAAATTGCCATAATCATCATAAGTGCATTAATCTTTTATTAGTTAATTAGGATCCCATTTTTTGTAGTGCATTAGATGATACAAAATGTTTAAAATGGATTTGATTGGATGAATATTTAAATTGTTATACTTTGACCCACAATTGTAGATGAAATCTTTGGGGGAAGTTAACCCCTAAAGTCCCATTGTCTCCTCGGGAGACAATTTGGATTTCGGGCAGGTTCCTGTGACCTTAATTTTTTATGAAAATTTTTGAAACTTTTTCATAAGATATAAAAATTTATTAACTTTGTGGGAATATAATTTTTATTTCAATTGGTGCCTGGTAGCAAAAGTTATACCACAAAAATCCCAGAACTGAACTCAGCGGGCAGCAAAAATATTTAGCAAAAATTCAAAATAAAATTTTTAATTTTTTTTTCTGAAATAATATATTTTTGTCTACATGTGAAGCTTTGATTCATTCTATTTGGACTAGTAATGAGAAAGTTATGGACAATCTTGTTTTTCGGGCAATCTAAGGATCTTCTTGAAAAAAAAACTTATAGGATTCATTTCTGAATGCAATTTTCACAATTTTTCAAAAACAATTGTTGGATAAGGTGAAGTTTACTTTCTAGAACAATCTCACCATTGGGATTATTGTGTTTCAATCCCATCTTAGAGCTATTAACCATTTAATTTTTCTTTCAGTTTTGGACCTACTTCTACTTAACAATTTTTTAAAGATTGAAAATCAAGTGCATTTTTTTTGAAATTATTTTTCTAGACTTTCAACTCAATTTTTCAACATAAAATTTTTTAAATTCAAAGTCTGTAGTACAAAATATTTAGACAAATGACGATCAAAGTCATTTGAAATTGCAAGCYAGTGTTCAAAAAAGCTTTCTTTTTCAACTTTGAATGCTAATATCTTCCAATCTHTAMRGTCAAACTTCATGAAATKTTTACCACATGATCTAAGACAAGTGAAGTACAAGATCCTATGGTTAGATTTTGGAAAAAAATATTTTTTTGTTTTCTTGGATGAATGCAACAAAAATGACATTTTTTAGTGTTTTTGACCAAAAAATGGCCTTGGGACTTTAGGGGTTAAAATCAATGAATTTACTTTCTTTTCAAATTGATTTACTCACAATCACATGTCTAAAAAACACTTATGGACAAAACTATTTTGCTTCGTATATCTAGCTTTCATCTTCAATTTGTTTACTATATACTACAGATAGGAAACTCACTAGATTTTCACTTCTTTTGTTTTCAAGGTTCATATATATGGAGTTTTCATCTACATTGTATACATTAGTAGTATTGCAGATATCATGGGTGTTGTTTGTGCAAAAAATATATTTAATTTTGCATGAGTTTTACAAAGTAGTGATTATGGAAGATTTGTACAATTTTTTGTGGAATTTTTATCAATGTCAAGTTGCTTCAAGTTTTATACAATTTTGAATGATTAATATTGATGATAATTGTTTTGTTGTTGTTTCTTTCTTATGCAAACACAATTCACCCTTGTTCATTTTGTTGATTATTTATATTTAATTCATCATGATTTCATTGTTGTATTGATACAAGTTTTCAACTTTACTTTAGAATCTTTGATATTGCAAATAGGCCGCCTGAGAGTAATGCGGAAACGTTTTAGGATGTGACATGCTATTCATGTGACATGGAAGAAGTTTAATTCATGAGTATTATTCAACTTATTTGATCTTGGCATAAGAAGATTTATCCTAGAGAATTATGAAAAATACCAAAAATTGAAGATTCTTGCAATCAAAGTTCAAGAAACTCATGGGTAGGTTATTGTTTTTACACTTTCGATGTTCATGTCTAATCAAAAAAATTCCATCTTTTGGAGTTATTTATCATTGTTACAATCCTATTTCTCGCTTGAGTTTATTYTAGTTGTATTTTGTTGTATTTTATGATGTAATGCGGATGTAGTTAAGTTTGTATCTAGTTGAAGTGTTCATTTCTTGAGTGGTTCTAGAAATGAGGTTTATGATTTCACCATATGTTCTTAACCCCCTAGAATCCCATTGTCCCCTCGGGGACAAATTGGATTTCGGGCAAGTTCCTATGACCTTGATTTTTTATGAAACTTTTTGAAACTTTATCATAAGATAGAAAAAGTGAAAAATTGATTAGCTTTGTGGGAATAAAACTTTTATTTCATTTGGTGCTCGGGAGAAAAAATTATACCACAAAAAGCCCAATACTAAACTCAACAATCAACAAATTTTTTAATGCAAAAACTCTAAATTAATTTTTTGAATTTTTTTTCTGAAATTATATATTTTTGTCTACATGTGAAGCTTTGATTCAATCTATTTGGACTAGTAATGAGAAAGTTATGGACAATTCTGTTTTTTGGACAATCTAAGCATCTTCTTGAAAAAAGCCTTATAGGATTCATTTCCAAATGCAATTTTCACTACTTCCAATAACAATTGTTCAACAAGGTGAAGTTTACTTTCTAAAACAATCTCACCATTGGGATTATTGTGTTTCAATCCCATTCTAGAGCTATTAACCTTTTAGATTTTCTTTCAATCTTGGACCTACTTCTACTTAACAATTTTTTAAAGAATGAAAATCAAGTGTGTGTTTTTTGAATTTTGTTTTTAGACTTTCAACTCAATTTTTCAACACAAAATTTTTTTAATTCAAAGTTTGTATTGCTAAATAATTCCACAAATGGCGGTCAAACTCATCTGAAATTGCAGACCTGTATTCAAAAAAAACTTTCTTTTTCAACTTTGAATGCTAATATCTTCCAATCTATAGAGTCAAACTTCATGAAATTTTTATCACATGATTAAAGACAAGTGAAGTACAAGATCCTACGATTAGATTTTTTTAAATTCTTTTCTTGTTTTCTTGGGTGAATGCAGCAAAAATAGCAGTTTTCAATGGTTTTTGATAAAAAAATAGCCTTGGGACTTTAGGGGTTAAATGGTTGTTCTTGAGATGATATCCACTTTCCCAACAATCCTTCTTGAATCGTAGTGCACTTCTCTCAAGGGTTGCACTCTATGTACATTTTGAGTACCATAAGTGGCGAGGGGGTATTTTGAAGGGGTATTTTTTGGGGTATTTAGCTCTCATTAGTGTGTCCTCCAAATGCTTAAATTTGACTCATTGACACATTTGAAGGACACATACTTAACTTTGATTTGCTAACTATTGATTTTTAGAGATTTCAAATTTAGGTCCACCTATGGTACAATTTCAGTGGTCTACGGAGCCTGCATTTTGAAAAATTATAGAAAATACATATGACATCCAAAAATCCAGTTCTTTTTTTAATATTCATGATTTTCACTCGCTAATACTACAAAAATACTATTTCTAGGAAAAGGTGCCTCCAACTAAGCTGAATGGCTTGTATTGATGGTTTTGGGTGCTTCCACCTTAATACCATCCATCCTTTGAGATAGGTTGTTTGTTTTGTTTTGTTTTGTTTGTTTGTTATGTTGAGATCTTACGGACCGTGTGTCTGCAATGGGCGTGCTTGGTACCATCAGAAAAGCTCTCAGTTTTATGGCATTCTGACTCATAGTGAGAAAATCATTGATTTTTGAGTTGTTGTTTTTTTTAAATTTTTTTTAAAAATCTTTGATTTTGATTTTGATTCATAACATTCAGTAGCAACATTACTAATTGCCTTCCCCCCACAAAATGGTGTGGAATATTCCACACCATATCAGTAGCCATGAGGCCACATGTCAAATTTGTTAGAATGTTAGCAAAAAAGGAATTGGGTTGAAACTAATGCATACTAATGGAGGGCCAATAGTAATTTAGTTTGTTTTGCAAGTAGTTCTCTGGCAGCAAAAAGTAGTTGACAAGTGGCTCCATCAACATTTTCTAAAGCATGGTATGTGTTAAGTAGTATCAGATTACCATGCATTCAAATTTGGCCCTCCAAATTTGGATGGATGATTCTGAAGAAAGGAAAACATCAGGAAAGTGCCCCCCCTCTACAGTCATACTAATGCAGTACAACTGGAGGACACATACAAGCTAATATCACTGCAGTACTTTATGCAGTACTGCGTTTATAGAAATATAATATTCATTTTTTGTAATTATTGTTATACTGCATGTATATTGTATTGATACCATATGAGTGTGCAAAGCAATACTTATTGTTTGAATAAAATACAACCACATGAGCAAATTAAAAGTGCTTATATCAGTACTTTTGCAGTATTGCATGAGTGTTGTTGGAGTGCCAATTAAGTAAAATACAAAGCTTATACTTTTGTAGTACTGCTTCTAAACAAGATTGCACACATACTCATGTAGTACTGCAACAAGGTCGCATGTTTGATATTTTGACAATCCAACATTAATCTTAATACAAGACACTACTAATAAAGCCCTAAATGTCGTCCGAAATCGAAAATTTCAGAGAAATCATTCTTAACTGCTATTTAGAAGTGCATTATGAAATTGATATACAAATAAAGGTTGTAGACATGACCAAAAGTTGTCGATTTAATCCATACGTTTAGATTCCGTCATCAATACTATCACCTGTATTTCTCTACGAATTTTGAAAGGGAAACTTCAAAATTCCTTCAAAATTCAATAACAAGCAAAATATTAACTTTTCTGGATTAGAATTTATTAGAATGGATTTAAAATGAGATTCTTCTTACATGTTTTTTCAAATAATTTTTCTCATAGATTGTATTTTTGCCGCCTACATTAAAAGATTTGATTCATTCCATTTGGATTTGTTATGAGAAACTTATGGACAATCTTGTTTTTTGGGCAATCTAAGCATATTTTTGAGAACATAACTTGTAGGATTCATTTCTAAATGCAAATTTTACAATTTAGAAAAGAAAAAAGTCCCACATAGATAATTCTGCTTGCTTGAACAATCTCACCATTGGGATTAGTGCATTTTAATTCCATCTTAGAGATATTCATGATTTAGATTTGCATTCTATCTTCTACCTACTTCTACTTAACAATTTTTTAAAGACTCAAATTTATGCTATCTTTATTTATTTATTTTTTCCTAGACTCTCAACTCAATTTTCCGCCATAAAGATTTAAAGCTCGAAACTTTGTAATGTAAAAAATCAAAGCTAAGAAGATTCAAAGTCAAATAATCTAGTCCTGCAATGTGCTAAAAAACTTGTTTTTTTCACTTTGAAGGCAGATAGATATCTTGCAATTTGTGAGGTTAGAATTTCTGAAAATTTTACCACATATTTTCATACTAATGAGGTTTAAGATCCAATAGTTAGATGAGCCAAAAAAAAATTTCAAATTTATTTTTACTCTTTCCTATAGAAATGGCAATTTTGAGTGCTTTTTTGCAAAATAGAGGCCTTGGTCATTTAGGGGTTAAGTAACTACAAATTTTTTTTAAGAAGAAGATATCATATCCATATATATCACAAAGATGTCTTTCTAGTGTATTTATCTCAACCTTTTGGAAAATTTCCAAAATTGAATAATTTATAGCCATTTGAACTGAGGGCCTATTATCACAATCTTTTGAGTTTCTAATCACATATGGTAGAGGGACCCATTCCTAACCAGTGACCCATTCCGGACCTATAGGTGCACGTATTTCTGACCATGCTTAGAATATGTGTTTTTTTCATTTTCAAGGTTGGAACTAGTAAATACATGACATATGTCCCAAGTTGTGGAAAAAAAAGTACGAAATAATAATTAGGTAAAAAGTTATTGAATGATCGAAATTGGAAGACTCTACATATTGGCCATGGGTCCAGCGCAACTTTTGCCTTGCAAAATTCATTGTAAATTGACTTTGGGTGATAAAATTCCCAAAATTTGGGCAATCCCCATCATTTCTGTCTCTACACTTGCAAGAATTTTTCTTTCGCCTTCAAGTATCCCACATCATGTCCCTAGGTGCTTATTCGGTCGGTTATGGGTCCCTCTACCATAATGACACAAAAATTTGGTTTACACCATGAAGTTTTACACCCAAAATATACATTTATGTCAAAAATTTCAGATCTAAGAAGTTTATTTTATATGCGATATGAATTTCTTTCACTTAATCTTCAATATTCACAATGATTTCAAATCTTTGCAAAAAAACATATAATTTTTTCATAAATTATTCAAGACATGTGAGTTCACCTCTAAAAAATAAAAATAAAAAYAAAAAATTCATTCATTTCACTATTAGAAATCCTATGACCAAAACAACAAAAATGTCACAGAAATGTGATATTCGTTTGAGTTGTTTTGATTTGGTCTTGTTGTCTCAATCAAAATCTAACTAAAATTTATTGTTTGATTCTATTAATTTGGACAATGAATGTTTTTTTCAATATTAAATAGTGCCACATCATTAAGGTCAAAAATATCACATCATTAAGGCAAGCTTGCTATGTGGGGATCCCCTACTGCTTAGACAAAGAATCATTTGTAACGTGGGCAACAATCCTTGCCATGCAAATAATCCCTACCACACGAGCAAGGTTGATAATGGGTTTTTAATCCAAGACTTCAAGGTTGGTGAACCAAGGCTCTTATCATTGCACCAAGGTTGAAGTCTTAAATATAATGTATGTGTTTTGTTTTTATTTATGCTTTTCCTTGCTTTCGTGCTTCAATTTCAACTAATTTTGGAGGCCATTTCTTCCTTCATATTTTGTCTTTTTTTTATAAAAATTGTTGCAAAAGTTTTGTATTTTAGTCTAGTTTTTTGTGGTAAATTTTTTAATTTTATCTAAAGTGTTCAAAATTATTGGCAAGCATTATAAAGATTGGAAGATGTTTTGGTTGAAAATCACATTTTCTTGTAGTTGTTCAAAACTCAAAATTTGAGCAATTACTTAATTAGAGTTTGAAAAGTTAAAAATCTAAAATTTAAATTTTAAATAGTTCAAGTTTGAATAGGTATATTTTGGTAGTTCAATTTAAATTGGAACTTTTCAAATTTGAATAGTACAAATTATAGAACTTGAATAATTCAAAACTTGGAATTCAAATGTTGAAGATATTGGATCAAAATAGTTTGGAACTTTTAATCAATTATTCTATAGTTCAAAATTTCTATTATTCAAAGTTTTAAATTAGTTTGATTCAAAACTTAGAATTTCAATCAAATTCAAATTAGAAAGATAATATCTCAAAAGTGCCCTTATAAAAGTCATAATACAGAATAAAGCAAACAAAAAAATTCTAAATCTCACTACACTTATTGTATTACATTTTCAAAATAGAAATATGAATCTCAATGAAAATATAAGGTTCAATTATAATTAAATTATATTTTATAGAGAATTCCATTATAATTGAATGTTGAAAGTCAAATGTTGAATGTCAAATTTTTTATGTTGAAGAATTGAGTTGAAAGTCTAGAAATTTAAAAAAAAAAAAACGCACTTGATTTTCAATCTTTAAAATAGGTCCAAGATTGAAAAAAAAACTAAATGGTTAATAGCTCTAAGGTGGGATTGAAACACAATAATCCCAATGGTGAGATTGTTCTAGAAAGTAAACTTCACCGTGTCCAACAATGTTTTTTGAAAAATTGTAAAAATTGCATTAAGAAATGAATCCTATAAGTTTTTTTTTCAAGAAGATGCTTAGATTGCCCCAAAAACAAGATTGTCCATAATTTTCTCATTACTAGTCCAAATAGAATGACTAAAAGCTTCAAATGTAGACAAAAATACATCATTTCATAAAAAAAAGCTTAAAAATTTAATTTTGAATTTTTACCAAATTTTTTTTGCTGCTCACCGAGTTCAGTTTTGGGGTTTTTGTGGTATAACTTCGCTCCCGGGAACCAATTGAAATAAAAATTATATTCCCACAAAGTTAATAAGTTTTTCTATCTTATGAGAAAGTTTCAAAAAGTTTCATAAAAAATCAAGGTCAGAGGAACCTGCTCGAAATCCAAAGTGTCGCCCGAGGGGACAATTTGACTTTAGGGGTTAAATATTTATTGTTATTTTATAAGAATGCATTACTTTTGAATTAGTTATTGATGTAATTGGGGCTCATGAACCTCCATGTGTACAAATGAAAGTATTTATAGAAATATTTGTTGGCTTTGATGACTTCCGGAGTAACTTTCTTGAGGTAAGGCAACCTAATTGTAAAGACATCCTAATTTCACTATTTAGTGTAAGTTCCAGCACTAAATCCCTTGGATAGACGCTGGGATGCGACATTGCGTTCTGGTGTTGGCGGGGAGAGTGAAGGCGGTCGGCGATTACATTGAAGTTTTCATCCCGCTCTTTTTGGTGAGTTCTTTGAATTGAATCGTTTTTGTAGAGGTGAATCCAAATGGCGAGTGTGTTCAGTTTTTGAATTTCTGCGTGGTGGCGGAATTGTTGATGAAGAAGCACCTAGGAATAGTAATCCAAATTGCTTACGGTGAGTACATAAGATCTTAATTTTAATTGCGACTGTCGTTAGTGTTCCTATTTTGCAAAGTTTTTGAGTTTTAAATTTGAACTGTTTATTCAAGGACTAGATGTAGAAGGAGGATTACGACAGAAGCTATGTCATCCGGTGATATATGGGAGGTGAGTTTACCTTCTTTGTTCCCTCTCGGCCCCATCAACAACCCTCGCAATACTTTCTTAGGGTCTGCACATCTGTCTGCACATCACACACTCTCTTTCTCTTTCTCTCTCACTTTCAATTTCAAATTTCAAGTTTGTTTGCTGGATTTCCCGCATGTTTTGGTGCAGAAAATAGGTCGTCTTACGCTTGGGCAAAACAAGTACGTTTTTGTCTGGAAAAAAGATCTTCCCTTCCACTCCTCACCGTGCGGAAACTCTTCTTTCGTTCTGCAATGCAGTCTAGGGTTCGGGCTCCTAATTTCTTAGTTGCACTATGTTTTCTCCAGCACGGGATTGATTTAGAGCATGAAGATACTTTAGGCTTTTGAACTCAATGCGTTAGGGTGGAATCGAAGTGTTGAATCTCCGTTTCATGACTTGCGGTTGTTTTTTCCCGCTGTCTACTGCTTTTGTAGAAGCCTGAATCGCATTTCTGTTCTCGTTAGTGTTCGTTGAGCTCTCTCTTGTCTAGTGTGAGAGTTTTTGCCTTTTTTCCAGGACTAGGTTTTATGTCGTCTTTGTTTGCTGCGTATGATAAGTAAGTTTTAGGTACAGTTCTGGTACCTAATTTTTTGGCTTAGTAAAAGAGGACGATCCGTCAATGTTGTCCTTCTTAGTTGCACTGTGTTTTCTCCAGCTCTTGAAGTATTGTGTTGATGGATTTAGAGCATAATATTACTTTTTACCTTTGGAATTGATTGCGTCAGGGAACCGATGTGCAGAGTCGACTTTTTTTCGATGTGTGAATGTTGTCCGTTTTTGTTGTGGTTAATGAGATGTTTGTATCTTTGACAAATTTCGCAGTTGCACTATGTATCCTTCAGCTTTTAAAATGATATCTCGATAAGTTCTGAGCATGAGAATACTTTAGGCCTTTGGAATCTAATGCGTTAGGCTTTTGGCAGGGCTAGGTGTAATCAAAGTGTAGAAATGCCGTTTTCTGAACTTGCAGTAGAGCTTTTTCTTCGCCTGCAGCTTCGGTGAACTTTGAAACCGAATTCCTGCAATCATTAGTGCTTGCTGAATTCTCTTGTCCATTCATCGATTTTACCTGCTTTGCTAGGACTAGATTTTATCACCGCTTCGTTTGACGCTTATAGACAATGTGAGTTAAAGAATCTTTTCAATTTACTGAAATTTGTCAATTCAATGCTTGTTCAGTAACAAATACTTGGTGGGTTTGTTTCCATCAGAAATTATAGGATTTAGGCTGCGAATGAGGAGGTTGTTAGTAACTCGACTGCTGATGGGGATGAAGGGTTCTGGTGTTGGCGGGGAGAGTGCAGGCGGTCGGCGCTTACATGGAGGTTTTCATCCCGCTCATTTTTGGTGAGTTCTTTGAATTGAATCGTTTTCGCGGAATTTCTTGCTCACGTTTATCACGAGTTGGCCGGCGTGGCAGAAAAGGAGAAAACTAGAGCGTTTGTTGGCTGAAGCCGACGCTCATAGTAGTGATGCTGAGAAGTAGGCTGTTCTGCTTGCAGAGCTCTTCAAGCGAAGGTGCAATCACTTTGGAATATTATTCACAACTACGTAGTTCGATCCCATATACCTCATTGGAAACTCTTTTGGTGGATGCCTATCCTTGTCTGTTGCAGCACAAAACCCCACGCTTGATCTCATCCTAATTCTTGCAAATCCAGGTGAGTTCGCATATCTTGAATTGATGACATCCTTTCATCACCGGATGTCATATCTAGGTTCATCAGTATTTGCATCCAGGTGAGATCTAAGATTGATCCAGGTTGATCAATCTTATCAATACTTGATGATCCAGGTGAGTTCGCAGATCTAAAGGCGCATGTAACTGTGCATTTTGTGATGGCTTAGAAGCCTGTGAGCATTTATCACTCTAGCATGTATAATGAGGTTGCAAACTTTGAACTCTAATTATGAATATTGTTTCTGCCTTGGTTGTCGTGCAGAAGCTTTTATCAACCGTAGGGGCAAAGTGATTATCAATTTGACTCACGGAGTATTTTCCAAGGCATCATGGGAGTATAGTAGTGGTCACATTTTGAAGATTTGGATTAGAAGCTACAAGTTTTTGGATTGGAATAGTGCTAACACTCGATTGCAAACTGCAATAGGCCTAGAGGATACAATTTTATGCAATTGTCATTTTTCAGATTTGAAACTTAATCAAAAAATTTCAAGTCTTTGCAAATCATTTTCATGGTGAATGCGTTGTATATGTGTTACATGTATGGCCTCATTTGATATGATCTTGTATTGGATTTAAAAAAATAAGAATGGCATCAAAGGATACTAGTTATACAATTGAAAAGCTTCAATTGTATAACAATATTGCATTAGCATAGTTATAGGATTGTTATGGTACTGCAATTTTATCAAAATAGTTATACATATAGTATTCTTACAATAAAATTATGATATTGCAAAAAATAACTTAAATGTATTATTTGGGTACAATTATGCAGTTATTTGTTGATATAGTAATGTCCATTATTTTGTATGTCATAAATATATATTTTTTGTATTATTACAATATAATATATGTATAATATTTATGTATATTTACAATATAGTTGTTTAATGATGTTAGTATTGTATATTAGTATTCTTAATGTAATATACAAGGCCCAATGTTGTATTGTTTAAATACTACTATGTATACTCAAATGCAGTATAACATAAGTATAAACAAAATATTATAAAAATGCAGTACTGCATGAGGTACATTTGGGTACTCTACTGTTAACACATTTCACCTCATACTTTTGCAGTACTGCAAAAATATCAAAAAAGGGAGTCTCACTTTCTTGATGAAGGCAGGTTGGCTAAAGACTAGTGAATATTATGATTGTGGCAACGGCTCAAGGCACACTAGTTCTTTTTAAGATTTCAATGGAACACTTGGTAAATAATGTTGTGGAGGATGTGACACCATTGAAGCCCGGTTGGTTATACCAAACTCAATAGTCTAGACTTGAGTAATAAGGTCAAACTTTAAAGTACAGTGGCCTCTGCAGTCTGCTCCACCAACAATTGGAGCCAAGGAGACCTAACCACCTTATTGCCCCTTTTTTTTATCCCTGCAGAAAACACTGGATTTTCTTAATTGCCACATATGATAAAATTTGCAAATTCTGAATTCATATTTGCAATTGGAGGCCCTGGATTCGCAGATGAAAGTGAAGAAATATAGAATAGGGGGCAACTTTTAAATTTACTTTTTAGTAGGGTAATAATGGGATCAGTGTAGGGTCACAAACAGGGCCCTTCAAATCAGTGTACGATCACAAATAGGGCACATATGCCCCAAATCTTTGTAAATTCTTATGTAATTCAAATTTTTGGAAAAATATGAAACTACTTGTGTTAAATTCTACATCCATTTTTTTTCTTTAAATGAGCAAAAAATATTTTTTGTACACGAAAACCTATGAAAAGGGTGGATCAGCTCATATATGGTTGCTTTTAGAGCATACTACCTTAGGCTTGGCCCAGCCACAGGTGTGGCATTGCCAATTGGTTAAACATTGTGTCTAAGCTTAATGTAGCCTATTAGATTGTGTTCCACCATTAATCCTATATTTTAATTGCTTGAATCTATGAATTGTACCAACATCACTTTTAAAAAATCCAATTTGATTCATAAAAAAATTGTAATTGTTATCAATTTTGTTGCAAAAATTGAAAATAAATAAGTAAAAATAGAAAAAATACTGCAAATAATTTGAATTTTTCTCAAGAGATACAAGTACCCAATGGAAATTAGTGTGAATTTTTTTTTATTAGTTAATTTATTTTTTACACTCTAAACAAGTAAAGCAAAGACCTTGGTCAAATTTGGCTATTAATTTATATGTAAAATTTCAATATTTTTTTCTAGTAGAAAATCAACTTTTTGTATATGTTATTTTTTTCAAAATGTTTGCTGGAAAAATCAAATTATTGTATTTTTCTAATGTTAAAGATGGAAATAAATTTATATTAATTATAATATATATCGGAATAATCTGGAATTTTTACCATAAAATGAAGGTTAGAATGAAAACTTAATTTTGTAATTCAAATTGAAAATGCAATTCAAAAGGAAAAAGGAAAAAATCCATACATACATGCATACATGCATACATACATTTAAGATGTTTGTTTTGATTTTGTTTGTTTGTTACAAAGAGATCTCATGGACCGTACATCCCTTGGTTGTGTTCTTAATATTTTTGGGAAGCACTTGGCGAGAAGGGGTGTATGGGCTTTGTTTCGTGATGTTTAAGACTTTAGATATATGGTTTGAAATATAGTGAATTTTGATTTTTCTCTTAATTAAAAAATTGTCAAAAATACTTTATTTTGAATGTAGCAACAGTACATGCACACTAGTAAAAAAGAAAAACACAACATGCTGTGTTATTTGGATTCAAATCCATTGAGCTTGCAATTGTGAGGCTATTTGTTGTTTTGTTAAGGTGAGATCTCTTGAACCCTGTGTCCCAATCACGTTCTTGGTATTTTTGGAAAGAGCTTGGCAAGGAAAGGTGCATGGGCTTTGTTTCGTGACGTTTGGATCTATCCTAAAGAAAGTTATGGATTTTGAGTTATTATTGGATCTTAAATTATTCTAAATATGGATCTTTTGGATCGTGTGTCTCCTAGTCACATTCTTGGTGTAAAAGAAAACCACTCAACGAGGAAGGATGCATGGACTTTGTTTCGTGGCGTTTGAACCTACAAGGTGAAAGTTATGGATTTTTGAAGTTTTTATGAATCACAAAATTAGAAAATTACTTTAACTTTGGCAATTATTGTAGTAATAACAAAATTAGAAAATTACTTTAACTTTGGCAATTATTGTGGTAATAGCATAGGACACACTGGTTTTCTTAAATCCACAATTGATAATTATTTTGGTGAATTGCTTGCTTCCTCAGCTTGTAGTTTTTTTTTTTTTTTTTTTTTGACACAAGTAAAGAATCCTTTACTGCAAGAAAAGAATACAAGGAGAACCCCAGCTGCAAGCGGTCTGGGGCATGAAAAGAAAGGAGAAAGACACAAAAAACAAAAAGGGGCCCAAAGGCAGGACGAGGACCGTCCCGCCAAGGCGCGAAGCGCCTAAGGCGGTTGGAAGACAAATCTAGCCTGAGGACCAGAGAGAGCCCACCGAGGTGATCCATCGATCATAGTAGCAAAAACACTATTACAAGTCTACTTGTCTTGGAACTGAAACAACGCAGTAGTTCCCCGTGTAGGCGCCCTACCACGGAGCTTGATGACCGCCTCCCAGTCCAATCGCTTGTAGTCAATCACTCCCAGCCAAATGCGTTGGAGAAGCTTGGCTGGGTGCCACCGCACATCATTGAAGGCCGCGTCGTTGCGTTCGATCCACAGCATCCAAAGAATGACCAAGCGCATAACCATCCAGATGCCGCTGACCGCGTCGAACTTACGAGGGATGCGGTCCGGAAAAATCCCTTGCTTCCATGTGAGCAATCGCCAAGGGCCGATAGCATTCTGTCTAGTGATGAGGGTATTCATGATGTGAATGCCCTATTGCCATGCTCGCTGGGCAGATTGGCACTTCCAGAAGCGATACAACACTGATTCGAAGGACTTGGTAGGGCAAACTGGACACCCTATATCAATAGCATGGTGGACACGACCCCTCCAAGCGTTGACTGCAACCGCCCTATGCCACACCAACCAAGGAGCCCTGATTCTTTTGGAGTGCGCCTCCTAGTCCAAATTGTATTCCACCGCATTTGAAATGTGGGGGTCAAGACACCCGATCATTTGCGCTCAGGGATGTTATGGACAACGTGTTGTGATTGAAGAATTTCGCGACCCAATCGAGTACTATACTCCATAAATGGGGTTGAAGCCTCTCCGTTTACCCATGACACCTGTTTGGGATCCCATTGGAGTTGATCAATCCTGCCATAGTAGAGAAAGGACATTGGGTGCTTCGGCCTAGGGGGCGTACGTGTGACGCGTACTCTATGGAAGATGCCATCCACGTGCAAGCAATGAGCGTTCGCCTCCAGTTGCGCTTCAATCGGTTGCCATGGTATTAGAGTATCCGATCCCGGTTGAACTTCTAGCAGGTTTCCTACTCGGGGTATGGTCCATCTTTGTGGGCATCCACCCACCTTGATACTGGAGCCATGGCTGTACTGCAAAACTACCAAAGGGAGTTTCGGAGCGGGGGCGCCGCTAGTGACCGTCATGGGGAAGAGGCCTACCCATTCATTCGCTACCAGTGGGGCAGCCGTAGTTAATAGTGAGCCCCAAATCCATTGTAGAGAGCGGATCGAGGCCTTCCATGCTCCCGCTTCTTCATGATGAAGGCCGAAGTGAGTGACTGCTTCTGCACTAGTGAGGAAGCGATTCTCAAGCCTAGCATCCTCCACTGTTCAAAGGCCCGCTCGGTGAAGCTGCGTTGCACGTGTCCGTGCAAAGCCAGGGCCCAACTGGGAGGAAAACTCCGACCACCAGAAGGATTCACGAAGGAGTTCTTCAGGAATGGAAGGGGGGGGCCAACGTAATATGTTGAACCATCTTTCGCCAAGCCTCACACGTTCGGTTCCAAACTTTTGAGCCATATTTAGCCTAAAAACGGCTTGTAAGGAAGAACGCCATGCTTGGTTGCCATCTCCCTCCACTGTAGGGTTGGAAGTTTGAAAGCCTAAATCTGAGCATCACATGGAGGTTTGATTGGTTAGGCTCACAAGCCTTAACCACCCATTTAACCATGAGTGCGGTGAGAGCATCAGCGGGGTTAACAAGCCCAAGTCCCCCTTTTGCTTTGCTCTGACAACAATGAGACCAAGAAACTTTTGCACGTGAACGGTGAAGGGAGCCCGACCACATAAAATTTTGCACTGCGCTCTTGCACTTGGCCACCCCTGCTAGTGTGCTGGCCCAAATGGCAGTGAAGAAGAAAAAGGCGGAGAGCAACACATGATTCACCACAACTGCCCGGCCAGTGGTATTTATTTTTGCGGTGCACCAAAAAGCCAACTTTCTGTTAATGCTTTCAAGCAAAAAAGCATCCACATCACTTGAGCTCAGTGATAGGCCAAAAAGGGATCCGAGTAGCTTGCCCGCATCTCCAGGCGCTGCCCATTTCAAATTGATCTGTAGTGTCCAATGCGGGCGCCCTTGGAGGTCCTCGGATTGCCAATATCCACAAGACTTCTCCCAATTTAACACGAGGCCGGACCCTGTACAGAATGCGTCCAACGTGGAGATGGTCGTGAGGACAGATCTCTCTTCTCCTGGCAAAGTCAAGGACGTATCATTAGCAAATTGAGCCATCACTTGTTGAAGGTCCTCCATTGGTAGCCGGATCCCTTTGATTTCTCCCTCGGAGACCCGCAACTTGACCATCGAGTTCAGCACCTCCGTGACAAGGAGAAAAAGGTATGGGGCCAAGGGGCAACCCTGGCGTATCCCTCGCAGTATGGGAAAAGCAAGGGAGTGAGACCCATTAACCTTCACCATCGCTGTAGCATCTTGGAAGAGCAACATTGTCATGGACACAAAGCACTCAGGGAACCCCATTGCTCGCATCACTCGGGTCAAGAACCCGTGCTCAACCATATCATAGGCTTTAWTGAAGTCCAACTTCATAAATAAGAGGGGTTGCTTGGAGTGAGATGCCCAGTCCATCGTCTCATGAGTGAGAAGTATGTTGTACAGAATAAACCGCCTTGATAAAAATGCAGACTGATCAAATGAGATGATGTCCATTAGAATGGGCTGCATACAAATTTGCAAGGCTTTTGCATAAATCTTATAAGCCACGTTCAACAAGGTGATGGGCCGCCAGTTTGTCAACTTGTCTTTGTCTGCACCTTTGTGTATCAATGAGATGAGACCACAAGTGAGACCTGGTGGCATCCTGCCCGAACAGACGGCAGTAGAGATCATGTGAAAATAGTCCTCCTTAATAACTTCCCAAAATGATTTTAATAAAGTAGTGATCCCACCATCAGGGCCTGGAGCTTTTTCGGAAGCCATGCCTAAAAGGGCCGTCTCCAATTCTGTCAAGCTGATTGGTTTCTCCAGGGAGGTTTTCATGGCCTCAGACAATCGATTGGATATCCCATTTAAGCATATATCTTCAGCTGTAGCTTGCTCAGGGGAATGTGGCCTGGATGTGTAGAGTGTGGAATAATACTCTGCATAGATGCGCTCAAGGTCTGCCTGGTCGGAATGAGCCACACCGCTAGCATCCTCTAAGCTCGTAATGTGTGACCCGTTACCCCGATCCTTGTGTGTTTGAAAAAACTCTTTGGAACAAGCATCTCCTACACGTTTCCACCGAATTCGGTTCCTCACCTTGAGTCCTTCAATCTGTTGCTTCTCCACTAGGCCAAGTTGAGCACCTAGCTCACTAAGCCGTCCTTGAAAAGCAGGGTTACTAGGATCTGAGTGTAGTGCTTCCATAGCCTCTGTGAGCTGTGAGCATAGGTGAGCTTCACCTTCTCTCTGAGACTTGGCTGCTTGGAGGCAATGTTTTTTGTAGAACTTTACTACCCGGCGTAGTTTCCAAAAGAAACCTTGAGACGGGTTAGAGGCCCAGATCTGCGAAACTCGACTTTTAACCCCATCATCATCCAAATAACGAGCGCTCATCTTGAACGACGATTTTCTAGGAGGAACCCTAGAAAGGAGGAGTTTGCCCCACACGAGTAGGTGATCTGAATGGTTACTATCTCCCTTAATAAAATATTCCGTAATTGGTCTAGCTTGCCCTCCAGTCGCTATGAAGGAATAGATGCGGTCAAGCCTTGCCAAAATCCGCGAACCGTCTCGCCGTCGGTTGTCCCATGAATATTTAATGGGATTAGTTCTAGGRAAACACTCCTCCACATTAAGCGCAATGAGTAGCGACTCAAATAATTGGCGCTCCATTGGAGAAACCAGTTTCCCACAGTGGCTAGACTTATCAATAGCATTCTCAACAAATTTCCAGTTACCACAAGGATCCATTTACATCCCTTGTCTAAAGTGGTCAGTAACTCGGTCCAAAGCTCCATACGTTCCCTCATGACTGTCGATGCGTACACATTCAAAATTGAGAGGTCGCCACCTGGTGTCCCAAACAACCGCACCCATTGGGCTCGACCACAACGGGAGAACCCTGAGCAAGATACCATGTGCTCTATGGTTGGTGAGACCCACATGCATACGCCACCCTTACCTGCTCCCACCTTCCCAACTGTATGACTATATCCTAGGGACGCCTCTCTACAAAAGAATTTTGCCCGAGGCCAAATAGTGTGGCCAAAGGCCATCAATTTGTCACCTCGAAGCCTGTGTTCTTGAAAGCATAATATTTCCACACTGGATTTAAGAGCCCAATAATAACTCTTCAAGACATCAATCTTCTGAAGGCAATTCGCGCCCTAAAGATTTTGAGTAAGAATTGTTACCTTCATTGCGGGGGTGGGGAGGGGTGGAATAATAGTGGGCCTCGGATGGTCTCTCTATTCGACGTGCTCTTGGCCGTGGGGGAGCTCCCATCTTCTGAACGCTCAGGAGTGTGTCCTGGGGTGTTGCGGTGCGTCTGAAGAATGGACGATCGGATCTTCCTCACTGAAGCTTCTTTATTGGCCCTTCTCTAAAGCTGCGGTCCCGTAAGTTGCTTGGGCTGAGGTGTCATGAACCCTCCGTTAGCTAGAGTGTCAAAGTTAAGCCGATACCACTCCATGAAAGTTGTTTGCAAGTGTTCTGGGAGGGAATCCAGTGATCCTGAGAGTCCAATTGGGGTCCGAGGTGTTGAGGTGCTTGAAGTGGGCAGGAGCCTGTCCACCCCATACGATCCTGTGTTAATGCGACTGAAGGTAGCCATCGACACCCCAACGCCATCCCCCAGTTGGATTGACTCYGATGGGGTGGATGCGACCCCATTAATGTCCAATTGAGGACGCCCGGGTTGCAAATCCTCCGTCTCCATGGTTAAATCATTATCAGTGACAAGGTGGGCTCTCCCGTCTCCTTCCCTGAGTTCATCTGAGTGCTCAATGGGGTCTGCAATCAAATTTAGTTCCACATCTTTTGGCAGTTCCTGATCGCCAACCATCCCGGTCCCTGTTGTCGGAGCAGATGGGGTTGTCGGGGCCGCTCCACCTTCCACCAGTGCGACTGCGGGGGGAGGGAGAAGAGAGGACCCCGTTGGGCTACCCTCATAGCAACCATGAGAGAGGCTGCCTCTTGCAGTCTTAGATGATTTCCTTGGTCCAGATGAGATTTCTGAAAGTACCCCAACAACATTCTCCAGCACCACCACCGAGGGCGTGTTGGGTCGAACGAGCAATGTTGGGCGGCGTTTGGATTTCGGAAGGTACTTGGGGCCTCGCTTCACCATCTCCCAACCATTCCACTGCTCCTCGGCATGAGTGTTGGCGTCTCTCAGTGTAAGTGTGTCTGTGGAGTTCTCGGTACGCAGCAGACTGGTTGGAAGCTCCGGTTCAGGGTGTTCCAGTTCGGGTGATTTTTGGTTACCGCAGGAACCACTTTCCCGGGTATGCGATCGATCATTGATCCGTTCAACCCGTGTGGATCGAGGGCCTAGGGATCTGCCACCGACGACATGGATGCTCGGAGTCAGCCGAGAAGGGATTTGGCCCGAGCGGAGGGGAGGTGGGCCAGGGAGTGAACTTGATCCTGCTTAGGGTACTGTTCCAATTGCAGAAGTCGCTCGATCGATGCCCCCGGTTGTGGAATCAGTTGGCCCCTCACTCGTGCAATTGGCATGACCAGGGTAGTCCTTTGCCAAATGCACAGTAGATAGGCAAATCTGACATCGAATTGGCAAGTTTCCATAGTCCACCGTGATTAGGGTTTCTTTACCTGTGAACTCATTTGCAACTGCAAGTTACGTTTTCCATCCAGACCCCGACAGGAGGCCAATACAGAACCATTGATCCATCATATACTCATTCCGTTTATCCACCCCAAGGACTACCCCGAGTCCACTGGCTATCTCTGAAGCTACACTTAAAAACTCCCCTGGTACGTTCTTTAGGGTTACCCATGTCGGAACCCTCAATCTAGAGGGTTTATTGGCGTTGAATCCGGACGTCCGTGTTTGCAGTATGCACGTGTCCCAGCGTGATCGATGGGGTGTCATCATTAGCAGCTTCTATGTTGTTGTCGGAGATTTGCATAAGATCTGAAAGAATCCTCGACCAAGCTCGCGCCCCATGCCTACCCAATCCCCAACAGCAACTTGCAAGCTTCGAATCCAAAGGGGGAGGGCTTCCTGTGTAAGCTTCCCCCCAACAAAATACGCCACAATAGCATGTCTAGACAAATGCTCTGTCTCTTTGCGTACTAGAGCTTGGTTGACATTCACCTTCACAACGGTGTTGTTTAACAGGAAGCCGGTGCAGCTTCTAGAAAATCCTTCGGGTAGCTCCTCTCCCAAGACTACAACCGTAGGGTGGAACAGATCGTGCCTCCCCATACTTGTAACTGCGGCAATCAACTCCGGCTCCACCTTCCCTTCCTCCCGGACTGCTACCGCTTTGGCACGAGCATCACCTGACACCGTCGGAGCAAGTGGAGCGTGCTCCATTCGCAAAGTATCCGCGTACGAAGCCATCTGATCGACAGCTAACGGAACTATGATTCTCAAACCCTAACTATTSCGTATTCAGTTTCCACCCTTGTGTGACCTCAAGATTGCTTGTAGTAAGCTGCAGAGGAAAATGTAGGGCCAAACTCCTACACTCAAACAAGGATTGAACGCACCAGTGATACTAGGCACCATGGATCAGTGATCCGCGCTTGCATCGCCCGCAGTACGAACTCCGGTGTGTGCGCATCATGCTGCCTCAACAGATCAGATTTAGGCATGAAGATTCAACTACATCTTGAATCTCCAAAACCCAGAGCTTTGAGTTCCGCGCCCTTGGCTAGCCTTGATTCGTAATGACAACTTTCACTCAGAGCTTCCTCGGGATCTCTGGATACCAGCACCCGAACCACGAATCGACAATGCAACACACACAACCTGCTCGTCCCTTAGCCACCAATACTTATCGGTAACTGAAGTCGATTCTAGATTCTTCAACACCAAGACTTGCGGTCAACAGTAATTTCACCCTCCTGTCGACAAGAAACTCGAGCCCCGGATCTAGCGGATCCCAATCCTTCCCATCTTTCAACCCTTTTCTCCGATCTCCACTCGCTTGCCTCTCAGTTTGAATCAACAGCTCCATCGACCGAAGCCCCGCGAGTCACCAGAGTTTCGTCTAGTCTTCACCACGGCCACAGGGATTCGTGGTTCATCAGCAGTCCGCCATCGCCCAAGCAAGCTACCGGTGGCAAGGTTCCACAAGTCGATCCAACTACAGTTTGACCTCGAATCTGAAAAGCCTAGAGTTTTGAAATCCGCACCCCAACTAGTCTTGATTCGTAGTAACAACTCAGTCAAAGCTTCCTCGGAATCCCTTAATACCCGCACACGAAGCACAAATCGACAATGCAGCACACACAACCTGATCTTCCCTTAGCCACCAAAACTTATCGATAGCTGAATTCGATTCCAGATTCTTCAACACCAAGACTTGCCGACCGCAGCAGTTTCACCCTCTTGTCGACATGAAACTCAAACCCCGGGTTTAGCGGATCTGCAACTCCAAGTTCACTCCCAGCAAGATTCCACCTTCACATTCGAACACCCAAAGCCTGCTCAACGAACGACTCCGACGTTCTCAGCCCGGATTTGCTTCCAAAACTTCAATCCCGACGTTCTCAGCCCGGATCTGTACTTCCAAAACTTCAGCTCCGACGCCTCGGCTTGTAGTTTCATAGACAAGGTAGAGATACCTATTCCAATCCCTTTAAGAATTCCTCCCTCATGCAACTGCCATGTTTTTCACAGGGCCAGAAAAAAAAATTCTATCAATTCATATATTAATATCTGGCACTCCATAAGGTAGAAATTTTTAAAATCTTTTCCACATCTTCTTAAACTAGCATAATACAAGATTTTATGGTTACATATGGCAAAGGATGTGTTTTTTTTTCTAAAATTTGGTATTTGTACTACAAACGATAGTTTTGGAGCATATGTGTCCAATAACCTAGTCGAAAAACTCTAGGAATTAATCCACTAAGGATTGGTTGGCCATTTCTAGGTCAAAATTCACACATTCATTGGTATCCAAAGTTTTAGAATGAGTTTTGATATATACAAAAGGGGACGGGTGTGGAGAATTGGAAATCAAATGCATTGGGACAAGAGTAAGGATAGTTTGTACTGGCATGCAATTTAGGGGGTGGAAAAACAAACAAAATATGGGCTATAAATATGGAAATCTTCTAGCAAAGGAACCTTTGAACTGCTATAAAATTTACAACAAAGCTCGATGCCTTCACGCCAATTCCACCGGTACCATTAGATCTCCAAAATGTATGACAGTTTGGTTTTATTCTATATTGAGCTTGGAGCAAAAAATGTCTTGCCCACCTCCACAATCGTCTGTGGTCCAATACGAGTTAAATCATTCTCTATTTCTTTCCACTTATTATCTTTTCAAGCATGAATATAAAATACTTTTTTATTGAAAATTTTATTTATGTTCCTACTTAATATTTCATCAACATATTATAGAGGATTACAAGGTTTAGGATCTACCCATTTTGGGATAAAAAGTTTGAAAGATGAAATCTACCCATATGAGAAAAGTTGAAATTTTTTTTTTAGAATCCAAAGAATCTTGCTATTGATAAGGTACTTTATTTTGAAATTTTAGAAGGGTATATTTAGACAAGTTAGTTAATGGATACTATAGTTGGATGTGTTATAAAATAAATCCATGCCTTGAGTTAGGTTATTTGTTTTGTTTGTTATAATGAGATCTCTTAGACCATCTACCCCTTGATTGCATTCTTAGTACCATCAAAAGCATGCCACGAGCATGGGCTTTGTTTTGTGACATTTGGACTGATTACAAGAAAAATATTGAATTTCAAAGTATTTTATAAATTAGAAAATCATAAATTTCTTTTACTTTTATTTTGGATGTTGCAACAATACAAGGCTTACAAGCATAGATGAAGATTTTAGCCTTACTTTAAAGACTAGTATTTTAAAGTTATTTGGGGCCTTTAAGCATAAAAGAACTTTAGGGTGGGTAAGTAACTACCCATCAATATTTTGCTTGCCCATCTATGTCTACACTTTAATTAACTGTGTTGTCTTCCATATCCATATGTCCATGTCTCCACTGCTTTCACCTTGACTTTAGGTCACCACCTTTACCATTTGCACCTCCATTCCAATATGAAATTCCATGTCTACAATTCCTATGCCATATCACTCATTCAAATTAAATTACAATAACTTTTTTATTTTGAAAAGTTTGAAGCCCCCAACCTCCCAATTAGTCCTTCCTATGTAATTTGTCATTCCAGCAGCCACGTCCAATGATCCTAACACACCCAATATGACAACCCTAATGTTTTGCATTGCAAGGTCAATTTTTCTCCCCTTCATTTGAAGAATGTTTATATTTACCCCTTCAACCAAAAGATGTTGGCTATTTTTTGTAAATAATGTTTGTTTTTTTGGTCAAAATGCATATATATATATCCAATTATTATTTAAAAAATAGCTAGAGATTTTGTTGAAATGATTAAAAAAAGCATTGGTTATTTATAAAACATCTTGATTTGACATATTTGGTCTAGAAGTCTTAACCCCTAAGAACCCAAGCAACCTCTTTTTGGTCAACTTCCCTATTTTTTTGAGTTGTCCATATTCAAATTTTGAGTTAAAAAATTTCTAGAATAAAGATTGCATAACACTTTCTTCAATCTTGAGTTGAACTCTACCTTGTGGAATTTTTTAAAGTTGAATGGTATAATATACTTCACAACTCATTTTTTTGTGGGTGGGAGGAGGTTGTCAATTTGGACATAGATTGAAAAATCAACCAATCAATATAATTGTTGCCCACCTCAAAAAGGGCAAATCCAATGAGCTCTGGGAAAAGAAAAGCCTCCCATTCTTATTTTTTCTACAAGCACTCCTCTCATTCAATGCACATTGTGAATTGAAAAATGCTCAAAATGTTGTAAAATTTTAGATGAGCATTCTCACATTAGTCAAGAAATGGAGCCTTTAAAAGATCTCTTCTCTTTGAGAAACAAAATTCTACAGTGAACAATGCAACTAGAATTTAAAGATATTTATAAAAACTATTTTTTTAAATTATTTTTACTAAAAAAATTTAAATTTTTTCATAAAACATTGTAGTCCTACAAATAGTGGAACGTCGGCCATGTCAACCTGCAAAAAACAACGACTTTTTCAATTTTTTCTCATTGTTTTGCAAGTTATTTATTTTTTAACTTCAACAGTTGGTGCAAAAGTGGAGGACTCTTGGAAGCCTTGTTTGTTGCCTAATGACTTTATTGTCTTACCAATTGAGCACAAAAGGTCATCATTCCAAGAAATTTTCACTGAGATATGCTTGCTTCTTTAGAGTATGTTGTCCCATTTTCCATTGATCCAAGGAGAACTTCAAACTTCAATATATGTTAAATTGTTCAATCTCTTAGCCTGAAATTTATAAGGTACTCACTTTCAATGTGAATTTCAAGATCCTATGATTACATTCTATCCAATCTCAAGAAAACATGAGCAAAAACATTGCTCAAGTTCTTGGTAGTTTGGGCCCATTTTGGATCATGAGCCCATGACACGTTAATCCTTCACCGTTTTCAAGGGAAGCAAAAGTATCCTCACATAGCTTAGAAGTCCAATTTGAAGTGATGTAACTTTTGCATTTGATGTCCAAAGTCAATAAAACTTGTTGGAAAATTTGTGCTCTTTTTTCTATTTTTTGTGGTAAAAAATTCAGATCAATTCAAAATGTTGTGATTTTTTGCAAGCCTTTCAAAGTTCACAAGTTCAATTTGAGTTCACCAAACTGTATTTTGATGGCTACAATTTGGGGGGCCTACATTTCCTTCATCCAATTTTTTTTCGATAAAATTGATTGGGTTATGTTTTCCTTGTCTGAATTCTAGTTATTGTGATAAAATTTCATGCCAATCCAAGGTGTTCTAAATGTTTGGAAGCAATTCAAAATTCAAAATTTGGACATCTTTGGATTATGGTAACTTTGGCATTTGCTTCAGCGACCTACTTCATCTTCATAAAGTGCTCGTATATAAATTTTTAAATTGTACATTCTAGACTAGTTTGAGTGGTTAAAATCTCATATCAATCTAGAAAGTTATGAGTGACTTAGAAGCATTTTAGTAGAAGGAGGTTCAACCTTAAAAGTAATTCTTGCAATTTTTTTTTTTTTTTTTTGACATTTCAAAGTCATTTTGCAAACAAAATGAGTCCATTGTATTATTATTTTTCTTTCACCAATGTGTTTATATGCTATTTTCAAAGCACTTTATAGTTTGATTGTTAAATTTTTTGAGTAGGATGAGAAATCAAACTTCAACTCCAAATGTGTTTCTAGAAACGGTTAACATTATGATCTTGCAATCTATTTGGCCAAACGACTCCAAATTGGATTCACGTCATCTACAACACATACACTACAAAATTGTATGGTTAAGATTTCTTTACATTAATGCCATTTTGGACTACAACACTTCAAAAGCCACGATGTTTAGGGCATCTGCAATGTTGTCTTGACAAACAATCCTTGTATTGCGAGATCATGGGGCATTCCACGAACCTTGCATAGTGCTGGTGATTTTTTAGAACAAATTGATTCAATCAAAGCTGGCAACCCAAATGTCAAATTGACTTTTTCACATATTGAAAAGAAAGAAAGGACAAAATTTTACATTAAAAATAGAATTTTCATGCAAACAAGAGAAAATTGCATTGATTGACACACATAGCTACCAATAATTGAAAAAAGTATGAGAGCAATGACTATTTCTACACTGAGCCAACTCGTGGACTCTTCACATTTTGCAAATTTGCAGATCCTTAGTGGTTGCATATCGAGATTGTGGAAGTGGAGCCGGTTTTTAATTAGGAATGACAAAGCACTCTCTACAGTGCCCATATTGGGCCTATTCCCGGAAGCATTGCAAATGCTTTTGGAGCATCTTCAATCCGTCCTACATGAATGTACTACAACAAGAAGTTTTGCACAATTCAAGTGAACCTTTTCTAATGCAAGCGGCACCTTCCATGTTACTTTCACGAACGTTGCACTTGTTGGCTCCCACTCGGCAAAAATTGGCCATTTGTTATGCCCTCCAAACTCCTTTGCACTTCTCTAGCAACACTAATAAAGGCGTTGACAGGGCGCAAACCTTGGCATCACAGCACCCTCATCACTTTTGGCAGCACTTCTGCGGAGTTGCAGAGCCATGTAGGGTTCAAAATCCCGTCCTTCCATTGAGGTGCTTGAGACAACAAAAACCATAGTTAAATGAAGGGGACAGGAATGGAAATTACTTGTATCATTGCAGTGACTTTTAACACGCCACAAATTGAGGATGCTCTTAAAGCACTTCCAATGCAACACGGAAATACACGCACGGCTACAGCATTGTGATGTGGGTTTTAATTAAAAAAACAAGCCCCAATGCAACCCAACATTGGTCACTCTTTATTCCCAAGCCCGTCACTTTCCATCCTCGGCTTGGCATTTTGAGGAAATATGAAGAGCCCGGGAGGTGGCATGCAGTAGCAAAAGTCAACAATCTCATACTTTTTCAACCTTGTTTTCCATGCTAATAAATTCAAGGTCTCCTCTTTTGCATGAAATGTTTATATTCAATGTAGAATTTTTTTTAATAGTGAATTAAAGGTTAACTTGCACTATGGCTACAGATTTGCCGGGTTTGCATAGGGGCAGTTTTTTTTCAAAAGTTACCGGAACAAAATGAGGTCCACCTAACTCCACTTCAAAACTTAGATAAGGCAAGCGAACCCAATACCAACCGCCGACCTAATACCACCCGAAGGTAAAACCTCTGTTGATCCTAAAATGAGAATCTATGACAAAAGTACATGCCTCAACTTCGCAATAAGAAAAGTTAAGGCATATATTATTGTCATAGATTTTCACTCTAGGATCAACAGAGGCCCTACATGTGGGTGGTATTGGGTCAATGGTTGGTATTGGGTTCGCCTACCTTACTGTGCTTGTAGTAGTGTGCTTATAAACCCCAAAAGGTCCCGAGGGGTTAATTAATGCGTGTTGCCCAAATTGTGTGTCAGTTTGTACAGTAGCAGATTTTCCTCCTGCGGCTCTGACAAGATGGAGCCTGGGGAGTAATTATTTTCTAAACATGGAGACTCATAAGCCTTATGTCACAACCATGTCATCTTGGTGCACGTCAGTTGCCTTGTTACAGCTTTTAGATCGAGAAAAGTGACTGAGAACTGCAACTCCTTCAAATGGCCATAACTTAAAAACCTACAGCATCTTTAGTGCTACCCTGGTATATTAATTTGGCCCTCTCACAACATCTGCAATGGGCAGGGGAGAATTGACCCCCTCGCTCGGCCACTCGGGAGAACCTTGAATTTTTTTAATTTTTCACTCTTGATAGAATTTGCAAATTTTGAATTCATATTTGCAAAATAAGCTAGGAGATGTGTACACGGTAAATTCATCAAGTTCAAAATAGTTTTATTTATTTATTTTACTTGCACCCTTTGAATGACTTGGAGTGGTAGAGCGAGGGGGCCAATTCACCCCAGCCCTGCAATGCTATCTTGGCAAACTATTCCTACATTGGAAATTGGAGGGGCACTCTCTTAGGCTTGCTTAGTGCTTGGGTTTTTTAGAACAAGATTTATCCAATGCAAACTCAACAATCCAAATGTCGAATGGATTTTTTTGCATTATTACAAGGAAGAAAGGACAAGATTCTACATTAAAAAAGACTTTTCGTGCAAACAAGGTAAGGTTGCATTGATTGGCACACATTACAATGTAGAAAAAGGAATGAGAATAATGACCATTAGAAAGTTAACTTGCCGGCCATTCATATTTTCCAAATTTGCCAATCCCGAGTGGTTGTATTCTGAGGCTATGGAAATGCTGGCCTTTCTAACGGTTGCATTTAGCATATTTATAATTATTAATTACTATGCACTCGGTACAGTGTCTCTTTCTAAGAGCATTGGAAATGCTCTAGGTGTATGACTAACTTTTGAACGGTAAGCAATTAGAACTTGAAAATTGTCTCTTAGAAGTGCATCTAATAGAACTTAGATATTGGACAAAAGGTACTTCAAAAGCAAGGTAAAAACAAGAAACCATGGAGGTCTTAGCAACTCATGGTTATTAAAGCAAAATTTGGACATTTGACCTTTCACATTTGGCCACATTTAGAGTGTCAATGGCCAAATTTTGCTTAAAGAATCGCGATTTGCTCAGAACTCTATAATATATATTTTTTACCTTGTTTTTGAAGTACTTCTCCAATGATTAGTTTTGAATTTTCTTGTACCTCCTTCAAGTTCTTTTGGATGCACTTCCAATGAGACAATTTTCAAGTTCTAACTATTTATTGTTCAAAAGTTAGTTATACAATTAGAGGGCCAATATTTCGGTAGTATTAAAGATGCTCTTAGAAGCATACAAGTCATACCTCTATATTTTTTAGTTTGATAAGCATTAAAATCTCATATATTAGTATATGTTCTAGAATTTTATCTCCTTCTATATTCTCAAAGAAAAATGTTAGATGTTAAAACGTTACTAATTCTTCATAACATCTTTCATAAATATACCTTACTATGTGTTAGAAGTAGCCTAAAAGTTAATAATTAATTATATATCGTTTTTTAATCATCAAAAAATTGAATATGTATTATTTCTATATGTTATAATGCTCTATGTGTTAGAAACCTTCTATCCTTTGGTTGCTTATAACATATATTGAGGTTCAATTGGAGCTTCTTAAATATCAATCAGATCCCAGTAAAAATGAATCAATAGAAGAATGACTTACTTACAAATCAAAAATATTCATAAATTCACACTTCCTCCAACCCATGGAAGGACTAGACTTTAGATTGGGGAACTAAAGGAGTAAAGTATGTGCACTCATTATCTACACTATCCAACCTCCACTTGGACTAAACAAAGTTACATTGAAACTTAGGTATTCATTACACACGATGTATACAATCAAAGCACGAATTTACCAGAGCCTAATTTTGATTTTAGGAATACCTACAAAGGTGGGAATGCTTTGAAAATTCATAACTTATTCATACATTGTTCAAATAATACATTCTAAAATTTGTTGAAATCCTATTTCACTTGCCAATAAGATCTGTTAAAAACATTTTGAGACTAATAAAAGAAACTCAATTATACAATAGAACCTCTCTAAAGCAATAAAATTGGGACCGGTCTGACACATTTAATAAAAGAGGTCATTGCAAAAGGGAGGGGCATGATCTTTGTATGTAGTTCGTATTGTTAAGGCGGGATCAACAATCAATGTGGTCTGACAGTACTTTATTGAATTAGAGAGGATTGACTGATTAGGGAGGTTCTATTGGAATTAATGATGATTATAGATATGCATACCTAAGCCTAAGACCAAATTTAGACTAGAGGTTGGAACCAGGTTAAAAAAACTGAACGACCAACAAGATTGCTCTCAACCAATGGGGTCCACGTTCTCAACCAACACGATTGCTCAATTTCCAAAGTTTCTTGGTCCTCGACCCAAGTCTAACCCCGCCCTTAAGTGATATTTCCTCGCCCTCAGTGTGAATGCACCTCCCAGTAGCACTGACTCCCCTCACCTAAGTAATAAGTTAAGCTCTCCTGTGCGGTCGGCAGTAACGCCCTGCCTCCCAGAGTGTCTGCCACTAACTTAAGTTAAGTTAGCCCCCCATTCAACGACCTGCCTGCCTGGGAAGGCAGGGCTCATTTAAGGAGAGCACCAGGAGGACTTCAAATCCTCTATCAACCCGTCTCCCCCCAGTCCACCACTTCCTGTAGTTTTATTGTCTCGCATTTAACGTCCACGTAACAAACGAAAGACTGAGGCSTCTGACAGAGCTGGTGCCTTTAATTTTAATATCTTGCTTGCAATTATTATTCCATCTTAGTGACGAACTTATCATAAGTTATATTTGTGCACTCACAACGTGGATATGTTGCTCCTTTTAAGTTAGTGACGGTACTGAACTTACCCCCTTCCTCGTCTCTAAGATATTACCTGTTTGCAATTTCAAAGGCTTCAACTTTGAAATTACTTGGGATTGATCAGGGACACAAGCTAAGCAAACGTAGTTCGGATGGATCAGGGATTAACTTCGATAGAAACGTAAGTTATAGAGCAAGTGTGTCATCACAGGAAGGTTTCGAATGTGGTTTCGAAGTACGTGAGTAGTCTCCTCCAGCTAGCCTTGACTAGCT
Organism: Pleurozium schreberi; assembly: GCA_006891605.1. Lineage (NCBI taxonomy): Eukaryota > Viridiplantae > Streptophyta > Bryopsida > Hypnales > Hylocomiaceae > Pleurozium > Pleurozium schreberi. Next base: position 142,308 of record VACF01001311.1, on the reverse strand, counting down.
CCCCGTGCCCAGTTAAGAAATTAATGCTGATGATGATCGAGGAGGAGCATTCCCCCTGCACAAACAATTGCAAACAGTCAGGCGTGCAAGGAAACACGGTAATCTGAAACTCCATGAAACTCTCAAGCCGGTAAAGCTTTGAGCTCGTACTATTCTACCTCTAGTACCGGCTGTGATAATGTGAGAACGACCTGGAGGTGTTCTCCTGGCAGTTTTTAGTGCTTTAGAACCACCGATTATTTTGGCTTTTCAGGGGTGTGGTGTGAAGGTCATTACTATGGAAAGATTGATTGCATTTGTCACTTTCAAGTAGGCACTGGTTTTAGACTTGAAGAGAAGCTGTCTGAAGGGTCTGGAATACTTCCGCGTTCTCTATTTATACAGGTATTGGTCTCAGCTCTTTTCTGCAGATCAAACCTCGAAGTTTTGGGATTCAGRTTAGGGTTACAGCAGAAGACGCCGCACAAGCAAAGGCCAGGGAAGGTGGCAGTTCGTAATTTTGTGGGGGATTCATCACGAAATGTAGCCTTCGATCCAGTGACTTACATTTCGGAGCACCYTGGATGTCAYATGTATAWATATATGCTGCCTGGAAATTGATTTGCTGACAGAGAGCGTCCGACGGAGTACGTTAGCGCTGCTCAGGTGATACACCTCAGTCTCTGAAATGTACACCTCCAGTACAATTCTTTTGAGTGCATGTGCGCGCATCACCACGCTTCTGCATTGAGTTTGTGTCAGCTGATCCGTCTTGAATGTTTTGTGTTGCATGCAGCTGGAGCAAAATCACCAATTCAGTACTAGCTGCATCTTGTCAATTCTCTCAAAAGATTTTGACATGATCGCATTGTTACGATCGAGCTCAATACCTTCCTGAGTGGTACGTACACACCGTCCCTGCCTTCTGTCACTGATCACACATTTGAAATTCGGAATTAGTATTCTCGTTGACATTGATATTCTCGTGCATTGCGTGTCTTCGACGTCAGCATAGACTCTAAACTTCATTTCACAAAACGTACAGGACGTGCACATTAGCTACTACTGGGGACACTAAATTGGGGATGCATGGTGTGAGAACTCGATTCTGAGCTTTGTAATACAACGTTAAGAACGCCATTGTAAAGCATTAGAAGGAGATCGATTAGTGTTTTTTTTGGACGCATTCCAAGACACATTGTATGGTAAATCGTTGTAACTACGAGCAGCTAGTGTTGATTCTAGCACTTACAAAACGTCCATTTCACTAATGGGGATGCATGGTGTGAGAACTGTGAGCGAGCTTCGTAACACGATGTCAAGAGTGTCAATGTAAAACATTGGTAGTATGTCCTTTTAGACGCATTCTACAGTGCCGTTACAGGAGCKCTGTTGATCCCGGGTTGTAACGTTTGTTTGTATCTATAGTGTGCAGTTGTGCGTTGAAATTCACCGAACCAGTAAGAAGAAAGAGCAGTAGCTGGTTTGAACCTAGTGTCTTAGAAGTTCAGATCCATGGCTCCCAATGCGGTGAATGCTGATGAAGCAATTGGGTTTCCATCTCGAGGAATCAGTAACAAAGTGGCGGTGGAAATAAAGGTGCGGCAACGGCTCCCTGACTTACTACAATCCGTGAACCTCAAATACGTGAAGCTCGGGTACCACATTGTGATGTCGCACGCGCTCTACCTCTTCATGATCCCGTTGCTGCTCGCCGTAGCCGCGGAGATTGGTCGTCTGGGTCAGCGCGACTTGCTGCAGCTCTGGGAGCATCTGCAGTACAACTTGGTGAGCGTGCTCATGTGCTCTGGCGCGYTCGTCTTCGTGGCCACTCTCTACTTCATGTCGCGCCCACGCCCTGTCTACCTCATCGACTTCGCTTGCTACAAGCCCGAGGATGCGCGCAAGGTCACAATGGAGAATTTCATCAATTGTTCTGTGCAATCGCAGTGTTTCACAAACGACAGTCTAGAGTTTCAGCGTAAGATCATCGGCCGGTCTGGGTTGGGTCAGGAGACGTACCTTCCCCGCGCGCTCACCGACTTCCCGTCGAATGCYTGCATGTCTGAAGCGCGTCTGGAGTCGGAGCAGGTGATGTTCGGCGCCATTGACGAGCTTTTAGTGAAAACGGGCGTGAAGGCRAAAGACATCGCCATTCTCGTTGTGAATTGCAGCTTGTTCAACCCCACGCCGTCTCTTTCCGCCATGATCGTGAACCACTACAAGATGCGGGGGAACGTGTTGAGCGTGAACTTGGGCGGGATGGGGTGCAGCGCGGGGGTGATAGCCGTCGACGTCGCGAGAGATCTTCTTCAGGTTCACGGGGAGAGCCTCGCGCTTGTGCTGTCCACGGAAAACATCACTCTGAAYTGGTACAACGGAAACGACAGAACGAAGCTGGTGTCCAACTGCTTGTTTCGAATGGGCGGCGCGGCGGTGTTGCTTTCCAACAAGCGATTCGGGAAACGGAAAGCGAAGTACGAGCTGCAGCACACTGTGAGAACGCATAGAGGCTCAGAAGGGAAAGCCTATCAGTGCGTGCAACAAGAAGAAGACGCGAGCGGGTGGGTGGGAATCACTTTGTCGCGGGAGCTCACGGAGGTCGCGGGGGCCGCGTTGAAAGCGAATATCACCACAGTTGGGCCGCTTGTACTTCCCCTCTCGGAGCAGCTCCTCTTCTTCGCGAATCTCGTCGCGCGCAAGCTGCTGAACTGGAAGATCAAGGCATTTATCCCTGATTTCAAGCTTGCGCTTGAGCATTTCTGCATTCACGCGGGGGGGAGGGCGGTGTTGGACGAGGTGGAGAAGAATTTGCAGCTGACGGATTGGCATATGGAGCCGTCGCGGATGACRTTGTACCGATTCGGGAACACGTCCAGCAGCTCCATCTGGTATGAGCTGGCGTACGCGGAAGCCAAGGGGCGCGTCAGGAAGGGGGACCGCGTGTGGCAGATTGCGTTTGGGTCGGGATTCAAGTGTAATAGCGCGGTGTGGCGAGCTCTGCGGACTGTGAAAACGGATCGCCGTTACAGTCCGTGGTCGGATTGCATAGACAAGATGCCCATCAAAGTGCCGACGAACCATACTTTCAGGGCTTCCTAGTTGCCCTTCTTACTCTAAACCTAATCTCCAAAATCCCTAGCCTTTAGAGAGAGTTCCATTGATGAAATTTAGCAAGCTCTCTCTCTTTCTCTCAAGATGCATGGATCCGTGACAGCGCTGGCGAGTTGCTAAACTCCGAAAACGATTCTTTTTGATAGGTATGGAGAGACGCTGATTATATTCTTTGTCGTAGATTGAAACGGAATCCGATCCCGCAAATAGAGCTGGGATCGAAAAGACATGTGAGGTTCTTGTAATTTTACTGAATCGGAAGCTTATGAGTCCATATGAAACAGGAACAATTTTTCCTCTTCACGTACATGTGCAAGGGCATTGTCAGGATCACCCTAATCGTCAATATCTGACAACCAGTAATTCTTCTGTACATCAAAATGCGTTGATAGATGTGCAATGACATTTGTGAGCAGATGGGTATGGCTTTGTGAGGTTTGGTATTGCTATGGCTTTTGCTTCGTTCTTTCCAAGGTTTCTGATTCGATGGCAATTCTCGTGTCAGCTAGGCAATCGTGTTGACAGGAAACATTCAGATTTCTACATTCTGCTAYGGCCACTTGTGAAGCTGATCGAGAAGCCACTGACATTGATACCGCTGAAGTGTTTCTGACTCTGATCTTAGAAATCAGAGCCAGAAATCATAGAAACCTTTGCATCATCGAAAGGTACGTTCCCCACCTGGGGTTTGGTAGAACTGGGTCAGTGTTAAAAGATTAAAAAACTCAACTTTTAGAAATCGCTTGAACATGTTCAATCTGCCCAGAAAGAGGTTCGGGAAATAGCAATAAGAAATTTCAATAATGTGCATTTCATACTTGGTGTTAATTACAATACTATGCTATTTGCGGTGTTTGTTCATTGTTTCACAACTTAAGTTTGCCACTGTACTCCTGCAGATGCAAGTGTAGCGAGCTTCTAATGTACTTCAAGTTTGAGAGATTCTTTCTGAATTCCTTTGGAGAATGAGAGCACTAGGACTCTGCGATTGTCACGCTTCTTGAGTTTGATTGAGATTCATTAATCTACGACAACCTCAAAGGATAGTCTACATCTATCAATCTTGGAGTGTTTTTAGAAATGTTATTCAAATTCAAGTTGTCAAAGTATGCAAATCCACTGTCAACCTCGAAGCACTTAATTTGGGATCCTCAACTTAAAACCTTGGGTGGTTAAGATCACTTGCTTAGCAGTACAATGTATACATAACACTTGATGAAGTGCTACAACTTGGATACTATAATGAAATTGCTCCCAATTGAGATTTGTACAAATATCAATTAATGCACTTAGTGATTCTAAATGTGTTAGAATACATATCATCCATATTATCAAATGCAAATCTATAATTTTGAAAGATTTTAATTTTCAAAAGTATCTCATTTTTTTTATTGAAATTTGGAAAAAAAAACATTGTTTTTATCCTTGTCCCACAAAGGATGCCAACATTTGGTAGGTAATAAGAAAAGTATGATTGTGTGAATGCTAGATATCTATCAATTTGCTTAACTCTTTTAACAATGGGTGATAAAGCCAAGTGGAGATGTATCAAAAGATAGGTACATAAACCCCAAAAGGCACCCTATCTAAAACCACCATCATCACTCTATATACATCTCCAAAATTAGTATGTACCTATGTTGAAGTAATGATTCTAGAACATCTAGCAGAAAAAAAAACTTCAATACTTCATGACTTTTGCATACTTCAATACTTCATGACTTTTGCATACAGTATCCAAATGTTGCATTCTTTTGTGTGTGTTGGAACCTCCTTTCATTGCCCAACAACAAAATATGAAAATTTGGTCAGTCTAATAAGAGTAACTGCGCATTAGTAAAAGGACTGGCGTCCCAACCTTATGGCGTAATAGTTACTTCAATCTCATTACTGGGCCTGCAATCAGAGATTCACTATACCAAGCATTGAAACCTTCGAACATTTGGGAAGAAGAAATTGCACAAGGATAATATTGCTTATGCTCCAGCCATGGCGACCATGGCCCCGCCTACAAAACTGTTGGTACTTGTACAAAGTCTAMCAWGGTGTTGATCGTCGCCACATCGATTCCAAAATTGCATCATAACTACCGAATGATTTTCAAAACTGGTATCTTTGCACACGAAGAAACAAAAGGAATGAAACAGGGCTACTACCACAGGCTCCATGACGAGCAGCTCCTGCGTAACGGCGTCCGCAGCGCTCTCACGTAACGAACTCAAACGCGCCAGCAAAGATCCACTCGAACAAGCATCCCAATCACTGAAAACCATGCGTACATTTGGAAAGAAGAGATTTCACGAGGATATATTTGATTACGCTCCAGCCATGGCGACCATGGCCCCGCCTACAAAACTGTTGGTACTTGTACAAAGTCTAAAGAGGATCGTCGCCAGATTCCAAAATTGCATTATAACTACCGAATGATTTACAGTATTAGTATCTTTGTACATGAAGAAAAAGGGGGGGCTACTACCACATTTGCGCCCGCACGGGCTCCATGGCGAGCAGCTCCTGCGCGGTGTCCACAGCACTCTCTCGCAACGACCTCAAATGCGCCAGCGTCCACTTGTGCCACTCGTTCTTGTCTCCCTTAGTGCGCGGCGGGTTGAACCGGCTCCGAAACTCGCTGGAGCCCAGAAAATGCTCCACTTTCCGACCCACGAGCACGAGGTGGATGTGGCGCTCGCCTTGCAACCTGGCCGCGATGTACACCACGGCGTGGCGGACGGTGCCGTTGCGCGGATCCCGCGATTCCACGGCGTGACTGATGGCGCCGCCTTCGCTGCGGATGTTGAGGATGGAGCCGCAAATGGCCGCGTCGATGTCCTCGGACGGGCACGTCTCCGTGAGCTTCAGTTTTAGGAACGTCGCGAGCTGTCTCGTGTCATCGATGGGGACGATGATCTCACCGAGTTGGAAGGCGGAGACTTGGGGAGCCACGATCTTGTCGAACTCGTAGGAGAGGCGCTCCCTGCACAACACCAAGTTCCGAACCCTAATTGCTTAGACACTTCTTCGGATTCTTTACAGCTCCTACTGTGCAATAAACAAGAGTCCCCCAACATGTCTACCACAGCTCACTATCGCACAGGCCCTCTCTTAATCCAATTGCAAAGTCTCAGAATCACTCTCTGGTTTCATAGTTTAGGGGGCAAAGTGTCCAACGCTGATAACTGCAACAACGGAATACGAGGGTCATTACGACAGGCGAAAATGTTGCCTACTCAGAAACTCCATCCTCTCTCAATTTTCTGAGTAGAGGAAGATGCGTCTCTGCTGTCACGGATACCATAGAGATGAGTCACAAATTGCAATCAAGACCAAATTTCAATTGTTCCACACGGTGATTCCATCTCCTTGAGTTTGGTAACAGCTTGACTCCAACGGTGGAAGAGTCATGGACGAAATCAAGTGCTCCATACCGCATCTATTGTCCTACGACGCGAACCCTCAACGTACGACGGTAGGGGCTACTCTGAAACCACAAATGTACAGGAAGTTYATCTCGCATCCTGAATTCGTGTTAAACGTAACGTACCGGTCTTCCAGAGCGAGATTCTCCTCCCAAATCTGCAATCGATCCTTTAACACAATCGGCAACAACGGCGACGCCTTCGTCGTCACATCCTCCGCCTCCTCCCCCTCCTCCTCCTCCTTCACGGCCTCCTCCTGCGCATCATTAAACTCCTCACACTCTTCCGCTTCCCGTTTCTTATCTTCTAACCTCGACGTCGACGTACTTTGCGTCTCTCCCTGCTGCGGCGACAAGGCAAAGCTCACCAGCGCAACACTGAGATACTTTTGCGTACATTCCCGGATAAGCGAGAAGGCCAATGTGAGACCCCAAATGAGAATTCCCTTTCCGATCCACAGCACGAACACCACCACACGAATCAACCACATGAGAATAAGGTAGTAAACACTCGAGGACGCCAGCACCTTGCGCACCACCACTTGCAACTTAGACGGATCCACAGGCTCCATGGCTTCTATCAATTCCCTAGCGAGCTCGTCTTCTGTCTACTTCACCTGCTCATTACGCCCACCATCGATTGTACCACTCAGTCACAGCTCGAGTTTTCTAATCTCTTGGAACGTTCTGGCTGCCAATTCTCTCGACCACAGCGCCAACTTGATCGAGTTCTTCAATCTCTCGCTTTGCAACTGCAATTCTCACGACCACAACGCAGCTTACTAGCTAGCTACCACCAGTTGTAGTGATCATTTCCTTGTCGTACCTCGGTGCAGATCTCGAAAGACGTACAAGAAAGTTAAGCAAAGAGCTAGTGATCGAGCAAGTGCAAGAAAGATCGGCCGGGCGACTGGTTGTGAACAATGATTCAGCGGTGAGTGCTTCCGGTCATGCCTGTATATGAATACCTTGTACTGTACTTGACAGAGTACTTACAGATCGACTCACGGTCTCCGTCTCCGTCACTTGGCATGGGATTCCTAACTAGCTACTGCAGCTAGCTTCAGCGTGCTTGCATATATGTCAGGCACAGTGCATGCCCTCCTGATTTTTACAAGAAAACAATAGCAACTAGCTACGTAAGAATAATTTTGCTGTAGGCCTATGTTCACGTACTACTAAGCTTAGCTAGCCGAGAGCTGTGTGCGCATTCACGGAGGGACTGAGGCTGCAAACAATGCAAGGTCTGTGCAGTGGCGATGGAAATTTGACAGGTTGTTATAACGTACTGGCCGGGACCGAGGTGGCGATGGCTGGACAGCGTGACAGGAGTTGTGAGGTTGTTCACTGTGTTTTGGAATCTATTGTCTTTTCTACGCAGTTCCACCACGTCTGCCGTTTGCCGATAAAGAAAAAAAGGAAAAAGAAAAAGGCGTAACTTGCTACCTGGGTGTGGATCGGACTTCAGTTACAGATGAACTGACTTCTTTCTGACTTCTTTCTGACTTCTTTCTGACTTCTTTCAGGAGATGCTGATCACAGCACAAGGTGGACCAGCCTATTACCACCCACAAAAGAATTCCACCCTGCCTGGCTCATGTACCTGTGGTGTACATTTTCGATCAAAAATGTATCATATGGGTGTATAAGATAGTATTGATATGGGGGAGGTAATAGGCTGATCTACCTTGTTGTGGACCCCACAGAGGGGCACAACTCTGAATTTTACATCTTGCAAAAAATTTGGGAAGAACTTGTGTTATTTATCACGTATGATCAAATTTGGGAATTTGAACTCATAGTATTACATCTCAGAATATTTATAACTTTTATCCACTTAAAGGCAATGAACCCTTTGCTTTCTATGAATTTAGGGTCCTTTCSTTGTAGAAAAGCTTGAATGCAAGTTTGTTCCTAAATTGTAGGCCATTGTAAGTTAACGAGACCACCACCCACCCTAATTATGTGCTTTTTCTATACAAGATTGTTATGTTATTCAATATAATAAGTCTCTTGGCTTAGTYTCTTTTTAATTACCAAATATTTCATGTTACCTATTCAAATCACTAAAGAGATTGATGARTAGTGTTCAATCCAGTTTGAAGTTTCTCCTAAARTCAGTGATAGTGCAGCTCCTAYACATCTTAGAAGTTGCAAAATGGTCAAGTATTCTACTTATGGAGTGTTTGTTTTTTAGCATGATAAGGCATAGATACTATATGACATCCAAATGAAATATGATAATTGTAGAATTGTAAATCCAATGATACTTGTATGTYCTACCATATTTTGATACATGTTTTGTATACTAAGAGTAAATATCACATATACGATTTCCTATTGACCTTCAAAGGTTAAGTATTGAAGCAAATGCATCATTATCTCTTGTTGCCTCATCAAAGCAAGTTTAATAATAACTCATAACATGATGAATGAGGCCATTTGGAACACAAATGAGACAAGACTATTGTAAGCAAAATTTGCACTCACAATGTACATTTTAAGTTTTGAAATATACAGCACCATTACAATTTTAATAGCAATTGACTTGCTATTGTTTGTCTCCACAATGCCTCCCTTGAGTATTATCTAAGATGATATTAGCATAAATTGAGAAAATTTGTCTAACAACCATTGTTGTGTGTCAAAGAGCCCTCATCATATTATCACATAAAGACAAATTGCAACTACAATTGGTTGAAGTACAAGAACAAAATTCATGCATTAGACGCAAAAGTTACAAGAAGTCAATGCTAAAAACATTTGATAGATTATTTGAATTTGCACCCTAATTTCAATATCCTCATGTTAACCATTATACAAAATGCATATGGTATTTACTATCTAGATTCTCTAGGGCACACTTAATTTGGAGACATTGGTTGGATAWGTTTTGAGTGATCCTACATTASTCTTAGATTACCTTATAATGTGTATTATTTACCATGAATATCTATACCACTAAGACATGATTGGTGGAACCAATTTTGCATATCAAGAGGAGTAGCTTCCSTGGACATYGTCTACGTTTGGRAAGAACCGGCRGCTAATCTAAAAAAACAATGGTTGCAATTACAAAACATCGGCAAAAAAWKGKWAAAAAAATCTATAAAATTTCTATTTTGTTTGAGTTAAAAAAACAAAGAAAATAACTGATCTTTGGACTTGCAAAACCAATTCAATTTRGGAATTGAAGAAAYGGAGCTGGTAAAACYCTAAGAATTTTGGTTTTTGAATGCTAGGTTGCGACAAGGTTTTGTTTGTAAATCATTGCTCTTGTATGAGGATTATGTGCTGCAATTAGGGTTTCTATACTTGTAATGCCCAATTAGGCAATTCTACCTACATAATCAGGCATCACGGATTTTGAACCAATTTTTTTTTTGTCATCCATAAACATTATGTTGCTTGTCCGTTGTGTACATCATGCAATGCCTTTTGTCGTCGGACATTTTGGGAAAAAAAAAGCACCTCCTCGTCAAAAGCCTAAGGTGGGAGCACCCATTACTGCACATGTTCCTAATGATGGGCCCTAGACTCACCCAATTGTGTCCCTAGACATTGGTGAATGTGTCCTCAAAATGTTTAGTTCTGATTAGCTAACACATGTGAAGGACATATTCTTAACTTTGATTTGTTGACAACTAATTTTTGCAGAGTTCAGATTTGGATGCACCTGTAGGACAGATTTAGTGGTCTAAGCAACTTGCACTTTGAAAAATCATAGAAATTACATACAACATCCAAATAATCTAATTTTTTTTTTTTGAATATTCATGATTTTCACTTGCTAGTATTAACAAGAATGTCATTTTTAAGAAAAGATGCCTCCAACTATACTCAATTGCTTCTATTGACGGTTTTGGGTGCTTCCACCTTACATGCAAGACAATTAGATTGCAGCTCCACCGAGGAGGGGCTGTAATCAGCTGGCAGCTTAGTACTGCTGCAAAGGGACTGCAAAGCAGCACTTGTGGCAGCTAATTATTTCATTTCAGATTTAGCCACGTACTCCTGTAGWAACTTAGATCAATGTGCAGCCCAGTCCAGCCCACAATGAACTCCATAAGCAGTTCTTTTCATACTTCTTTTACAGAGTTTTCACTCAAAATATGTTCAATTTCATTCATACTTTGCATATGCACGTTTCATCCACGTTTCATCCATGATTCATCCATTACAATAGCTTCAGTTCATCAGTCCATTCTAGTGTAACTTGCATTTTTTTTGTTTTTTGTTTGACACACAAGTTGCAAGGCAACCTGCGGACTTTTTCCAGTCAAGTGTAAGGGCATTTGCAATGCACCCCCGGTATAATGGACGGTAACGGTATAACTAACTTTTGAACGGTAAATGATGAGAACTTGAAAATTCTCTCATTGGAAGTGCATCCGAAATAACTTGGAGAAGGTATGAAAAAAAAAATTTAAATTAGATATTGGACAAGTACTTCGAAAGCAAGGTAAAAATCTGAAATTGTAGAGGTCTTAGCAAATCACTCTTACCAAAGCAAGATTTAGTCATTGACCCTCTAAATGTGGCCAAATGCAAAGGGTCAATGGCTAAATCTTGCTTTGGTAATCGTGATTTGCTAAGACCTCTATAATTTCAGATTTTTATCTTGCTTTTGAAGTATTTGTCCAATGTCTAATTAAATATTTTTTTTGTTTCATACCTTCTCCAAGTTATTTTGGATGCACTTCCAATGAGAGAATTTTCAAGTTCTCATCATTTACCGTTCAAAAGTTAGTTATACCGTTACCATCCATTACACAGGGTTTGCATTGCAGATGCTATAAGGAAATTTCAAAGCCGGGAATAGAGCGGCCAACCTCTCCATCCATTCGGTTTGGGTACCTTACACCATCACCCTGGTAACTTAGTTTAGGGTCATTTCAGCTTGCGTTTTGCACTGCCCAGAAAAAGAGGTAAAAAAAAAATATACTGTACTACCTTAAAAGCCACTCACACTACTACTGTACAGTACAGTACAAGCCCCATTGATGTGTAAATACTGAATACCGGGCAGAGTAGGCCAGTAGGGCATCCTTTTCTGACCGATTCTAAGTTCATTGATGACAAATACTTGCACTGTACTTGAGCCGCCGATCTCTTTTGCTTATCAAACACTCAACATCTGAAAGTTATTACTTACTTACAGCAGCTTCATCCCCACTGGCCAGACCTCTTCGGTCAGCTTAAAGGCACTGGCTTTGCCTTGTTGGCAGGATGAAAGATGATCAAATTAAAAAGACTTTCTTAGTTAAGAAAGTGAAGAAACTGGCTAAGTTAATTTAATTTAGAGGTAAGATAAGCTTAATTTAAGTTTAACTTATAACAAAAGTAAGTTAACCCTTAAAGGACGGACCTATCACCGCTGGCAAAATCCGGGTGCAGTATGTAGTGCTTGACGGAGGGGAAAAACACTATTCATGCACATGTTTAGCTTTGGATAAATTGTTCAAACCAATACCTAATGCTTCCCATTCAAAAATTGCGAGAAGGGCTCCATGGCACGAAACACTTTCATGTGAAAATATTTACTATCTTCATAGAATTAGGGCTACCTAAAAATATGGAAGCAATTAAAGACACTAAATTTGACTTCCCATGATGCTTGACATATATATGGTCACTTTCAAAAAAAGAACGGATGAAAATTAGTGAGTGTCCACTCACCAGATGAGATTTTCGTCATCCAAAGGACAATAAATGTCCTCAGCGTCGTTCAAGGGTTAAAGAATCGCATGCACTTCATTAGGGACGGAGCTGCGACTGACCTTCTATCATAATTCTGTGGTTTCTGTAGTAAGTGCCAGTGGGAAAGGAAGGATGTGTCAGGGTTTTCAGATTTTGCCTATGCGTACCTTCCCTTACGTCTCATGGCAATTGATGAATCCCCAGGAAGGGAAGGCCTAATCTGGCTCCTCGAACCTTGCACTACTTAATCCCTACTGTAGCTCAAACTTTTTTCTCCCACAGTACCGGTATTTGTTTTCTTCAATACAGTTGTATAAGGTATACTGCTCTTAAAGCGACCATTCAAGAGCTGATTACGTTTTCAGAGAAGCTAAACTCCTTCCAAAAAAAATTCAGTAAATTTTCATAGGAAGAGAAAAAGAATTGGCATCTCACCTAAGTCATTTCATATTTTTTGGACCTTCAAGAAATTAGCTACAAATTTTTGAAGTGGCAATGCCTTGGTCACTACAAGCGACCACCGCCTGAAATGTACATTGCTGTTACATTGAAGAAAGAAAAATGTACCTCTGTATCATGATTGCTTTTAGAGCGTGGGCGCTTTAAGAGCAGACTACCTTACTATAGTTGCAAAGGAAGTCGTTGACTGAATACGCACTTACTGTAGAAGCCTAATTTAAGGTGGGTACACCCAAAAGCGCAGTTGACCTTAAAGCGCCATTTACAGTCCATGTACATGTCCAAAATCATGCATGTGCACAGACTGTAGATGGCGCTTTCAGAAACAAACTTTGACCCTTAATAACTTTTGCATACTATATCCAAATGTTGTGTTTTTTGGTGCATTGGGCCGTGCTTTCATTTGCCAACAAGACAATATGAAATTCTGATTAGTCTAATAATAGTAACTAGACACAATACCAATTTGTGGCACTTTTGGGTGTACCCACCTTACATCTCACTGAAAGCAATTGAGTTTTTAGCAATGAAATTCCATTTCAATTATGTCAAAATCAAAGCAGTTAACTTAGTCGACCTCTCGTCTTTGCGGTATTGTACAATAACATGCTTTTTTTTTTGTCGTCTTTTGCTTTGAGGAATTGAATCCGGCTACTGTACTGTACAGTATGCTAACTTACTGTCAAAGAAAGGCCGGGAGGCACCAGAAGTCGCCTTGTACAGGACCGTAAAGCACGAGAAGAAAATGTCCCGTTCATTCAAGATTAGAACAAGTTTTGTGCTTGCGCCACAATTAGGGTGTGATGCCTGATTACATGTCTTGCCCGTGTAATTGGGCATTACGCATTTTTCATCCCAATATTTTATTTACATTTTTTCATCCTACATTTCATCCAAATTTTCTTTTTGTGGTTTATGTCGGGTAGAGGTTCTTGTCGTTATGCAATGTGCAATGGAAAAGTCCAATGAGGAGGACAAAGCCTACCTCGTCTAAAATTGTTTCTTTCACATAGGTGCATATTGATTTTGGAGGTGTACCCAAAGTAATGATGGCAATTTTGGGTCATTGGCGCACTTGGAGATGCCAACCTCGAGGTAGAAACACCCCAAAACCATCCTTGTTCCCATTCTTGTACCCTAGACCACCATTGAATGTGTCCCTTGGCTTTAGTTAATGTTTCCTTTAAATGCTTAACTTTAATTCGCTCAGGCACTTGAAGGACATGTGCTTAACTCTAATTCATTGACTACTAATTTTTGCAGATTTCAATTTAGGGTCCACATATGTGACAGTTTCAATGATCTAAGGAGCCAAAGCTTTCAAAAGTCATAGAAACTACATACCACATCCAAGAAATCTAATTTTTTTTAAAAGTATTCATGATTTCTCCTTGCTAGTGACTACATTAACATTAATTTGAGGAAAAAGGCGCCTCCAACTATGCTGAATTTTCTTAAATTGATGCTTTGAGTTTTTTTCCACCATAGACCACGCACCACTCTGAGGTGATTGAAGTGGATTTTTACTTATTACCTGCTGATCCATTGATAAGTCAAAGCTGGTAAATTGGAAGTTTCAGACAAAAGGCTGATTGCAGGCCCCCCACTCCAGCTGAGCCTCGCTTTTCCCTGTGAGTTTGTGTGCCACTGAATTCCTGTGAATGAGGACTTGAATGGGCAGTGGTAAGAGAAGTACTGACTCTGGAAAAAATGTACTACTGCAGCTGCAGCTTGCATCACCAACCCAGTCCCACGACGGGTACTAATCCATCCACCAGATGCCTTGGACGGACATGACACACACAATATGATGACATGGGTTACTCATCACTGTCCATGGAGCTAGTGCCCCCATCAATATCAATATATTACTTTTATTTTCATTTTTACAAAATATGGGAGGAAGCCAAAAAAAAAAAAAAAAAATGGGAATTTAGTGGCATCTAACCCAAGTTGTTTCATATGTTTTGGAGCTTTGTGGAATTAGTTACGAATTTTTGAAGTGGAAATGCATTGGTTCCTCAAAAGCAACCATGACACACAATATGATGACATGGGTTACTCATCATTGTCCACCCATCAATATCAATATATTTTTATTTTAATTTTTACAAAAATGGGAGGAAGCCCAAAAAAAAATGAGAATTCAGTGGCATCTAACCCAAGTTGTTTCATACGTTTTGGACCTTTGTGGAATTAATTACGAATTTTTGAAGTTGAAATGTATTGCTCTCTCAAAAGCAACCGCCTCCTCAAATGTACATTGTTGGTACATTGAAGAAAAACAAAATCGACACCTTTGTGTTAGTGGTTGCAACCTTTTAGAGCAAACTAGTTTAGGTAGATTGATGAATTTTGATATATATGCATAAACAAAGAGTTTGTTGGGTACTGCTAGTTTTACTAACTACTCTGTACGTCCCAGGGAAGTTGATAGGAGGGGAGTGTTAGCATGTGAGCCAAGAAATCTATATTATAAGCCCACCTTCTACGGTTGTAGGTCTCTATGTTATAAACTCTTTTCATGTATTCCATGCAATATGTTGATCCAACACTGTCACTCACTGAGAAAATTAAAGTGCAAGGATGCCATTTGACTTGCAAGCCACACATGTTGACTCCCAACATTTGCTACAAATAAGTCAACAGCACACAGCATTCAAATTTCAAAGTGAAGGCTGACATCGAACAAAAACTTGACAAATAGCAAAACCCAAGGTTCCTTATTATATCAATTCAAAGCATCTGGGACTTCAGTGGAGTTCAGTTCTCTCCCACTTTCAGCTGTACACTTGAGAGACAAAAGATGCATGGTCAAATGGACCCCAGTTTCACTCACTCATTGAGCGCTGCTTTTCTTTCTTTTCATTTCTTCTTCTTTTACTCGCTCAAAGACTATGGCATCGACTCTGGTTTTGAAATGTGAATATCCATCTGAGATCTGGTCCTCGTTGCTGCCCCGTGGCCTCCTAGTTTTGATTTTTTTTGGAAAGAATTATTGTTCTCGCCGAGGGCTTGTCTCTTTGGTTCCTTGTACTGGTTCCTTTTTATCAATGGAATTTGTCCATGTGTTTCAAAAAAAAAAAAAAAAATGTGAATATCCAAATCCTATCTACAACCGCATTCTCATTGCACGACGAGGTTGGGATTCTAATGGAAATGTGAGGTCCAACTAGTGAATGAATTAACCCCTGAGCATCTAGCTCATGTTTACTAAAATCCATACCCTTCTCAATTCATTCCAACTAAACTATCATCTAAAAAGAGATCCACATAAAAAAAATTCTCTACTCATTGGTAGTCGAGACAAGTCTAGAGCTAGAGTAAAAAAGACACATCTTTTGACGGTACCATTGAAAAGAGTATAATAGTCAAACAAAGAAAAATCTTTCAATTTGGAGAGGCCATATATATGAGGCGTTGGTGCGCTCAGGGTTAACCTATGACAGAGCCTCATAGTTACACCACTCTTGTTTCTTTACATGTGATGTGATTCTTTGCTTGACTTGTCAACGTAATCACCCACAGTTTCCGTATACAGGAACCAGGGTTTGTACAGTACTGTGCAGTGCGAGCCCCCCCCTTGCCGGCTTGATCAGGTCCTGGACTTTTTTGATGGATGGCTTGGGGGATGTATCATGAAACTCGCGTAAATTAATTGATTAATTTGTTTATTGAATCGGCATCATCTTGGGTGAGTAGTAGTAGTAGGTGGCTGTAGCAGCTGGCTTGCTTAAGTGGCTCATGTGCGCGGGGACAAGTAAGTAGGATACTCGATCCCTGTGGCCCAAAATTATTCTGTCGGGACTGTTGGGAGGTCTCCCGACCTTGATGTGTTGGTTGCGGGGAATGCCCCCACCGCTTCCGCGTAATCATCATCACTGCAGTGAGTGAATRTGTGCACGACGGACGTGGGAGATTGGTACCATCATAGCGGCCGGCATCATACCTTCAACAAGGTTGGAGAGCCCATTTTGAACACCCGGCTTGAAACTATCATAGACCGACGATGAGTAGATGTGGGCCACTTTGTGAACATTTTAAAGATTGCAAATTTATTGCCAAATCAAGTACACCACTGGTGAGTCTTCTTTTGTTATAATACGAACTTATGAAAATTTTGGAGCACATTATTGAAATTGCCTTTTTTTTTTTTTTCCCTTCTTGGAGGCTCTGGGAAGGTGCATACATACATGTAAATCTCATGTATGTACATGTGCATCTGAGGAATTAAAAATACCCTGAGTGGCTAGCTATAGTATTATGGTACTCACGTAGTTTTCTACTTTTTGCTGATGGTGTCCCTGAGTTTTGAGGGCGGAAAACTAACAGCAACTATTTGCTTATGCAAATGTACACAACCTATGTAATTTGATCTTGTGTTGGTACATGGTCATCGGAAACAAATACTACTTTGAAATAGCACAAGTTTTCACTCTGAATAACTCCTACATACAAATTCCACATGATGCATGCTTACGTGTATGTGGTGGAATCCCTTTTTCACTTGATATTAAAAAGTCCTAAGAAAATGTGGACTAAGTTAGCGCAACTACAGTAAGGTAGACTGCTCTTAAATCGACCATTAAGAGCTGATTGCATGTTCGGSAATCTGAAGTCCTTGAAACAATTTTTAAGAAAATTTTCATAGGAAGGAAAAAGGAATTGGCATCTAACCCAAGTTGTTTCATATTTTCGGACCTTCCAAGAATTAGTTACAAATTTTTGAAGTTCTAATGCAGTGGTCACTAAAAGCAACCACCTCCTGAAATGTACACTGGTGGTACATTGGAGAAAGCAAAATGTACCTCTGCATCATGATCGCTTTTAGAGCATGGGCGCTTTAAGAGCAGTCTACCTTATAGGAACTTGGCTCCTGTGCAAAAATAATCTGTCAACATTTCCAAAATGCTTTTAAAATGTTCTCCTGCCTATGGTAATCGAAAATTGTTGCAGTCAAGAGGTAAAAATAAATAAGCTTAAGCCTCTTGTTGGAACTTATGTAAGACTTGCGCTGTGGGTCTTAACTCTAAACCCTCGAGCATATTATTATCAATCTCAACAATGTCTCCAAAAAGAATTGGACTACTGTTCCCAAATCCTTCAGCATAAATCGTACTCTGACTGCGGTTGGTCCTGATGCAGCAGAATTCTGCAAAAATCTGGCCCAGTGAGGAGTTGAGGACAATTGTAGAAGCTTGAATTTAATTGTAGAATCCTGAAATAGAAGCTTGGTTTAATTGCCGAAGCTTCGACCTTTTCTGTCAGCTAAGTTAGAAGCTATCCATCACGTGTGGAGTGCAGAGGCRCTGTCATACTAAGCTTGAAACATGCATGTTCCAAAGTTTTTGTTTGTTGAACAACCGGTCGGAAAGCCCGAGTGGTACATTCAAGACTCATGATGATAGGAATTTTTTTTCTAAAGGCACTTCTGAGCTGTGTGAGTTGCCTTTGCGTGTTGGCAAATTAAAGAGCAAAAATAAAAATCAAGTGCTGTCATCACCGGAAGGGATTTTGCTTGAGCTCTTTTGCTCAAAGCATCACCTAACCGACGTGCATTKACAACCTGGATGCAGTACTCTTCATCTTCTGCATTCACCATGGCTTTTTAGACTTTCACTGAAAACATATGGAGTTGGGGTGAAGATGTAACTTATCGGATAATTTCAGGGCAGATCAACTTGAGCCTGCGCCTTTGGTGAATTGCTTTATCTCTGTCTCAAAAGATCAAAAGGGAAAAATCGTGTCAAAAGAGTCTCGCAACATGTGGAGAGACACCCAACACAACTCCAGAGACAACTTAATCCCAACCATACAATCTGGGTACATAAAAACTGGATTACCAGAAAAAGGAAGTTGCAGCGACGACGACACTTGCAACAAAAAATCAGAAGTTTGTGAACATGACGACACTTGCAACAAAATATCAGAAGTTTGTGAACATGCTTTATTTACAGATTCATCGCCCGTGGAGCAGGTCGGAAATGGCTTGCTCTTAAACTCTAATCACCTTTTCATCTCAAGCGATGCTAAAAGGCAACAAAATCGAGTCCCACCTGTGGTGACTCTTATTGAGTAGTTAGTAATTTTCAGGCTTGTCAATGTCCTACTTTAGGAGTATACATGTGAGGGCTTAGCAACCCAGATCTAACAACAGTAAAATATTGCTAGTTCATTATATACATATCAGTGCTTATAGCATGTGTAACGATCGCATAACTTCGTGAGCATCATATCTCCACTTGTCTCTGTTAATTCCGCAAACTATTGATATCAATTAACTATACCTCATACTGTGCAATTAGCGGTAAGCGCACACAGGTTTTTTCAAGAGAAAACACCGAATAGGTCACTGTAAGACCCTGAGCCACTGGCTCCTCCAGATGCCGGAGTGTCGCTGTAAGAACTGGAGGAGTATGAGGAGGAAGAATTATATGCATCTCCATAAGATGCATATTGCGTGGGCTCCGGAGTTGCAGCATACGAGGTGGAATTTGACTCGTACGTTGGCCTTTCRTATGCAGAGGCTGTCACATTGTAAGAAGGCACGTAGGAAGAGTTTTGGCTTTCGTACCTTGGGTCCGTAGAGTAAGAAGAAGCACCATAGGAGGATTCAGACTCTGTTCTGGAGTAGGGGGAAGAAAATGGGCTTTCGTATTTTGGTTCAGTATACGAGGCGGAGTACGAAGGCTCATGGGAACTCTGGCTGTAGGACGAGGTTCGGTATGTGTCCTCAAAGGGGGAAGGCATGTAAGAGGGAGGAKGGGTAGTGCTCCCATAAGAAGGGGAATCAAAGGAGGAGGGGTTGTAAGGTGAGTTATAAGAAGTGTTATAGGAAGAGTTGTGGGAGGAGTTGTAGGAGGAATTATAGTCATAAGAATTAGGAGAGGAATAGGAAGACCTGTAAGCAGGATCACTATAAGGAAGGAAAGTAGAATCCACTTTGAGGTTATTAAACGACTCTTCGAAATAGGCTGCTCGTGGGACATACGGGAATGTGACATATGCACTCGCCTTCTCTTCTTTCTTCGCCGGAGGTGCCTCTGCTGCTTTGGCTTCTGCTTTGGCTTCTGCTTTAGCAGCTGGTTTGGTTTCTGCTTTAGTTTCTGCTTTAGCAGCTGGTTTGGCTTCCGGTTTAGCCTCTTCCGTTTTCGCTTCTTTCTTTGGGGCTGGCTTCTTCTTCTCTGCGGGTGGTGGAGTAGCTGCTTCCGGGGGAGGAGAGGGCGTTTCGACCACAACGGGGGGTGGAGCTAGCTCTACCGGGGCTGGTTTAGGTGCTGATGCTAAACGCTCCTTCCTCTCAGCTGATAGCCACTCCGCAAACCTGGTCACATCCACAGATGTCAATCTATATGATTTTCGATCCAGATTTTCGATAAAGACACAAATAACTAGTAGACAACATCTCCGTGTTAAACCACGTTAAACCCTGTTAGTTAATTGAGACTCCATTTAAGGCAGTTCTGAACGATAATCCTGGCAGTTTTAGGTGTTCTAGAACATCTCCAGGGGTTGAGTTTTATCCTCCTGAATTTTGGCATTCTCTTTGATGATTTTCCGAAAGCTTGTGTAGAAATGCAGTTGAACACAGAAGGAGCTGTACTCGTGAAGTAGTCACAGGAATATGCAATGTAACGAGGTTATCAGAGATAATTAGCAAACCTGTAGAGAGCTTCCCGGTTAGTCCCATGATGATGAATAGGGGTGAGCTTCCCGGTTTGAAAATCCCGCTCAGAGACTGGCTCATCCAGCAAGTGCTTTGCTGTTGTCATCAGTTTCCAGAGGTTTGACTCTGACGAGTCATCCACGGATGCAAGGGGTCCGTTCAGGTTGTCGGTCTGCACATCTCACCTCATATTAACACCTGACATACTGAACATSWTGAAAAAGGACTGTTGTCAAATAAATRYAAAACTTCCAAGTGTGAGAGACTGAAATTGTGAAGCTTATTCTCTAAAGTGCCAACTGCCAACACAATGCAGCCACCAGGACGTACCTGAATTCGGAGATAATTGGATGGGCATTGTTGTGACTGAAACATAATTGAGAGATTATAGTCCACCATGTCCGCACTCGCGTTGAACACCATATCCACCAAGGGAGCCTCGCCTTTGTTTGCCAGCCAGTCCTTCAGTCCCCATTTTGCCACCTCTCTGGCGTCATAACCCACTGTATGCTGCCCAGTTCCAAGGGATAGCACCAATATATCGCTGTAGTTCTAAACAGTCGTCCAAAATTTTAGATTTTCACGTTAGAACATCATGTGAGGATCACCTCAAAGACAGAAATCTCGACAAGGTGAAAATCTCGCCACGGTTGCAAAACAGAAAACTCATTACTCTGGCTTTAACAAACAAGCACAAATAACTCACCGAATAATTCACTCTGTCAGCCAAAGGTCCATGGGATCCCGACTCCTTGATTGCCTGCGTGATCGCCAGATACGTCTGTGCTCCACCGAGACAAAAAGAATTCATGTCAATATTGCATTACCCAAGCTAGGGTTCGGAAACCTTTGGATAAGAAAGCTAATGCGATCATGAGCATGTACTTTGTCCTTAGAACTCCAAACTGCCCAAATCCCAAGGTCAGTTGACTTCACCCACAGCAACGCAACTGAGTGAGTCCCCTACTCCCCTTGACCTAATTAAATCTCTGACTACACTGATTGTCCTATTAGTGCGTGTAACGAAATGAACTTGATATAAAAAAATTCCASGGGAGAAATATTTTTACCAATGATATTTGAGAAGACCTTTCAACATGAAAAGCACAAATACACAATGGGCAAAAATGTTTCTCCCTGGTACAAGATTATAACCACATTGCATGTTCATTTCATAACACGCACTAATAGGACAAATCAATGTACGTACTTCGACTAGACATGACCAACATGGCAGAAACAGAAAGAATAAGACAATACTTCAATTGTAGGAGAAATGGAGCAATTTCATTAAGCTGATGGAGCAATTGGAGCGATTGATGCATTACCTGCTCTGAGGAAAGATCTTGTTGGCATACTTCTGGTAGAACTGCACCACTTCCCTGGCTGTGAAGAGCGGCCGATCCGAGCCCTCGCTGCTGGGGGATGCGATCATGGACGTRATGAGGCCACCTGTGGCAGTGCCGGCTATGATGTCGAAGTAGTCCACCAGGCGCACGTCCGGTCCATCCAATCTCTGCCTCCGTACCCACAAATTTTAAGTTAGATCGATCGACGGGCTTGCAATGAGAGAAGAAATACAACTGGTAACACTTCACCCGCATTGATTTCCCCACCTTTCTTTATAACTCTGCAAATGGCTATTTACACAGCTCTCTTCACACAATGCAAGGAAACTCGAGCTTTAGCAAAGAAGCGACCATGGACAACATTGCCTTAATCTTTTTTTCAAGAACGAAACTCTACAAATGCATGGCTACATTCGCAACAAATGGATCAATCTCCATCCGTTTTCTTGAGCTGTAGATCGAATTGCTCATAGAAAACGCCATGATCAAAACAGGGATAAAACAAAACCACAATTCTTGAAAATCTGATGTCTCCGAAACACGAAAACTAAGATTCACACTTATTCTCAAACAGTTTCCGACCATCAATTAATTCAAGCAAATGTTTCCTCAGTGATCGACATGCACCCACCTGGAGCTTGGCCTCGAGCTCTGCAAGAATGGTAGCTGGAATGAGACCACGCACTCCCCCTCCATCCAAACTCAAGATGGTGACCCGCTTGCCCACTTTRCCCTTGGGCTTCTGCCCCATGAACCCCACCATAGCTGCAGCAACCAACTCACCACCCTAACCTCGATCACAAAGCTCACAAAGCAGCAGCTGCTACATACTCATACTCTCTCTCTCTCTCACACACACTCTCTCACACACACACACATTCCCTTGCATGAACTCCTTCAATTCTTCATTGCAAGTGAGTCAGAAATTGCAAGCTCTTGCTCTCATCTCACTCATGGATGTCCAGAAGGTGCAAGAAGAGGTTGGTGGGGGTTGATGTATATGAGGCTCCAGACGGATCCATGTAGTATTGATCAGGTCCTGTACGTGGAGCTGCAATAATGGCCTGCTTGATTGAGGATTGCAGCCACTGGGGAGCGGCTGGAATCAATGGGCGGGGAGGAATCTTTCTTTGGGAGCGCTATTATCAGCCAGAGGTCAGCCCTGGAGTCCTGGACGCATCAGGCATCCCGGCTTTGGGGTTTGGAAGGCAGTGACGACTTGAAAGGTTGGGGTTTAGCTTATTAGCCGGCTATGCATTTGGACAAGCTCTTGGGAATTCCAAGAACTGTTTGTAGGGGGGKTTTTGTCATCTTTAGGGAGCTACCGTATGTGGGTGCACAGCATTATTGGTTCTCAACCGTAGATGAGGAAGAGGCTTTGGAGTGAAGTGGCTATGTTAGGTTTGGGGTTTAGCGGTGAGATTGTATCTGGGTCCATAAAGCGCCCATCTAAGGGCTGAAGCTGAATTTTGGCAAGGTGAAACTGCTTGAAATAATTTTCAAGAAATGTTCCTTGAAAGACAAGTGGAATTGGCATCTAACCCAAGACGTTTCATATTTTTTGGAGCTTTGTGGAATTAGTTATGAATTTTTGAAGTTGCAAGAAAAGTGCATTTCAATGGGCTCTAAAACTGATCACTTCCTCAAATGTAGATTGCTTGTACATTGAAGAGTGAAAAATGTACCTCCATAGCTTGATTGGTTTTAGAACCTACTCCATTTTAGGACCTCCTACCTTGAGCATGTATTTCTACAAGGTTTTGGGAATTTCAAGAACTGATTTAAGGAATTTTTGTCATCTTTAGTTAGCAACCATGTTTGGATACATAACATTATTGGTTATGAAGCGTAGGAGGGGAATGACGTAGACAAAAAATGCATTTTACGTACAATGAATGTGAGGGAGTTTGAGTTTTGAGTAAGCTTAATGACCTATTTTTGACAGTGTTGAGTGTTTTAGCATATGTTTGATGAACGATGGTCGGAGGAATGTTTTTCTGTAGTCATGGAAAAGAGCATAGACATACATAGTGAAGATTGCACTTTTTTTTGCTAATTTTCCATCATGTTTGGAATTACAAGAAATTGAGGGAGTGGAGATTACAATCCAACTTGTTCACAATGTATAGGCTAACCTATTTCCAAGAAGTGTAAAACTAAAATTGGTCTTAGCAACTTCATTAGGTGTCAATGTGTTATTTGTCACATTATAATGAAAGATATGGTTGACATCATGTTCCCCTCATTTATGAAAATAGGTCACACTATCTTGGGCGAATGGAGGCTTGGTTGGAAACAAGTTGTATACCTTAAGTCC
The DNA here is from genome assembly GCA_006891605.1 of Pleurozium schreberi. Lineage (NCBI taxonomy): Eukaryota > Viridiplantae > Streptophyta > Bryopsida > Hypnales > Hylocomiaceae > Pleurozium > Pleurozium schreberi. Next base: position 118,309 of record VACF01001311.1, on the reverse strand, counting down.
TTGCAGTTCAAGAGGAGAAGAGGTAGTGAAAAGGACTCAATATTGAAAGGACAAGACCTATTACGAGGGGACTTTGCTAGACATGATTACATTTTTGGACCAATAGGTGCATTTTTCATGTCTATATTATTCTTGAAAGTCATTCATGAGCCATTTGGAGGTCCTAATGTCCTTTAGGGGTTAAGGTTTAAACACCTAATTGTACCTTGTTTATAAAATTGTCCCATCTAAACTCTTGACTCTATGCATGAAAGCCTAGGTACACCTATTATTAGTGCTTTGGAAATTGTGGTTTATATTAATGGAGTCCAAAAAATGTAGTTTAACCCTTGTAGGATGAGACGGACGTGTTTTGTCCTTTGGATGACAAAAAATTCATCTAGTGGATGGATACTCGCCAATTTTCATTTATTTGTTTTGAGAAAGTAACCACACATATGTCAATCATCATGGGACATCAAATTTAATGTCTTCAATTGCTTCCGTGTGTTTAGGTAGCCCTAATTCTATGAAGATAGAAAAGATTTTCACATGAAAGTGTTTTGTGCTATGCTAGCCTTCTCGCAATTCTTGAATGGGTAGCATTAGGTATGGTTTGTACAACTTTTCCAAAGCTAAACATGTCCATGAATAGTGTCTTTTTCCCTTTGTCAAGCACTACATATTGCATCCCACCTTTCCCCGCTATGATAGGTCCGTTCTTTAAAGGTTAAAAGCTATTCTGGATTGAAAATGTAGAATCGCCTTGTAACTACCAACAAAATCCATCAAAACTTTTACAATTCAATCAATCAGTCAATTGTCATATCCTTATTTGGTTGTTGTTATTTTGCAATGAATGAGAGGTTGTTTGAGGTTTAAGTAGGACCATGAGGTGTAGAAGAGAAAAAACATTGAAAAATTAAAGCTACATTTAATTTTCAATGAATTGGGGAAGCCTTACATTCTTGAATAGGGAAGATGGGGGGTCTTTCGATAGTGTTGCTACAATAAGAAAATTTGTGGTAAAAAGACCCACAATTAATGGGTAAGGTTGCATTTAATATTTTCTATAGTGAAAGAGGCGTCATTTCATGGGAAACAAAAGGTGCGTTGCCTTGAAATTCAAGAATGTTATGCAGTTTTGAATAGGACTTTATTTGAAAATTGAGCTAGTGATAGAGGGACAAAGCCACTATTGTAGCATAGGTTGGCTAGTCATCAATTATTTAAGATGTCTTTGATGTGCATATATAAATATTTATTGCATTTATTTCCATAGAAAAAAAATAGACAACAAATTTTTGTGCAATTATTGTGGACCATGATAATTCTATACATTATGGTTCACTTGAGATTATCATCTTCCCATTTTGAAAATGTCTTTAGTCGTGCAAGATATTTCAACCTACAATAGAATTGAGCAGTAATTGCCCAAATTGTGTGATGAAGATGCTCGTGTGCAATGGTGTCAATGTTTTTTTTTACTATTGGGACTTGTATCACATGCACCTTGATTGCATGACGCTTTTGTACTATCCTCTATCACTGCAAGAAAAAACGGTATCCAAACCAATATGAAAATCAACTCATATATGTTGATTATAACAATTGGTTAGGACGATTTGGTTCAAACTATATGCAACACTCTTACAGGTTTAAGTAGGACCATGAGGTGTAGAAGAGAAAAAACATTGAAAAATTAAAGCTACATTTAATTTTCAATGAATTGGGGAAGCCTTACATTCTTGAATAGGGAAGATGGGGGGTCTTTCGATAGTGTTGCTACAATAAGAAAATTTGTGGTAAAAAGACCCACAATTAATGGGTAAGGTTGCATTTAATATTTTCTATAGTGAAAGAGGCGTCATTTCATGGGAAACAAAAGGTGCGTTGCCTTGAAATTCAAGAATGTTATGCAGTTTTGAATAGGACTTTATTTGAAAATTGAGCTAGTGATAGAGGGACAAAGCCACTATTGTAGCATAGGTTGGCTAGTCATCAATTATTTAAGATGTCTTTGATGTGCATATATAAATATTTATTGCATTTATTTCCATAGAAAAAAAATAGACAACAAATTTTTGTGCAATTATTGTGGACCATGATAATTCTATACATTATGGTTCACTTGAGATTATCATCTTCCCATTTTGAAAATGTCTTTAGTCGTGCAAGATATTTCAACCTACAATAGAATTGAGCAGTAATTGCCCAAATTGTGTGATGAAGATGCTCGTGTGCAATGGTGTCAATGTTTTTTTTTACTATTGGGACTTGTATCACATGCACCTTGATTGCATGACGCTTTTGTACTATCCTCTATCACTGCAAGAAAAAACGGTATCCAAACCAATATGAAAATCAACTCATATATGTTGATTATAACAATTGGTTAGGACGATTTGGTTCAAACWATATGCAACACTCTTACATTGATTTTATTTCTTGATTTGGTCAAATTACATTTATTTAAAAAAAATCCATGTCGACTGCTATTTATGCAAAAAACACCACACAAGAAGGACTCCCACGTCAATAGACCCGCCACATAGGTAGGATTGTCACTTTGGCACATATGCTATCAATAGAGTACAATCGACACATTGATGCCAATAATTAATTAAAATCTTCAAAGTAGATTCTCCAATTTAAAATTTGATTCAAAAAAGTCACTCATATATTCAATGTAATTCAATATATTCATCAAGTGAACTTTGAATGCCACCTACTTTGGAGTATAACCCCTAAAATTCTTTGAGTATGTTTAACAACAAACACTCAAAATGGGCTGTTTGATGACAAGGGCCCTCTGAAAATGAAAAATGAAATCTTGTTACATCTAACCATAAGATCTAGTGGTAGATTACTTCATCACATTGTAGTAAAAGAATGGAAGGTTTTGAGCGTATAAATTGTGAGATTATAGTGTTTGAAGTTGAAAAAAATGTTTTTAAGGGGCCTTCAAATTACGGGCACCTCTCATTCAGGGAGGCTTTAGTACAAGTCAATTGAACTTGTTTTATTGAACTTTTTTTTGCTTTTTTTTGTGATAGTGTTGTCCACATGTTCAAAGGATTTCATAACGTTTCAAATTGATAAACATATACCAAAATTTTCCAGTAAGGAACTAACTTCAAGAAAAGTCTCATACAAAGCTCTTTCTTTAATAGTTAATGGCTTGTGCCTAAACCAATTTCTTCAAAATGTGAACAACAGAGTTGTAGGTTACAACTAGCTCTAAAGGAAAAAAAATCTCCCAAAATATCAAACTTTGGCAAGCTTGATCAATCTCTGTCCAAGCTAAAGCGAAGGGCAACTATGCATATTGTGCCTAGCACAGGAGAAAGTTGGATCAGAGTTAATGAAACTTGATTTATCATGATTTTTTCACACTAGACTATGTTCTCCTTGATTTTGAAGATGTTCCTTGCTCTATGAAAATGAAACGTTAAATTTCAATGACATCAAGATATGTGAAAATTGATTCTTATAGCTTGTAAAGCCATATATTTTGAGTGTTGAAAAACAAAAAGAGAAACTCTTTGTATAAGTGGGGTGGTTGGAGGCAAAACAACCCAAGTAAGATAGTAGGAGCTCAATCACTCATAGTTGAGTCAAAATTAGGAATTGTGGTTAGAGTAGAATATCAAACATCATGTAAGTAGTGTAGAATAACCTTTTAGGACTCCATAATTTGTTACAATTTTAAGTCCAAAAATTATCATATTGGAGGATATACATACATCAGTATCTAAAGAGCAAGATATGAGTTTTCACATTCACAAAAATCGTTTTTTTGGCCTTCCAAAAATCTAAGCAGCACAAGCTCACATTGTATGAAAAAGGCCTAAAATGATGGTGATTATTTGGGTTCATTCTTCAAGTCAATTTGGCTACATTTTTGAATTTTTTTAGATCATTTGGAATTGTACAACGCATAGGAAAATAGAAAGAAGAAGAGAATGATTCAAAACACAAAATTGTTTAGAATTTAGTTATGTTGAATTGGAAAATGCCAATTCCAATGGTCACAATATTGTAATAAACAACCTACATCCTATGATTTTACATTTTTTCAAAAACCAATGAAAATCAAGTAAAATAAAGGACTTCAAAGTTTATTATAGAGAAGAGAATTCATAACTACTTGCAAACAAAAACTCCTCATAACTTTTGACTCATTGATTAAAATGGAATGTTTCAAAACTTTCTACATATACATAAATCTAGAAAATTAGTTTCAATTTTTGTTTATGAAAAACATGATTTCTTTTATCTGCCCAATCTGCGTGGCTAACGAAAAAAACTACATATTTTACAATATTTTTTTAAGCATGTAGTCAAAAGTTATGAAAATTGTTGGGCCTTAAAGATATTCCTTGTCTACATGTTGTGTAAAAATTTCAAAGAAAAATATGAAAACTTCATTTGTAATGAATTACCAAAATTTTTTATGAATGTAGTTTGGCCCTTTAGAGGTTAAGGCAAAATTCCATGTTTCTTGGGTTGTAGAAGGTGAAAAAAAACACAATAAATGTGAGACTTGAGGTTGTCATAGTGTGAAGGCCAAAGTTCCAAGTCTAACTTCCAATTTGTCTCTTGTATAATATTATAAAGCAATTAAGTGCCTACAAAATCGGGGTCAAAAAGCTCAAAATTCATTTTGGAGGCACTTTAGTACTCCATATAAATTTTGCATTGCATAGGTTAGAGAAAATTCAACCGACTGGGATGCCTTATATGATATTTTTCTTTTCTTTTTAGATTCAGAAAAAATGGTTGGGACTTGCAAGCTGAATTGGATTTCCATTTTGGCCAGATGGTGAATATCATTAAAATGGCAAATTTTGTGCTACTTTGACACTTTTATAGTTTAGAACCCATGGTCTTAAATCTATACCTATTTTAAATGTTTTAAAACTACAATTTTTTAGATTTACAAAATCTATTCTTGTCTTAGTTATCACTTTTACAGTTAAGACCTCANTTAAATTTCAATGACATCAAGATATGTGAAAATTGATTCTTATAGCTTGTAAAGCCATATATTTTGAGTGTTGAAAAACAAAAAGAGAAACTCTTTGTATAAGTGGGGTGGTTGGAGGCAAGACAACCCACGTAAGATAGTAGGAGCTCAATCACTCATAGTTGAGTCAAAATTAGGAATTGTGGTTAGAGTAGAATATCAAACATCATGTAAGTAGTGTAGAATAACCTTTTAGGACTCCATAATTTGTTACAATTTTAAGTCCAAAAATTATCATATTGGAGGATATACATACATCAGTATCTAAAGAGCAAGATATGAGTTTTCACATTCACAAAAATCGTTTTTTTGGCCTTCCAAAAATCTAAGCAGCACAAGCTCACATTGTATGAAAAAGGCCTAAAATGATGGTGATTATTTGGGTTCATTCTTCAAGTCAATTTGGCTACATTTTTGAATTTTTTTAGATCATTTGGAATTGTACAACGCATAGGAAAATAGAAAGAAGAAGAGAATGATTCAAAACACAAAATTGTTTAGAATTTAGTTATGTTGAATTGGAAAATGCCAATTCCAATGGTCACAATATTGTAATAAACAACCTACATCCTATGATTTTACATTTTTTCAAAAACCAATGAAAATCAAGTAAAATAAAGGACTTCAAAGTTTATTATAGAGAAGAGAATTCATAACTACTTGCAAACAAAAACTCCTCATAACTTTTGACTCATTGATTAAAATGGAATGTTTCAAAACTTTCTACATATACATAAATCTAGAAAATTAGTTTCAATTTTTGTTTATGAAAAACATGATTTCTTTTATCTGCCCAATCTGCGTGGCTAACGAAAAAAACTACATATTTTACAATATTTTTTTAAGCATGTAGTCAAAAGTTATGAAAATTGTTGGGCCTTAAAGATATTCCTTGTCTACATGTTGTGTAAAAATTTCAAAGAAAAATATGAAAACTTCATTTGTAATGAATTACCAAAATTTTTTATGAATGTAGTTTGGCCCTTTAGAGGTTAAGGCAAAATTCCATGTTTCTTGGGTTGTAGAAGGTGAAAAAAAACACAATAAATGTGAGACTTGAGGTTGTCATAGTGTGAAGGCCAAAGTTCCAAGTCTAACTTCCAATTTGTCTCTTGTATAATATTATAAAGCAATTAAGTGCCTACAAAATCGGGGTCAAAAAGCTCAAAATTCATTTTGGAGGCACTTTAGTACTCCATATAAATTTTGCATTGCATAGGTTAGAGAAAATTCAACCGACTGGGATGCCTTATATGATATTTTTCTTTTCTTTTTAGATTCAGAAAAAATGGTTGGGACTTGCAAGCTGAATTGGATTTCCATTTTGGCCAGATGGTGAATATCATTAAAATGGCAAATTTTGTGCTACTTTGACACTTTTATAGTTTAGAACCCATGGTCTTAAATCTATACCTATTTTAAATGTTTTAAAACTACAATTTTTTAGATTTACAAAATCTATTCTTGTCTTAGTTATCACTTTTACAGTTAAGACCTCACAATTTGAAAATGACACATGAAACACTGCCATTTCATGACATTTGTCATTGGACTGAAGACCCAATTTGGCCTTTAAATCCCTCTTCCTTGGTGCCAAAAATTCCCAAAAGCCGGCACTCTCATGTAAGTGTTTGGGAGTATTGCAGGCCAAGACTTACGACATAGTGTGAAGCCTTTAGAGTCCCAATTTTTAGCTATCTCATCTTAGATGTTGAATGTTACTTATTCCTCTAAACATCCATTACAAATATACCTTATTATGTGTTAGAATAGCCAAAAGTTGATCAATTAGAATATGAATTATTGTTAATAGCCAAAAAATCAAGTATGTATTATTTTTTATATGTTTTGGTGTTGTATGCTTTAGAAATCTTCTACTCCCTATATATATATATATATATATATATATTGGTCTTTTTTTAAGAGTCAAGCATTGGTTAGGATGTATGAGAATTTTTGTGGTCACAAAAACCTATGGAATCTCTATGTTCATCGTCAAGAATTTAGACGTCAGAGCCCTGAGGGGCTAAGAGTCAAATGCAAGTACAAACTACAAGCGTGGACTCAATTACAACTATTCCTGCAATAAAATGGTACAATTTAGAGTGAAATGTGCATTGATAAATGTGATTTGGTAACTCTTCTATAATTTTCTTTTTAATTGGCTTATGAAGTGGTTTATATTTTTTGTCCATTGGCTAAATTTGAGGTTTCTTGTACCCATCCCAAGTGCTTTTTGAATGCATTTCCAGTGATAGAAATTTCCACTTGTAATTTCAATACAATGAAAGGTTAGATCAATTTTTATTTGGCCCGCCAAATTCAAGACTACATTGGCAATGCCCTTAGAGCATCTCCACCAATAAGATTCCAAATTAGCATGGCAAACTATCTTCGGCGTGTCAGGTTTTTGAAAAAGGCCCCACCATATTTCTTGCCTCCACCAGCAAAGTCTTCCACATTGGCCAACCACCCTAGAAAGCTTGTTTTTCAAGGTGCATAGTGACGATCGGTACAAAGAAACTATGCATAAAGATATTAGTTACACGCCGCGCGTGCCACACCTATGCATCAAAATAGTTTGGGATTGATTACTCYCCATCATGTAGCAATGGCTGAGCTTATGGATTATTCAATGCAACCATGATCCCAGTCAATGCCCAACTAAGCTCCTCTATAAAAAACATGTCCAAATCTTTCTCTTTCTATAAATATGGTGACCCAAGTCAAATGGCCAAGACACCACAACTTAAAGTGTGGTGGCTGAAATTTGTTGTGGCCTACATTGACAAAATCAAAAATCTCCAATTGGTGGCACAAAAAATCCAACTAGGCCCAACAAACCCCTTGCCGGACCAATATTATGTGTCCCGGTGAAGATGTTGTTGCAAGGGCATCAAAGGAGGGCACAAATAACTCATAAGGTAACAAGCTCTAAAATGGTAGAGACTCAAAAACTGCCCACATCCTCAATTGTACTATGCATGTACATGTTACTTTTTCATAGCCTTAGCCATGTACAATAAAAAGGCACATTTTAGGAGGTGGGTGATTTAAGAGCCCTATGCCATTTCAACTTCATATTTCATCTCCAAAAAATATGTAACGACTTGGGTTGGTCAATTCCACTTGTCTTTCAAGAAACATTGACTCCCCAAAATTGAGTTTAAGCTCTTTGGTGGGTGATTTTGGGACCTGGTTCCTTAAGGTAGAAGTCTTGAACTCCAACCGGACATTAAAATCGAATATGAATAAGACGTACATTTTTCTTTCTCTAAATGAATGTGCCAACTATGCACATTACATTTCAGGAGGTGGTTGCATTTGATGACCACTAGTGACCACTTTTTTCCAACTTCAAAAATTTGTAACTAATTCCACAAAGGGACAAAAAACATGAAACAACTTGGGTTCGATGCCAATGAATTCCATTTTTCTTCCTACAAAAATCTACTAAAAATTATTTCAAGGAGTTTAGCCTCCCCCAAGAGATGATCAGCTATTAAATGGCTGCTTTACAAGCCTCTTACCTTATAGGTTGCCTTCCAGGCGAAGACCCAAAGAAACCAACAAACATCCGTCCCGGAGACTCGACCAGGCTCATGATTTGTTTCCAAATGGAAGCTCTGCTCCCCATCATCCCCATGTGACCAACAGATGTCCGTGCGATGACTCCTGAGTCCTGACTACACTCCTGAGCAATGCATTCTTGAACGTGCCCGCTGAATTCCACCCGCCCACAGGAAGTTAATTTGCCAGAAGGAAGTCTTATCTGACTGACAACAAAGTGGAGCACCCTGCCGCTGCCGGGAACTGAAGGGCTGGAAGGGAAGGGAAACTATTCCGTCCGTCGGTCGGTCGGAGCTCCAGTTGACACATTCAACGCAGTAACCAGCACGATGCATGAACATGCAAATTCATGTTTGGCCCTGAAGTTAACGTCAGTCCTTGCATTGCATGTAGTTATGAACCACCAGCATTTTCAGTCTGGTTTTGGAGCATGTCCTTGTTTCAGAATTTCTTGTCGTAGATGACGGACTGGAGCCTTCTTCTCATCTCCGTCTGCACTCTGCACAAGGGAAAGTACTTAGGCTGGGTTTAGACTCTAGGGTCCAAGTCTAGGACCAAGAAACTCTGGAAATTGAGCAATCCTGTTGGTTGAGAATAAGGACCCCCATTCAGGTAGGAGGTCCATAAATGGTCCTTCTAAGGGCTGAAGCTGAATTTTGGCAAGGTGTAACTATTTGAAATAATTTTCAGTAATTTTTACTTGAAAGACAAGTGAAATTGGCATCTAACCCAAGTCGTTTCATATTTTTTGGAGCTCTGTGGAATTAGTTGTGAATTTTTGAAGTTGCAGAAATTAAAGTGCATTTCGATGGGCTCTAAATTAAAATGGACCACCTCCTCAAATGTAGACTGCTTGTACATTGGAGAGTGCAAAATGTACCTCCAGAGCCTATTCCATTTTAGAACCCACTCCATTTATGGACCTCCTACCTTACTTGAGAGCAATCCTGTTGGTGGAGACGTGGAGTGGTTTTCTGGACCTTGGTTCAGGACCCTAGTCTAAATCCGGCCTTACTTACAACTTGAATGTCCTTYGGATACTGCGTATCGTGGTTGGGTAGTCCGTCAAGTTAGAGGTCCATTCCAGTGGTGACTGGAGGACGGACTTGGACCACAGACTCCTGATTGGGGGGGGGGGGGTTCTCCAATGAAAACATTGATTATTTTGACCRCTATTGGAGAAGATTTAATCCCTCACTGAGCACTATTGACCAACCAGGCGCCCTTTTCACTGTAAATTAATAAGGTAGACTGCTCTTAAAGCGACCATTTATCCCCTAAATGACCCTGAGGGTAGAATGTGTCCTTGACCAATTTTTTAAGTTAACCCCAAAGTGACAAAGAGGACATAAAGTGTCCTCACACAGTTTCAAGTCTAGTTCAAAGTGTTGTAACTTTTGCATCCAAGGTCCAAATTCAATAAAACTTGTTGGAAAAGCTGCGTTCTCCCCTCTAGTTTGTGTGGTAAAATTTTCAGATCAATCCAAGATGAATTGAGTTTTTTTGAGAAGCCATAAATTGATTGGGGTTATGCATGTTACTACTTTTAACCTCATATTTTTTTGGTGACCAACTTTTTAGATTTGACATGTGAAAAGAGGATTGAAATACTTCAAATCACTTTCGCAGTTTTAACACCCTCATGATCAAACATTATAATCATTCAATCCGTAAGAGATATTGTGGTGTTTTTGTTTTTAATGTGAACGCTAACATGTCTAGTTTGATTTTATACGGTTACAATTAAGAAAGAATTGATACAACATATCAAAATGTTGACTTTTTGTTCAATTTAGAGCAAATTCTAGAAGCTCAAGAAATTCCACGGTCATTTTGGGGTTAAAAGCTGATTGCGCTTTCATGGAAGCTAAACTCCTTGAAACAATTTTCAGTAAATTTTCATAGGAAGAAAAAAGGAATCGGCATCTAACCCAAGTCATTTCATATTTTTCGGACCTTCAAGGAATTAGTTACAAATTTTTGAAGTTGTAATGCCATGGTCACTAAAAGTGACCATCCCCTAAAATGTACACTGCTATTACATTGAAGAAAGCAAAATGTACATGTGTATCATGATGGCTTTTAGAGCATGGGCGCTTTAGTTGGCAGTCGCTTTGTTGATAACCATTTAGGCACTTGGAGATGGTAGTAAGCTGAACTGTACTTGCATACGTAAGTCCCTAGAATACCTATGTTTTCCATTACGGTGGAAGCACCCAAAAACGTCAACCGATAAGCAATTCAATATAGTTAGAGGCACCTTTTTATCTGAAAATAATATTTTGTAGTATTAGAAAATGAAAATCATGAATATTCAAATAAAAACTAGATTTTTTGGATGTGGTATGTAATTTCTATGGTTTTTCAAACTATCCGCTTTCTGGACCACTGAAATTGTCACATTGGTGGACCCTAAACTCAAATCTGCAAAAGTTAGTAGTTAGCCAATTGAAGTTAAGTAGGTGTCCTTCAAATGCATAGGTGAATCAAGCATTTGGAAGACACATTAACTAATATAAGTTTAGGGGCACATTTAGGGCCGATCTAACTTACAAGACTGGTAACAGGGACGCTAATGGGTGTTTCTACCTTATCAATTTCTTGATGGGCCAATGCTTTTGGGGAAGATAGAGGATACCAAAGAATTTTAGCATTTTTGGATCTAGATCTTGGTTCTTCCTTGAAGTTGCAATTGGATGGTTGGACCTAACTTATTATACGGAGTATGTAGCTCCTTTATAGATGTCTTGTGTCAAATTAAACTTCTGTTATTAAACTAGTACTCCCTCCATCCCGAAATAAATCTGGTATTTTCAAATATACTTGTCCCAAATTAAATTTGAAATTGGTTCTCCACAACCTGATGGACAATATCTAAAGCTAGTTTGAGTTCATTAAAGCAAAAGAATTCATAGTTCTACACTCCAAAGACTATTTAGCAATTTGATCATTGCAAACAGAATCAAAATGCAACCCTCAAGCCAACCAAAGGCAAAGAATTCAACCCACAATTATACAAAAACTGCTACTAATAAATCTTTTGTTGAGAATTTTTTGAAGTTGAATCACAAGACATTGTCAGTATTGAATAGAAAGGATGTCAATGGACGTCACTCCACCAACATTGCTCAGAGAATGATAAAATCAATACCACTAGAGCAGTTCCAATAACGGCAAAAAAAATTCAGTTTCATTGCTTGTTTTCAACATGCACAACTTGATTGTTGACTTCCATTCTTTTACACCTAATGGAACTTAGTAGAATCTACAATAACTACGCAAGCTCCTATAAATAGGAACAATTCTTGTGCTATTTTAGCCATTTCCAAGTAAAGCCGGATTTATTACAGGACTGAGGTAGTATATCACACAATCAATGTAAAATTCTTTGTTTTTCTGACAATAATGATAAGCATGGTCTATTACCAAGTTGATATATTATTTAGGTACCTTAGAGAAGCTATTTGTCATGTATTTTTCAAAGATTGAGAAGCTTGAGAGATGTCATTTGCAAGTATGGTCAAGATATTTCCACAAAAAATGAATTTTCTATGATTTTTCAAAGTTTGTTGGAACTAAATTGGTAAAGCGCAAGGTAAAGTGTAGGTAGACCCATGCTTAACCGCATACTGACTTGTTCCCTTACGAAGTGCATTGTGATGATGCTAAAGGGTTCACTTGCTAAGATTGTGGCTATAGGTGGGTGACTAAGTAACACATGTATGGTGAGGGACCCATTACTAACCGGCTCCCCATCACCAATCAATAGGGTGTAGTACTTCCAACCAAGGTTGGAATTGATTTCCGTTTTCCCCTTGGAATGCGTGTTTTTGATTTTTTCAAGGTTTGGACCAATAAGTTCATGACACATTAGTGAGTAGGAAAGTAGGAAGCAATGATCGGGAAAGTAGTTATTGAATGATTGGAATTGGATGACTCTAGATGTTGATCATGGATCAAGCCCAACTTCGACCTTTCAAAATTCATAGTAATTTCATTGCAAGAGATAAAATTACCAATTTTTTTTCATCATTTTTGTCAATGCACCTCTAAAAATATTTGCTTTGCCTAACACTATCCTAGATCTTGTCTACAATTGCTTATTTGATCGGTTACGGGTCCCTCTACCATAGTAGGGTTTAATAGATATTGGAATTCAGTGATTTATGACAGTAGATTGATCTACCTGACCAACTAGTATGCATTTTATAAAGCTCTAATCTTGCATGGCCGTGCTTCCTAGTCTTTAAAATTTGTCCATCATTATAGTATAGGTAGGACAAGTACTAAGATGATTATGTAAGATCTACTCTATTGTAGATTTGATCAATAGACATTTTAAATGCAAATGCTTACTACTTGCAATCTGTATTATGCTAGAAAATAAGGCCAAGTAGACCAAGTGTGGGTCTTCAAGCTTGATCTACTTGGCCATGTATTCTATTAGTGTAAGTTATTTAATTGTCACGTACAAAGTAAAATTAAATTTTTTCCTATGCTATTTTTCACTATAATTGTTCTTAATCCACATACAACAATGGAGATGTTGAAGACAATATCCATCCAAAAATTTCATTAGATTGAAGTGTAACTAAAGCTTCTTTTCTATTAGATTGATATGAATCATGTATTTGTAATTCTTGATCCTTTAGTGTATATTCATAGAAAAAATGTTAGATAGCTTACATAGTTACATATTATGATCATTTTTGGGCTCTTTTAAGCTAGTCAATTTTGGCTTTGAAAATGATCTCTACAGAATTAGAATTTTGACTTTAAAAGCAAAAGTTACTAATTCTAATTTTTAAATCACTTAAATAAAACTCAATACAATTTTTTTGAGAAAATTGTTAAAATTCCAAATTGAATCATTATGATCACATTCACTTATTGAGACAATTACAGAACAATATTAGGTTTCCTTATCAAATATTAAAATATAGTCATGAATTTTACCACACATACCACCTTGATGTTTCAGAAGAAATTCAGTCTTTATGTAATGCTTTGAGATTTTTCCAAGCTCTTGTTTTGAGTGATATCAATTTTCTTGCCAACAACTTTCCAAACCCACAATAATATCAAATTTTTATCAAATTTATTTTGAAGAATTTACAAATAGCAAAACTTGATGTGTTTTTTAATGAATTTTTATTTTATTTTATTTTATTAATGGTTCATTTTTAATGATCAAATGAAGGTGGAGAGGTGAAGGTTGACATTATTATTTTAAGGCTTCTAGTTTAGGAGTTAATTCTAGGATGCCCTTATTCCTTCTCCAAAAAGGTACCTTTTAAAAAAAATTTACATGATACTCATCCCTCTCGTTGACATAGTCAATAAAGAAAAACAAAACATAGATTGACATAAACAACACCAAATCATCTATCTACGTGAGGCAAGGCTTTGTCCTATACCATTGTCACTCTTTTCAAGTAAGGTCCTGTTCAAAATATACTCACATCATGCATGTAGCTTCTTTCAATGCAAAATCTCCTCCCATTCGATCGAGAGACAAGAAAGTGTAAAGCTCGTAGAGTTGTAGGTATCAAACAATTGATGAATTCATTGAGATCCATTTCACAAGTCCTTTTTTAGTCGCTTTTGTGGGAACTTTCAAAAGCCCCGTAAGGTCGAAATTCCAATAAACTGAAGCAATGTATGTACATATTTTTTTTAGTTCAAAAAAAAAATTGATGAATTGATTGAGATCCATTTCACAAGGTCTTTTTTTTAACTCTTTTCGTGGGAACTTTTGAAAGCATGTGAGGTCAAAAATTTGAATGACTTATGATTAGTGTTCTTTTTTTTTGGGTGTAGCATTTCTCCTGCTGCTGGACAAGYAGTACAGCATCTGGAGATTGAAGAATCACAGCAATCATGGGGTGTGAGATATGTCCTGGAGTTCTTCCAAGAGAATGCAAGTGACATAAAAGCCCACATTATTCAGCCACCATTATATATAAAAGCCATGTTCAATCAGTTGCTSGAGCTTTTGTTACACTTTTTTTACATGTTCGCTTCCAAAAGGACGAGGCAAACAAGTTGGGAACTCGGTCCGTCGACAAGTGGAACAATCGTATAAATTCTAGCATGCCGAGAGAACTAGGACAACTTTTATGGACTAGATAATGCTCGAGGGCATTATGGGACATAATGTCAAGTCTAATAGTTCATCGCAGACGTCCATATATGTACTGTTTGGAAATCCGAGGGTGTAGAAAGAGGGACTGGATTACAAGTTATAACGCTTTTTTGACCATTCAATAGAATGAAGACAAACGTGCCTTGAAAGCCGGACTTGGCATAATGTTCATGAAAATACTTAGTCGTACACAAGTAGATATTTGACTTCAAAAGACAACACCGTTTTTGACACTATGAGAGATCATTCTTTATAGATTGTCCCAAATTTCCATTGTCAAAAAGTCCTTGCAAATATGCAGGTAAAAGAACCAAATTTTATCCTTGTTGTTTCAAAATTGGAGAAGAATTTTGGAGTTTTTCGAAATTGGAGAATTGCTTTTGTTGAGTTTCATTGTACTTTCACTTCCATGTAACTAAGGAGATACTCCGCTAAATAGAGGAGTATCAAGGTGACCGAAAAATTAAAGGTACTTATTGTTGAAAATTGTAGATGTTTGAAACATAATGTACAACCCCCCAACACTTCAATATATATATTGATGTCTAGCAAAGGTAAATATTTATATAGTGTGAAATGTCGATTAATTAGTATGGATCCCCTCAAAATCCATATTCATTGTATAATTAGAAGTACCTTTGCCTTGCTATCAAACTAAAAGCAACCCAAAAGTTCAAGTCCAATGTTAAAAATAGTTTTCAGAAAGCGAGAATCATACTTACCATCCTCAATCCAGAACAATTGTAAAATGAGTTGTGTCATCCATTCACTTACATATTCCATTCAATGAAGTACACCATATGAGCCACACATACATACTAACTCTGTCTCAAAATAAATCCATGATCTCTAGTGGGAAACTAGTTGGAATACATGGGATTTAACTTAAATTTAATAAGGTAGGAGGTCCATAAAGCGCCCATCTAAAGGCTAAAGCTGAATTCTGGCAAGGAAAAACTGCTTGAAACAATTTTCAATGAATTTTCCTTGAGAGACAAGTGGAATTGGCATCATTTAACCCAGACAAGTCGTTTCAAATTTTTTGGAGCTTTGTGGAATTAGTTATGAATTTTTGAAGTTGCAGAAAAGTGCATTTCAATGGGCTCTAAATCCGACCACCTCCTCAAATGTAGACCACTTGTACATTGGAGAGTGCAGAATGTACCTCCAAAGCCCGATTGGTTTTAGAATCTGCTCCATTTTAGGACCTCCTACCTTAATTTATGTTGTATTAAAGTAGGATGCTGCAAAACCGATCGTGATGTAAAATCGTTAACATCCATGACATATGTTCACTTAAGGCTGATAATGTTGCTTTGTAGTACATGACTTATTTTTTAGGTGCACAAAAAATAAGACATATATTGCAGGACTGCGTTTCTACCTTAGAATGAACAAACGTGCTGCATGTTAACGGTTTTACATCACGATCGGTTTTGCAGCATCCTGCTATATGTATTGTGCCTGCAGAGCCAGAGTTCTCAGTTGGTTGGTGAGAGGGAGTGATCTTCTGCACAAAGGACTGACTGATACAATTCACCATGGTCCATGAATGTTGTCCTTGTTRAAAGATTGATTTTATTGCCCACATCATACATTATAATGGACACTTTTTACACTTGACGTCAACGTAAGAAAATAAAAAGTTTCTATCACTCTCATCGGCCAACCAAGAGCTTACAGGTGGTCCCAGCTTGACCATGAGAGTGAGTGCTTGGAAGTTTTTTCTTTTTTTGGTTCAGCCCCAAGTGGACTCATTTCTCAAATTTCTTCTTGCAGTTTTTTTCTGCAAATATTTATATATTAGATATGAATTTCTATTTATTTTTTATCCTCAAAACATTAAGCCTATTGTACATGAAAGAATTTTAAGGGGTTTATTGAGGTATATTACTTTTGTTAATGCTTGTTGGGAATAGAAATAGAGAATTTTAGATTTTTTTTTGCATATTTTTTTGGACAAAAAATCAATAAACTATAAATTTATAATTTTCAAAGTCTAAAGATCTTTTTTTCATCAAAACTACCATTTCTATTGCAAAATGAAAAATGATTTTGAAATTGCTTTTTYCACATATGTAGACTAGATTGTTTAAGAATGTGTGGAATACATTTCAAAAACTTTGACCGCATGGATTGCAAGATATTTGCGTTTGAAGTGAAGAAAACCATCTCCTTGTACCTTGCTTACAAAGATTTTAAAACTTTGAATCTTCTTTGCTTAAATGTGTTGCACTACCAATATTGAATTTTAAAAATTTCATGCTAAACATTGAGTTCAAAGTCTAGGAAGAATTTAAAAAAATACACACTTGCTTTTCACTCTTTAAGAAAATTGTTAAATAGAAGTTGATAACTTATAAGGTTGAAGAAAAAACAAAATCACTAATTTATCTAAGATGGAATTGAAACACAATAATTACAATGGTGAGATTGTTCCAACAAGCACATTAAACTCTCTTACACTTATTTTTCAAAAAAATGTGAAAATTGAGTTGACCCTAAAGTCCCAAGTATCCCCTCGGGGAACACTTGGGATTTCGCACAGGCTTGTGTGATCTCAATTTTTGACATGATTTTTTGAAAATTTTTTTGATGATAGAAAATCACATTAGCTCTCTGAAATTATAAATTTTATTTCAATCAGTGCCCGGGGGAAAAAGTTATGTCATACTATGTACAAATTTTAGTTCGTCGGGCAGATAAAAAAATCACAAAAATACAGATTTTTTTAAATTTTTTCTCAAAGATTATATTTTTGCGTACATCTAAAGCTTTGATTCATTCTACTTGGCCCAATAATGAGAAAGTTATGGACAATCTTGTTTTTCGGACAATCTAAGCGTCTTTTTGAAAAAATAACCGATGGAATTCATTTTTGAATGCAATTTTCACAATTTTTCAAAAAACATTCTCATAGAGGGTCAAGTTTTTTTACAAAAAAAATCTCACCATTGGGATTATGGTGTTTCAATCTTACCTTAGAGTTATTAATAATTTAGTGTATCATTCAATTGTGGACCTACGTCTACTTAAAATTTTTTTAATGATTGAATATCAAGTGTGTTTTTCTTGAATTTTTTTCCTTTGATCCTCAACTTGAATCTTCAACACATAGAATTTAATTTCAAGCTGAATAGAGCAAAAACATTTGATTAGGAAGCTTCAAAGCCAAAAAATCTACTCATAGAATGTATAAAAAAGCTTTTTTTTGTTTCCACTTCAAACACAGATATCTTACAATCTATGGAGTCAAAGTTTGTGAAAATTTTCATACAGATTTGTATACTAGTCTAGTGCAAGATCCTACAGTTAGATACGCAAAAAAATTGAAAATTTTGAAAGCTTTGCACCTTGCAATAGAAATGGCAGTTTTGAATGGGTTTTGAGAGAAAAAGGCCTTGGGATTTTAGGGGTTAAAGAAATGAATGCTATAAGTTATTTTTTTTATGAAAATGTGTAGATTGCCTCCCAAAACAACAATGCTAGTATGTAAGCATGAAATTTCAAGCATGTGAGCCTTGAGCATGCATATATATATATATAAAAGTAGATATCCTACAATCCTTGAAGGTGCTTATAACATAAATACCTATAATATAGGTATCGATAATATAATTGATTACAATATAATCATAGAGTTTTTTTTATGATTTAGAGACCTAAACCAAAGGTGTATAGTTTCCTAGGGTCATGGACTCACACTCTTGGGCTCACATAATAGCACCTCGTGCGCCCAAAATAAGATTTTCCATAATTTTCTCATCACTAGTTCAAATAGAATGAATCAAAATTTTTTATTGTAAACAAAAATATCTCCTATAAAGTGCAAAATTTTGAAAAATTAATTATGAATTTTTGTGAATTTTTTGGTGCTACCTAAGTGACCTAACAAATTTCTACCATTTGGGCTTAAGGTGGCACCGATTGAAATGAAAATTATATTTATATGAAGCTAATGTGTTCTCCTATCTTCAAAAAAAGTTTCAAAACATCGTAACAAAATGGAGACTAAGAGACAATCCAATATCCATTTTGTCTTTTTAGGAAGAAATGGGACTTTAGGGGCTAAAATCACAAATTATTCCATTGTCCAACTTTTTATAAGTGGATTAATCTTGCTTAATAGCAAGAAGGTGGATACATTCAAAATTGCACCCATCATAAAACTGCCATCATCACTTTGAGTACATTTCCAAAATCAATATGTAATTATGTGGAAAAAACAGTTTTAGATTCTCTACCAAAAGAAAATTTTGATCCTTCATAACTTTTGCGTACGATATTCAATTGTTGTGTTATTTGGTGCATTTAAACTTTTTTTCACTTGCCAATAAGAAAGTATGAAAATTTGACTGGTATAACAATAGTTTCTAGGCTTTGTAACAAAAAATGGCTCTTTGAGGTGTATGCACTTTGAACGACTACAATAAAACCTCCCCAATGCAATATCCTCTAAACAAGTAAAGTATTGTCAGAAGATATTGATTGTTGGTCATAGGCTAACAATATAAACTATACACAATCATCACGCCCCTCCCTAATGTAATGACCTCTATAAAGCAATGTATAAGACCAATTCCAATCCTATTGCTTTAGAGAGATTATATTGTATTAAAAGCATCCTTAATGTAGCATTGTGGCAGGTGCAAACTATATAAATGGTTAGGCCAAACAAGAGTAACTATCCCATGGCATGCAAGACCAAACCCCCCAAGTGGCCACGGCCTAATTTGAAGAGCATATGACCAAATGAAGTATCTTGGTTGTAGCTCAATATGAGGGTTGACTATCCTTTTTACCCTCATTTTGAGGTACTGACCCTTAAATGAACTAAATTTTTATTTTTTATTTTTTTGAAGAAAATTAAATGCTCAAAAGCATTTCATCTGCCGTACAATTTTTATTTATTTTTATCTAGAAGATAAAGATGAAAGAAGACTTTCAACTGAAATTGTGTTTTCAAATGGAAAATGAAGCTTTTTATATCCACATGGTGTGTGTGCGTGGAGGACCTCCTTCCATCCATGTGGATATAGAGAGTGTCTTTCTTCACTTAGAAATACAAACCTTCGTGTATCCACATGAGGTGGAAGAACGTCCTCCAACCCATGTGGGATACAATTAGAGCATGAACTAGTTCAAGCTCTCACTACATTACACATGGGTTAGAGGACCTCTTACCACCCTATATGGATATAGGAAGTTTTTTTTCTCCATTGGCAATTCAAACCAAGCTATCAATACTTCTGAGACAATAGGAAGTCCTCCATTTTTTCCATTATGAAACAAATGAGATGTAAAGCAATTTTCAAAGAATTGAAAATCAAATTATTTTTGGTTTATTTTTAATGCAAAATAAATCGGATTTCTAGGTAAGAGCGCTTGTCTTTCTTGGAGTGTTGCATTTACCATTTAGTAGACAGTAGGACAAATGACTAAAGTAGGTGGCTTAAAAACCAACCCTTTAAGGGTTGTTGGGCCTTTCTAATATATTCCAGATGCCTTAAAACTTTTTCCCTTATTTTTCCCTTGTAGAAGAATTGAGGCAAAATCTAACACAAGTGGATTCATATTTTTTGGAGCATATATGAATTACTTATGAATTTCCAAATGCTTTTGCGGTAGGCACCTATTCTATAATCATAGTCCTTGCAAAACCCACACGCAATTTGAAAAAAGATTTGGCTTGACCGAAAACAAGCACTGTTCCATTCAAAAAGTATTACACAAGGTTTCGAAATGCAACCTTCACTAAATTTAAAGAGGCCCTAAATCCATTTAACATTTGTAAAAAGGCAATTGGGCAATCAATTCTCATTTAGAAAAATTAAGTGGACACACCTTGGCTTTGAAATGGACCGTCCCCGTCTCTTATTTTGTCCATTGACAAAGTTTGAAGCACTATAAGGTAAGACAACCCATTGCCGTTATTTCTTCCATAGTGGTCACCTATGAAGTGGCCCCATTATGTTTTTTCTAGTTTTGCAAGATCTAGGCCACAATCAATGTCTTACATGATAGTGATGGAGTGATTAGTGACCACATAAGGCACTTCCAATTTTTCAGTGTGAAATTCATTACAAGGATTGACTTTTTAGGCATTCCATGTTAGAAAATATTGTGATTGCATTAGGTAGTGAGATGACCATCATGGATTCAGATTTTGTTGGCTATGGGGTGGTCTACAGACCCTGTTGGGCCATGAAAAATTGAACATTTCAAAAATTCCTAGAAAATTCATACTTCATCCAAAAAATATAATTTCAATTGCACTTGCTGTTTCTCACACTTGTCTTTCAGTGGGGAAAAAGTTGAAAAGTTTCAACAGTAGCATGAGGCCAAACTCCAAATTCTGACCACAATGGGCTGTCTTACCTTATGACAAGTCTTGATTATGCTCTCACATTGTTGGCAACCCATTTTAGAACCATTGAATGTCCATTTACAGAGCTCCCTACAGGGCTGTCCAAAGAAGCTCAGGGCTGCTTTTTGAGCCACCTACCATACCATACTGGCCAGCCACATTTGAAGAGCACTCCAAAGAACCCAATTCTGCACCTTTGTGTCATGTGCCAGCAATGCGGATGCTCTCTAATCCCTTAAGGCTTATGGGCGCTCATACCGCTTCTTCTGATTCTCAAATGCCGCACACCATGTTCRGGCCTTTCTGCAGATGCGGCAGCCTTTGTCCGAGAGGACTGAGTTGGTGAATCTTTGTTCCATCCGTGCTCAGAGCGCCAGCTCTTTCGACAAAAAAATGAACGGCTCCGTCCTCGCCAAGCTTTGTAACTTAACTTATTAGTGCGCATTTCCCRAAAGATAACCATCCCAATAATGCTTGTACGCTTCACCGCTGAAGTTGTCATCATCAATCACCAATCACCAGACAAGGCTTACCCCTGAAAATGCCTGGAAGGCCAAAAAAAACAATGTCCTTTGGATGGCATTTTACCCATCAAAAAAATGTCCAGGCCGTTTTGGGGTCGAGGAATGAGAGAGCATCTTTTTGTGTGTAGGACAGAAGTGCAACTATTCATCGTGGGAATTAGGGGTGGAAAGGGAAGATCATCTACACTGAATAGGGGTATTATGGGGACCCAACAAATAAACGGACTTATTATAGAATATTGCAGATGTTTGAAATATGATGTAGAACCCCTAGACCCTTTTGGAACTATTGATGTACAACAAAGGTAGATATTTATGTAGTGTGAAATGTTGGTTGAATAGTATGGGTCTTTGTAATACCCCTATTTAGTGTAGAGTAGTTTGACTTCCGATGCGTGCTTTTGGATTTTAAAAAAGAAAAAAATTCCCACGGAATCAATATTGATGATTTCCGCAATCACCTGCCGGTTGTTGAAGGGTTGGATATCTTCAGGAGATAGAGAAAAAAAACAATTTTCATCGAAATTTTAGTGGACACTTGATGAGTGTTTTTGCAAGGATTGAGGTGGTGTTGGAAATCCTCTTTTCTGTCGTACTATTGTTTTTTCTACATAAGAAGATGCTTACTTCATGGATCAACATGTAGTGTGTTTTGGCAACTTCAGGCTCCTTGCTCTTTTTAGAATTTGACTCCACAACACGCGTAGAAATTTTTGTATCATTCCATTAACAACAAGCAAACTAAGAAATGGAATGAAGATAATGAGCTATAGACTCTACTTCAACTTGAAAATTTGAAAAATTCCTAAAATTGAATATTTTATTGCAATCGGGTGGATGTATGGTTTGGTGTCTCAATATTTCACTAGTTGATTAACTATTTAACAAATGAGAGTCATCTAAGGAGAGCCTATATAAGTCCATATATACATATGTGAAGAGAGCCTTCATAAGTGATTGACTAGAAAACATGCCCACTGGAAACTTCAAATATACTATGCAAAACAAAGAAAAAAATTAAAAAAATTAAAATCCATAAGAATATGACTTCCAATGATTGGACTTAATTTTCACTTTATAAAAGTCCATAACTAAAATACAATGATATTGGCATCAAAGAATTCATTTTTAAATAAAGAATGTCTTCATTTGCTCTTACATTAGTAACTCTAAGTCATTTCTATGTGTTTATGTTAAAAAAAAATGTATAAAAATTGGTTGTTGTGATGGACCATACATTTATCTTTAAGAGTCAAAAAATCAATGTTGATAGACATTGATTATAAAAAAAAATGTAGCTGTAATTTTAATCAAGTTATTATGTTTATTACCAAAAAATGCCACAAGGAACTATAATACTTTGTGTGGTATTTACATTGAAACGCATATCCCTCACTGAAATCAACCTTGTGACATGGTTATTGGGACACAAAACCATGCATCCACCTAATCAAACTTGGGGCCTATAACCATGGTCTATTTTTTTTTCTAATCGTAGAAAGATAAATAAGTTTTTTACTCCATGAAATTCCATGGTTTTACATATACATATGGAGAAGATTACAATTGTTTTGAGATAGTCTTGAATTAGATATGAGATTTCTTCCCTTTTACCTTACAAAATTCACAATAATTTCAGATTTTCACAATCTATTAAATTTTTTTACATGTTCCTATGCTTTCATCTTTGAAAAATTAAAGTAAAAAAATTGAAGAATAAATAGTCAACATGGAAACATATATCATGCAACAGTTTTATAGTTCAATTTGTTTATGTGGACATAGGCCTATCCCTCTCATAGTTAAGTTAACCCCTAAAGGACCAGCATGCGTTTTTTGGCTACATAACAATTTTAGGCAGGTATGTAGCCAAAACTACTCCAGGCAGGTTATGGTTACTCCAGGCAAGGTTATGGTTACTCTAGGCAGAGTACTCCAGGCAGGTTACTACAATGTGTGACTGGAGTTCCATATTTTTGGCCCAAATTTTAACAAAAGGTAGGGACTAGGAATATCTTTCATATGCACAAAATTTCATGACATTTGGAGATATGAGTCAAAAGTTATGGCCTAATATGTTACTTTTTTTCTTCCATAAATGAGCAATCTGGGCAGATTAGACAAAATCAATTTTTTCATAAACAAAAAATTCGAAATTGGTTTTCTAGAGTTATATATGTGTAAAAAGCTTTGAATCATTTTAGTTTGATCAATGAGCCGAAAGTTATGAGAATTTTTTGTTTGCGGGCAGTAATGGATTCTCTACTCTAAAATAAACTCTAAAGTCCTTTATCTTACTCAATTTTCAATATTTTTGGAAAAAAATAAAATCTTATAATGAAGATTGTATATTAAAACATTGCAACCATTGGGATTGGCATTTTGCAATTCCATAATTAAATTCTTAACAAATTAGTATTTTGAATCATTTTCTACTACTATCTACTTACTATTTTTTTCCTATATAATGTTGTACAATTCCAAATGATCTAAAAATTTTCAAGCATGTTGCCATCTTGTCTAGGAAAAAGAATCCAAATAAGCACATTTATTCATATAAATGTGAGCTTGTGAAGTGCAGCTGCCTTGTTTTTTTGCAAGGCTAAGAAAATGATTTCTGTGAATTTGAATGCTTATATCTTGCAATCCACGATATGGAAATTTTTGAAATTTTTACCACATGATTTCAAGTTATCATGCTACAAGAATCTATGGTACCATGAGTCAATTTTTTTTTTTCAAAAATTTGGTACTTGTATTAAAGATGGCAGTTTTGGAGCATTTTTGGTGAAAACATAGTCATGGAATTTTAAGAGTTAAGTAATCAATACATGTGTTTGAGGTCCATAATTTTGAAATATCTATTTAGGTAACAACATTTAAATGTCACCCCTTTGTAGAAATTGCATCTAAATTCTTGTCTAAGATGCAAGTCTTTTGAACATGAGAGCCACTCAATGGTCAATTTTGGATACTCTTATTTTGTATAGTTTAAAAACTTAAAGTATATTCCCAAATTGTTCAGTAAATGGATGTCAATGGAAGTTAAAATCCCCTTTTCTCTCTCAACAATAGCTACATATTTTGTGAAAAACATGAAAGATTCCCTAAAATATTAAGACTTTGCTCCGACTATTTTGTGAGATGCTTTCCATAATGCCACTAATTTAAAAAGCCATGAGAGAACAATTCTAGGAAACCAAATGCCTTGTAGTAATATGAGCAAGAGACCAAGTGAGTCTAAATCTCAAAACTAAATTTACAAAATTTCATCACGGTGAAGGACAATATCATATTTCAACAAGCCCTTTTTTTTGGCACCATGGTGTCAGATTGCACCATCTCAAAATAAATGTCTACATTTTGCTAGATAAAAGTAAACTTTTTTTACTAGAAAATTTTCATTCCTATTAAAATGTAGATGAAATCACCAAATTTGAATGAAAAAGTGCATGATTATGATTGAAAAGTGCTTGAGGTTTAAAAGATGGATGGATGTAGAAATATAATGCTTCACTAAAATTTTAATGATCTCCATGTTGGCACTTTCTCAAAAACTAAAAAGAAGGGCCACAAAACAACATTGTAAGAGCATTGTAAAAAAAAAAAAGCTTTGATAACCACTCAATTATTAGTAGGGACAAAATCCAAAAACATTGTTTCTTTTCATACTTGAGCTTTGTCTTACATAAAATAAAATGACCATTAGTAGATTAGCATCTCTCTTTCTGTTTGGATTTTCCATCACTATAAGAGAAAGGGGCAGTGTTTTTTTTTTGGGCCTCATGAGGCCCAAAGGCCTCAAAAAAAATGGGTTGCACCAAGCCTATAGGAAAATTTAGAAGAAAAACTAGATGATAATGCCAAATTGCTCCAATTTTTTTTTAAAATTGGATGAAATTGCCCATTTTAAATGAAATTCATCCAAATATGTAGATGAAAAGATAGTTCTATTCAAAATATAGATGAATACTAAAATATTTGGCTTTATTATTTTCTCATATGTTGCCACTTTAGCACTTCTATAAAAACCAAAAAAAACCCCTGGAAAGGGGTGTTTTAGGTATAGTTCTAGTGGTATAGTCTTATAAATAATGACCGTAAAGGAGTATTTCCATTTAAATTTTGCTGAAAATACATGAATTTCTAGTAAATTTTTTACTAGAAACACTTGTTTCATGTCAATACTTACACTAGTAGAAAAACATGTCCTAAATGACTATCCTCAATGACTAAAAAGTGTCCACAATGACTCATTTGTAGTCATTGTGGACAATTTTCAGTCATTTAGGATAGTCATTTATAGCATGTTTTCTACTAGTGTTACATGACTATACTGCTAGGACTATACTTAAAAGACCCCTTTATCTTGTAGTGCATTTTTCTTTCTATCTAGAATTCTAGAAGCATCTGTTGATTCTAAATGCCTAATCAACCATTTTATAGTCATTGCCAAACTTTAGGGGCTATCTGAATCCCCTATTTTTTTCTTTTCAAATTTCAATTTTATCCTATGCAGTTCATCTTGAACTTATCTTTCCATAGCCAACAAAATACTTTTGATTTGGATGAGTATTTCATCTTGGATAATTTTTCAAAGTGAAACATTCCAAAAATGCTAACTTTGGATTATCTTGGAAGGAAAATCTAGCCAATCAAAGATTATCCTAAGAAAGAAAATTCAATGGGTGGACAAGTGAGCCTCCATATGCCTTTTTTTGTCACCTTCTACAAAATTGAAGTAAGTATATTGAAAACTTATTGAAAATTAAAAAAAAATTAAGATGATAGCAATTCGAAAAACATTTTTATGATTTTTTATGGAATCAAAGATAGGAAGATTGGTTTATTGAGAATTCTTGAGAATCTATAGGTTAGACTTCAAAACACTACTAAATTAATTTTGTATGGTTTTTGAAGTTTTTAAAAAGGAATAATGGAGTGGAAAAAATTCATATCAATATTTATTATTTAGTAGCCATGTGATTTATAGTCTAAATATATGAAATAAAAAGGGTGATTTATAAATTATAAAGTCCTATTTTCAATAAATTCGTTGAATTTATTTGTATTTAAAGTAAACTTCATACTTGCATTTCTTATTCAAACACTAGTACTATGAAATATCATAAAGGATTTAATCTTAAAAAGAAAGTTCTACCACCAAGGCCGTACTTAGGTACAAAAAATTTGATTTTTTGAACTAATAGGTGCATTACTTATTATCATAGTAATCTTTAAAGTCATCCATCATCACTTTTTCACCTCAAAGTCTTATCAAATTGGTTAATAAGCACATATAAAATGAGCTTCCAAACTCTATGGTGAAATAAATATAATGCAATAAATGGTTAAAGTATGAGATAAATATAAAATACAATTTAAAATGTTAAACTTGATTATTTTTTAAATTTTCATAGGTAGGTGAAACTAAAAGTGAATGTGATGTTTGCTATTCTTTTGATTCAACTATACCTTTTTAGTTATCAAACTCTATGTTCATATAATGTAAGTTATGGAGCTCATCAAATAATTTTGGATTTCTAATGTATATTGAATAATATATCCACATCAATAGCATCAAAATAAGCATCCATGCATAATTCTTATCATTGAAATATCTTAAATTTTTCTAGGTCATGTTAGCAACTTAAACATGATTTCATTATATCTTGGCATGTGTTTTTTAACGCACTAAACAATCTTCACAATATTGATAATATATTTATCCAAAATCACCCCAAAGCTCTAATGCTCAAAATATGTATTGGGCATTTTAGGTGAGAATCTTGATAGGTTGTTTTTGCAACAATGTCACAATTAGACACACATTTTACCTTGGCATAGCTTGCTTATAATCCAACCAATCAATCAATTAGGTTGCCTTGGAGAAGTACAATGAATAATTCACATCATATAAGGTAATGACACCTCATTTTGTCCTTTTTCTATAGCCAAACCCCTACAAATTCTTGCCTAAAAAATGTACTCCTATTTACCAGAGTTTAAGATTGATTTTAGAAACAGATGTTTTCAACACTTTGAATATTCATAGTCTATTCATATGATGTCCACAAAATACATTCTAATAGAATCTAGAAATCCCTTTCACCTACCAACAAGACCTTATAATTTTTTTTCCAATATAATAATGGAAAGTTGGAAACCATGCAAAATAGCTTATTTGGTGTGTTCTAGGTGTTAGGTGTAGTTACCTTAGAGCAAAAACCTGAAAAGACATGAAAAGTTCTAGGATGTTGACACTCTTTTCTCACAGTTTAGATTGAATCAACAAAAAAAAAGAATTTCAACGGCAAAGGTTATCCTTGCTAGACACAAAACATGTGATGCCAAAGGGGCACTGATCTTGAGGTTGATGTAAATTCAAAGAAAAAAAATTTGAGTGTATCATAAGAATGGGTCATTAGTGCAGCTGAGTGTCAATCCACATCTTCTACAAAATGTTCCCTCAATCACATAAGAATACATGTCACATAAGTTACCACCTCTCATCTATTCTTCCTTTTGCTTGAACTTATTAGCATGGGGTGTAAGTATGACTGGTTTAACATCTACGGCACCTGAGCTTTAAATGTAAATAGGGTTATCTACTATCACTATCACTAATGGCAGTCTTCAACCTACTCCTTTGAAATTGCATACGATAAAAATTTGATCTCAACTCCTTCACCCATGGATCTCTYCACAGCTCTTTAGCAGTCTCCCAAAATCAATCGTACAGATTAGTTAAAATATTTRAAGTGACGCAAATAGCATCCTCTACCTTATGCCTCACAAGTTACACCCACAGACACAATTAAACGTATGATAGAGAAGACCCGCACAATTTCAGTTGCACCAAAATTGCACCCACAATCGAAAAAGGCATTGAAGACACCAAACACAGATGGAAACGTCAACCTCATGAGCATTAATCTGGTAAATTTCAATCGGAAGGCTTCATCCAAAATGAATAGCAGCAACTTTATTCACGAGCTATAACTGATTTTACTCAGCCCGAAAAAAATCATAGAAAACAGCGAGAGAATCACCTAATAAATCTCACCATAAAACTGCCCTTGATGTTTAGGGTTTTGGTTCAGCGCCCCGCCTGTACTTGAGTTCGGTCTGGGCTTGGAACCCCTTAGCATCCTCAATCATAGTGTCAAAAACTTCTAAAAGAGAATCCAGGCCTACAGTATCAGGCTCCAGCATTTTCAATGCACACACGATGCTCTCCACAGTTGACAAACAACCTATTTTAGGTTCCCGTCTCACAGAGCCATACATACTTGGTTCCGAGGGAAGCAAATTGTAGTGCTGCAGCTTGTGAAGCCAGAGATTCTCAAAGTAAATTCGCTTAGCCTTGGACCAAGTCCCATCCAAYACAATCAAGTGAGTTGGGCACTCGCTTCCCTCACAAAGCTCTGGTACGAGATCAATGGCCTTGTCACTCGGAAACAGCAGTCCAGCTCCAGGAGGCAAATTCATCCACGAAGGAATGTCAGAAGAGGTTGCAGTTACCTCGTCAGGAGTTTCCTCCTCCCCAAGGTCCGATGTCAGAGAMGGGAACTTTTTCCTGCCTTTGTTGCCAACCCTTCCAGTAATGCTGCGCTTGGAGCCTGGAACTTTGTCCCGAATTCGAAACGAAGAGCTTCCCTCCGCCTCGGGAATAGACAGTACTTCGATGTTGCGAAGGCTCAAGGCAGCAATCCGTGCAGTKCCCAAGTGATGGTCCTTCTCCTCTGGGTGTTGGAGAATGGTGATGCCAACTTTGTTGTCGACAACTGTCTTGATTCGAACACAAATGCATAGCGAYTGCGCTTTTCGGCAGGTGTGGCAAAATGCCCGGCGGGGCTTGAAGCTGGTGCTRGYGCAGTCATCCCCAAYYACTCCGTTCTCATTGTAAGCATCGGATTGCGCCCCTACACGTTCCTCAACTGGTTCGGATGTTACAGGGAGGGTGTCTTCCGTTGACGGCTTGGGTACGTTATACACGGGCTTCAGTCCTGCACCTGCCTTGGAAGTATCGCCGAGATTTGAAATTTTTGCCATCTTTTGTGACAAAGCTTTACTCGGTTGGCATAAAGAATTATACAACCTAGTATTGAGGAGACACGGCTTCGTGAWAAGATCAGCTAAGAGCCCATAACATCCCATKCAGCCAAGAGGAGTATCCAGGGCTTAATAGCCAAGATATACGTGCCTGCTAATTAAACCTCCATCGATGTTCCAGTARGGCCCTCAACCATTAAGATTCTGCKATAGCWCAAAATGCCGCCCCACTCTTCTTACCTGCACAAGTCATCGAAGCCATCGGATTAAAAAGGGGGCAAGAGAACAAATCATTGTTATGACATAGCGTGGAATTCAAAACCTATTACTAAATCAAACTGTAAAATGATGAAGAAGTTCAAATCTAGGATACAAACTCGTCAGACACKAGAACCTCTGTTTCTGTTTGTTGTCAAATTCACTCACTTCTGTAAGTAAGTGCAAGAGAATTTGCAGGGACAAAATCGAGGACATCAAATCTTACAATTCCTATGAATCTCACAATCAGTTTCACGATAAACCCTAAACCTTAAATCACAATCAAAACTCACGTTCATATAACGAACTGCCAGCAGAATGAGCCAATGCCGAAAAAACAAACTCAGCAAGAAACTCCGACAATGGTAAGCTTCTCTGCCGTCCGACCACTCAAGGTTCTGTGTGACCGCATTGCTGAAGACAGTCGACCTGTACAGCTCCAGACCTTCAGCCCTGCCCTAATTAAACCCTAAACCAGGATCCCAACTTCGAGAACCCAGGCTCTTATCCTCGCACGGAGCTTCATCCAAGATGAAGAATTACAGAGTTTAAACAAGCGCCAACACGAGGGTTTCGAATTTTCGATGGGAAGCCTAATCCAATCTTCGGTGAYGGAGGGGTTTCAAAATCCCTTCATCCAAACAGGAACCCCTTGTGAATTCTGGCGAATTCACAAGTGAAAAACAAGAGAGCAAATACTTTTCACGAACAGCTGAACCACGCAACATCGAGAATGCGGACCATTATAAGATCGTCGTCACTGCACACCAGCATTCCGCAAACCAGAATTCCGTAAATCAGAGAAGAAAGAAGAAGGGCTGTGAATTCTGGCGAGTTCATAAGTGAAAAAACAAAAAACAAATATGAGCAAATCAAGGACAGCTGAACCACGCAGCATCGAGAATACGGACCATTGTAATATCGTCGTCACTGCACGCCAGCATTCCGCAAACCAGAATTCCTTAAATCAGAGCACGCCAGCATTCCGTAAATCAGAGAAAGAAGAAGAAGGTCGAGTAAAGTAAATGAAGTACAACAGCGATGAAACAACTGAAGCTGCAAGAGTGAAAGGATTGAGGATTGATAGAACGAAGACGTGGTGGCGGAGATAAAGAGGAAAAAAAATTTGGACCATTTCTCGATTTGTGCGTGTCATCCTTGCGCAGGGGCCATGCTAATCTTCTCTGTATCGTTCCAATTTTATCAGATGTCTCCGAAGAGACGAGAGAAGTAGGGGAAGCTGTTCTTCATATACCAACTGGATAATCTGACTACAAACCATATGGGTTTTGTTCTAACGATGACATGAAGGCTCATTTAACCCTTAAACGCCGGGCGGGTCACCGTGGGAAAGTGCGGTCTGTGAACAGTTGTAGACCGCGAACTAAGAACGATTGTCGCCAATTGTAAAAGTGGACAGTACATGCTGCCCTCACACAAATTGCAAGCAGGGCAGCCTTGTGCCTAACACCGTGTGTGAGAATTTTGCTACCATCTTCTCACATTCTTGTGTGCCTAAAAATAAAGAATCACATAATGAGGTTGTTTTTGGCCTTGCATATTGTAGCATGACTGCACGGTCATTTTTAAAAAACAAACAAAAAATAAACAACTTCCTCCCGTTCAGTACACGCTTATTTTGTCATCCAGCGGACGCTAAACGTACCTGTCGGCGTTCAAGGGTTAACCCTTACACGACGCTGCGGAGAGCGGACGTCTGATAGGATGAAAAAAAAAATGCTTTTCTTTCATCCATTTTAAAAATTAGTTTCAATGAATAATATTGCAAATTCACTCATTATATGGTGTTATTGATTTCTCTAAAGAAGAAGATGCTTAACCCTTGAACGATGCTAGGGTGCCCCTGGAAATCATCAATTTCTAAAACCGTAGGAATCATTGGCCTAAAAAAATCCAAAAACAATTGTTGGAAGTAAAAACACTGTAGAACATCTTCCCTTTCCACCACAAATTCCGAGGATGGATAGTTGGATTCCTATCCTACACAAAAAGATGCTCTCTCATTCATCAACTAGGAAATGGCCGCGGTGTTGTTTAGAGGTTAATCAATGAATCACCCTAGTAATGTATTTTAGCCATTTCTTGATATTTACTCGATGTGAATTCTAGCCATAAGAATGATATTTTTCGAATTATAGCATTATGTGCTTTGGACCTATATTTCTAATTTTAGAGTGACACAATAATTTTGGTTTAAGCCATGATGTTGTATACTATAATATATATCTATGGTGAAAATTTTAGATTCTTTGGGTATATTTTGTATCAGTTGATATGAATTGTCTTCATTTTTTTCTTAAAAAATTCACAATATTTTCGAATTTACCAAAAAAGTTTGAAAATTTTATGACTTGTAGTAGACAAGTACCAGACAAAGAGTCTTGAAATTAGTGGTCATGGATAGGATTAAAGTGAAAGATTTTGAAGCTAGAATCCATGGTTATAGGCTTGCCCTTTTAAGGTTAATTCTATAAAGTTACTATGAATACTATGTATCCAATAGATGACAAAAAGTTCTTCTATGTAAAACAAAAGTGTAGGTGTTCATTCTTAGAATTTGGTGAGAATAGGGGAGGTTTTGCACAATGGTTTGATCTCCAATGAGTGATCTTGGATTTTCTTAAGAAAATAATTGACATGGTACCAAAAAAGATGATTTCTAGGGTAATGAGCATGTCTTTCAAGGATTAGTCCCTAAATGAACATGGATGTTTGAACATAGCTCTTGTTTTCTTGACTAGGTTTTGTAACAAGCTTAATACATCATTTGTATGGAATGATTTAGATGATCACCATTGTTGAAATGAAAGAAGACTTATATAACTTTACTATGAAAAAATGATCAACAAAACCGCACAATTTTTGAGATTAAAAATGCCACCTTTGACAAGATTGATAAAAGATGTTTACTCAGGTGGTACTTTGTACAATGATGTACATACATCATAATATTGAAATTGGAATGCTAAAAAAGAATCCCCAAACTTTGATTTTTCCTCTCAAGTACATATCATCATGATAATGATGTGTAATTCTAAGGAGTGAAAAAAAAAGATATGAAAATGTGAAGTGATGGCTCGGAGCACCTTCTTTACTGTCCAAAAATTCACCAAAAATCATGCACTAGTCATTTCTTGATTGGATTGTATCGACAAATTCAACAGAAAGAAATCATCTAGGATCTCTTTGTTGTTCATGGATTGTAAATGAGTTTTACATTTATGATTTTCTATAAGTGTAGTTGTAGGCCACCTACTGAGCTTATGGTCCTTTAGGGGTTAAAGACTACCAATATGTAGAGTTTTACAAAGCATTGAAATTTCCTGCCCTTTATGTAATGATCACCGTTGAAGTTGATTCTAAGCTTTGTTACGGTGATTTTAAACTACGCCTCCTTCAAGTACCTTACGACCTTGCAGCAGGCAATAATATTGTTAACCCTTGAAAGCTCCGGGAGACGTTTTGTGTCCTTTGGAAGACAAAAACTCATGTGGAGAGTGGATACTAGCCAATTTTCATCCGTTTTTTTTGTGAAAGTGACCATACATATGTCAATCAACATGGGCAGTCAAATTTAGTGTCTTTAATTGCTTCCATATTTTTAGGTAGCCTTAATTCTATTAAGATAGTAAAAATTTTCACATGAAAGTGTTTTGTGCGACTCTACCCTTCTCGCAATTTTTGAATGGGTAGCACTAAGTACTCGTTTGTACAATTTTTCCAAAGCTAATCATGTGCGTGAACAGTGTTTTTCTCCTCGGCCAAGCACTACATATTGCACCCAGCCTTTCCCCACAGTGATAGGTCCGTCCTTTAAGGGTTAAAGTCTATGAAAGCATTCGTAACAATCACAAGATGTGAATGTCCATACAACGGAGAAGATACTAAAACAGGCTCCCGTACAGAACCCTGTTACCAACAATCCCTCAATTATGTCGTACTTAATTGGACTTACTAGCAAATGGTGTAAGCATGACTTGCTTAAATGTCACTGATCTTTGAATGTAATTGGGGTTGTCTACTGTCACTTATAGTGACCTAGAACCTCCCACTTTGAAATTGCATAAGAAATTCATACATAATGAACAAAAAATTTGATCTGAACAGATTTGGCTCTTGTAACCAAAGACCTCTCCACAGCTCTACATATCACCCCCAAAATCACACCCACACATATATTGAAATGCTTAAAGAGACGCACATAGTATCCTCTATCTTAGTTTATAAACCTATGAACCTAACATTTGACAACATTTACAAAGGACCTACACATAGAAGGTACGTGAAGGAGCTGGAGCTCTAGGAGCTGTTTCTCGTCATAATCTCGCAAGAACCTCACAGGACAAGAAGAGGTCACAAGGCTAATAGCGCTCAAAAGAGCCATTGAAGTAGGAGCTGGATCGCAGAACTGGCACCCGACGACGACCTGACAACATCTCCTTCATGCGGGCTAGTTGTAAAACAAGCTGGCCTATTTTCTGCAGTTCCAGTAAATACATTATGGTTATACTTCCAGCTTAACATCATATTGCAGAAACCGCAAACATGCAGCGATTGATTTGCTAATATTAGTAAAACTCCACAAGATCAAGAACAATTTCAGAAAGATATACGACAGTTCCCAAAGCCAGATATTTCACATATCTCAGTATTATTAAGACCTACTAATCATTATCAAATAAAATAAGAGAATCGATTCTCCTGGTAAAACATGCGTATCAAAAATCCACAACTTCCAGCTTGACCCTGGTTCGAGTAAATATTACGCATTCCCTKACSGCATCAAATTTCATGCACAAGGAGCTAGCTTAGACACATGCTTTCGAAACATGAAGATGCGTAACCTTTAAAAAATYATGAATTTTGGATCAAGGGAAATTGAGAAATGCAAGAAAATAAATGCATACGAATTTGCACCTGCGAGAAGTGGTGACAATCGTTTTAGCTGACGGAAGCAAACCAAACTACAAACTCTACTGAATTGTCACAACTAAGAACTGCAGACCGACTTGTGSTAGCTAATGACMGCAAAGYAAGGTATAAGCCTACCTTAAAYGGATTGACAGCTAATAT
Organism: Pleurozium schreberi; assembly: GCA_006891605.1. NCBI lineage: Eukaryota > Viridiplantae > Streptophyta > Bryopsida > Hypnales > Hylocomiaceae > Pleurozium > Pleurozium schreberi. Next base: position 83,288 of record VACF01001311.1, on the reverse strand, counting down.
MAGCCTACCAACWCATCAACATAACATCAAGTCATCAAAGAAGYACTGACATTGGTAGACTAAACATCATACGCATAACATTATCGATCTGCTCTAGAAGGGTACCTGTCTCCATAAGGGCCTTGCAAGTGAGGAGACAATGATCATTAAATCAAAGTCCCTCCTGAACAATATTAGGTGACATTCCGTCCTCTAGTAACTACGGAGCAAATCTCTGGATTATTAAACATGTTCCTTTTAACATGTTTAATTGACGACACTAGAGAAAATGAAAATATGAAACAAAACCCCTTAGTGCCTTGGCAAAAACAATCCACTTAGGAAACTTTTGGCTAATAAAAATAATTTCAATAGAATGCTATGGGATCAAGAAAATGACCTCTTCCTTTAGATGGAGGCGCAACCGCAGCTGCTGGTTTTGACGTCGCTCGTACTGCCATCGGTGTCCGAGGATAACGAGACCCATCACAGCAGCAGCTAGAGCAATGGACCAGTATGTATTCGCTTGGCGACCATGCACGCCCCGTAAAGCAGCTTGCTTGTTCCACCAGATTTCAGAAGCACGATCCTGTCCAAGAGCAGCAGACTCTGCACTTCCTTCAAGAGGAACACCCATCTTATCCATACCAGCTGTGCAACAGATAAAATAGGTTAGAGGGCAAGCTTTCTCTCTAAGAAAGAAAGAAAGAAAGAAACAAGATCAGAACACATCCTCTCTTCTCTACTAAAATCAGCCTCACCTTTAATTCAGAAATCTCTCAATACAAAATACTTCAAACGCTCAAACTTAAGTGATGGAAAAGGGATACGTACCTTCACCAGGCGCTTCACCGAGAGTTTCATTGGGAGTTGAATCCCGAGCTCCATCGCCACCTGAATCCCCAGCAGCGGCGTCGGCGGAGCTCGATGCCGACAAGGAGTGGGACGAAAGAGCGCCGGTGACGAGCTCCCAGTCGTTGCCGCTGCTAGTATCACTCATGGCTGGGATCCCCGAATTCGCTGAAACGCACGGAAATTGGCGAAATTTGTGCGAGAAAACCAGGAGAAAAATTCACAGTGCGAATTCTCTGCAAATTTTTGCAAAAGTCAGAGTGAAACTCTGGATCTCGATGAGATTCGGCAAGCGAAAGAGCGAGTATTCCCGTGGTGAGGACGGCTGAAGCTCCCAGCAAGGAGGACGGAGCGGTGGGAATGGGCAATGGAGTCTGATGGCAATACGAACACTCAACCGGCCACGGCTAAGCTGAGATGGCATGCCTGCCGAATGGGGAAACTTCATTTTCATTTTCTGGGTTTTCTTATGTTATTGGGGAAGTCCTTTTGACTTCTTCTTTTTTGGAAATTTTGGACTCCAAATCACAAATAATTTCCCTATTACTGTTTGGGGATTTTATTTTGATCAAAGTCACACTTTTTTTAATTAGTAAATTAGTGCAAGTTGAAATATCAACCATTTCCACAAAACTCATTTTTTGTATGTGGTGACAATAATTTTCTAGGTGATGTTCATTTTTGACTGAGGATTGACCCCCTTAATGCCCTTGCCAAGGATAAATCTAAAAGACAGAAAAATCTGGTATTGAAAATTATGGTATCATAAACCTATGAAACTTTGATGGATAAATTCAATTCTGACACTTTTTTGGAGATCCTTTTTTTTTGGTATGATAGGCCTAATTTATATTCAAATATAGCATTAGACACTAATTCACCAAAATATACATTGATTGTTCTAAAGTAGTGCAAACTAAAATCATACTATGTTGTAGAAATTCTCGAATTTTTTGTTTTTGTTTTTGTTTTTGTTTTTGTCAAGGATACTAATTTCTTAAAATATTTTTGATTCAGATATTATTATTATTTTGTAATTATTTTTGCATTCTTTAGTAGTGATACTAATTTTCAAAATGATATTATGTTTGAGCCCTAAATTAAGAGGACAATTTAATGTTAGTCTGTATTGTCCAATGATGCTAGTATGTGAACCTTGAGCATATGTATAAGTAGATAATTTACAACCAATGAAGGTACTTATGAGCAATATAGGTATCTATAACTTAGTTATATTATAATCATAGAAAGTTTTTGTAATATAAACAATTACAATATAGGTGCACTCTCTACTAGGGTCTTGAGTTCATGCTCCTAGGCTCATATAATAGCACCCTTCATGCTTTTGTTGTAGCTTTTTGAATTATAACCTTAAACTACACAATTATTTAATATAGGTGTAATATAGTTTTTTTGTTGGAATGTACATGAAATAAGGTAAATGATTCACTAACATGGAGAAAAAAATTGGTAAAAGGATCAATTGCAATTCTACTAGAAGTTTCAACATTGTAAATGCTTGTCGAACATGATTCCTAATTGCATTATGCTAATAGATCTTTTCCAGTTTATACATTTATACAAATAAAAAAACAAATAAAAATCATTGCCTTCTATATATATTATTATATTACTTCAACAAAGAAGAGTTTTATAGTTTCTCAAACATATATTGTTTTTTCAATATTTTAAACATATTATATTGAAWATATCATTACAAATACAAATTCAAATGYATAGGATAAAAARTAATAATATTTWCTTTGTCCTAAAATGATCAAGCTARACAAAATRCTTRGRATTAAKATAGAAAATAASACTATTTCAACCCAATTCAAATTGCAAGTGGAATTCRSTRTACTCCTATTGYCCTACACTTTGAATTTCAAAATATAKTTTTTTAATACTRAAAARTGAAATWTTCTTRGCAWTTTCAAGTATYASCAATGGTCACTTAATTTGTATGTGTGAAGTTGCCAAGGAACAATTGATATGAAGCCAAGACCGTGTCTAACATTGGTTCCACCTCCTAGAAAGGCCTAAAGCTTCATCTCTTTCAATTGGGCAACATCCAACAACATGCAAAAGATCAAAAATGGCTCCATTCATTGATTGTTGTTTGTGGTACACATAGTGAAGAACCTTGATTGTTTGTACATACAATGTTGATTGATCCTTTCAATCATTTCCATTGTAGTTGCTCTCAAAATTGCTCCTAGTCCTTTTCTTCCAAGATCACAACTTGCCATCAAAAGATCACTTTGGGACAAACAAAATCAAGGGTACTACATCATTTTGGAACAAAAGAATCAAGGGAAATTGCAAGATCCTTTATCAAGAGAAAGAGTATCATTTTCACTTATGTTAAACAAGAAAATAATGAAAAATGAATTCATCTCCTTAAAATGTTCAAACCCCTCTTCTAAGTCCTTAATGATGAGTGAATCTCAACTATTTAATGCACAACATAAGATATGTTCTTATTTGTTGACAACTTCAATGTTATTCCGTTGAAATACTCTTATATCCAATTTAACTATCCAATATGAACATTAGGGATTCAAAGGCATTCATTGCATAGGTAGAAGTGTAGAACCTCTCATAGTGCATGCTCCTATAGTGCATCATTGCAGTAAGGAAGTTTGTAGACAATAGATGACCCATGTGCATGATGTAAGATGAAAAAACATCTAGTCCTCCAGCCTCTCTAAATGCAATAATCCTTGCACTTAAAGAGGTGTGATATAACTATCCAATATGAACATTAGGGAGTCAAAGGCATTCATTGTATAACCTTAAGTTCTCGTGTAAGCCATTGACTTTAGCCTTCAATGCATTTTCTGCTGAACTTATTGCTACCTTACAGAGTTCATGCACATATATACAAAACAGAAACAAAACGAACAGCCTAATTTAATGTATAGATTAGTTGAGACGTTAAACGCCKTCAATCTGTRCAGCAAAATACTCTTTTCATTTCTCCATCTCTTACCCAAAACTAAGGTTCATCAATCTCACACCTGGAACTTTCTATGACACCTGTGAAATGATTAAACACTGTTCAGCTGAGCAGTAAAATTTACCTCAGTCTTTGCAACGTCCACCTCGCTAATCCCCAAATGCCCTCTGTACAACAACAGATTCACTAAACCACTGCTCTCCAAACTACAATAAGGTTCACCTATCAGTAATTCGTGGTTGTCTTATAAGCTGGTGTGGACGAGGTTGTCGTCTTCTCACCTTCAAAGCCACCACATGCACTTCTAATCAATCTAGTGAAAATGAAGTCTTAAGCACGCAATTAAACTCATAATCTAGGTTAAGCCTCTCCATCCTCTGAGCCCACCAACTCATACACCAACTCATACACCAACTCATACACAAACTGACTTTCATGTGTGAAGCTACCCAATGGAGTAGCTTACTCTACACAAATCGCAAATACAAGAGATCCATAAAATTGAATAAAACATGCTTATTCTCCTTATTAACCTCGATGGAACCTAAATTTGGATATAGAGAGCACGTTTCTATCTCAACCGATCCTTCCCATTTTGAGACTCTTTTAATTGAGCATGATTAAACCCGGATCCAATAATGGATGTTATGTTCAGTGATGTGATTAAGGTAGGCACCCCCAAAATGGCACCATCTTCACACTGTGTACATCTCCAACACCGATTATGTACCCGTGTGGAAGAAACGCTTTTAGAAACAAACTTCGACCCTTCATAACTTTTGCACATTGTATTCAAATGKCGTGTTCTTTGGTGCATTGGAAGCTCCTTTCACTTGCCAACAAGACTATATGAAATTTTGAACAGACTAATTAGACACAATACCGATTTATGGTGTACCCACCTTAGTAGTTGATTTTTCCTCATGACAAATGATGCTACCTGGTCCAAAAAGAAGTTCACAAAGAAAACTCTGAAACGTATTTTGATCAACACCCATAGAGTGTGATTTCTTACCTCCAACTCCGGGCACATTGTCTGAATGCGCAGGAAACGTGTGCTGCACATCTTCTCCCGTTTCTTTAGGAGATCCAGTGAACAACGAGGTCACGGCACCAGAAACACGATTAACAATACCAGGCTGCTGCGGACTTGCAGCGGCATTAGGAGATTTAGGGCCCAAGCCCAAGGTCGTCTTCGTCTTCTCCATCAAAGTGGGAGCATTAGGGTCAGTGGGCTTGTCAAGTCCAAGAGAAGCTTTCGTCTTCTCTATCAAGGTGGGAGCATTAGGGTCAGTAGGAGACTGCTCATGAGGTGTGCCTTCAACCTCCGTGTAGTACCCCATTCTGGAGCCTACAGCCGCTGCAGCACCGCCCACGGTTTGCTTCACTTGACCCAACACGCCGGGCGATGGCTGGCTTGGGCTGGAATGAGGCTCACTGTACCCTGGCGCGCCCTGTAACACGAACCGAAAACCGAAACAAAAAAACATTTCAATTCAAAAATTCACGGTGTTTCCAAAGTTTCACAACAACATCTGAAATTCTTGTGACATCTAGAAGACACGTGAGTCCAGCTCTGGAAAATGAATGTGAAGAAATTAATCAATGTGAAGTGTCAAATTGAGAGCATAGAGAGTGAAGAATGTTGAAATTTATAAAAAGGGTCATAGCCCTATTTTTTCAGGGTTAAGAACACATCCCATGAATGCAAATCTTGGAGGGTATGTCTTTTAATACTAACTCAGGTATTTGTGCCTTAAAATTCATGTGTAAGAGATGATTCTCTGAGGGATGCGTACCTCYGTTGTGGATGTAGCATAGGGTTGCTCGCCACTATGATTGCTGGGAGAGTTCTTCCTRTCCAACGGTGGAGCTGAAGAAGGTGCATAGTCCTGGTCGTGAGTCTCACGTGGTGGGGGGTGCTCGGGTGTTAACGGTGTGTTTTTCACGGTGGTGTAGGGTGTGGAGCCGCCGACGTTGTACCCCGTCTCGGGCATCCAATTCTGATCATTCAAGAACTACTTTCCCACTTATTGCTTCCTACTTTCTTGCTCACTTATGTGTTCTAGCCTTGGTCGGAAATACAACACCTTATTGATTGGTGATGGGGCGCCAGTTAGTAATGGGTCCCTCTACTATAGTTCCGATAGGCTGATGATGGAACTCCCGATGGAGGTGCACTTTTTGGACTTTGCAATTTCGAATATGTGGAAAAGTGGGTGATTTGACCACCGACCATTGATCGCTTCAACAAATGGGCAATTTGCGGAAGTTACAAAATGGCTTGTCTATTTTCTCGAGTACAAGTTGCAAAAGCTGCAGAATACGGAAATCGATTGGTGTCCAGAGAATTGGGCAGGTCTAGTTGGTTAGAGAGGCTTTGTGTCAAATTCTTTCGTTCAATCTTTGGAACAAAGACTCATATCTGGGGTTCACCTTCTACTATAAAAAGACCGATTTTCTCTCTGCAAAATCAATCCCTTTGTCGGTGGAGCATGGTCAGAGCAAGCAATCCATCTACGAGGACCTTCAAAGCCCAGCACAAATCCTCATGAACATAAAGCAGAAATGAAGAAAACAGATATAGCACCAAATACAGGAATTCCATGCTGGTATGATGAATGGTTAACATTTACAGTTCRATGTCTCAACCTGAAACTAAACTCCACTATAATCTGCAAACACCTATATGCACACCTCGTTTTCTCTGGCATGAGAGTGCCAACTAATATACAAAACACGTCGCTACTGTTCGTAGTATACCGCAAATGAATGACGTATCAATACACGTGAGTGAGAGGTCAGGTAAAGAGGGGAACGTCAGCGTCCCTCGAATCTAAAAYAGCTCTCTAATACGTGGGCACAGAACCTATCCAATCCCTCCATAACTCGGTTACACCTGCAGCTGTTGCCTTTTGGTCTAAAATCAGCTTCTCTCGTCACCCTTCAGGCTCATGTTGAATAAGCACTCACCAAGATGCAAATGTACGTAAAATCATTGGAATCTGATTCCGTTCCAACCAAAGAATATATGAAATCCAAAATCGCACTCCTACATAAGAGGTATGTAAGTCCCACCGTGACCTTTCCGTAAAATCAAAGGCCCTGCAGAGTCTGGAACTTTATCCAAGACGTGCATGCAGGAATCCACGATATCAGAAAACCCCGTGGCAACAGTGGCCAGCTGAACACGGACACGAATATCGCGCACGAGTTTGAGCAGGTACCTCATGGACTTGCCCAAATAGGTCGTCTGTTGCAAAGGCGTTCCTCCGGGGGTCAGCCATTTTGTGATATGGTCCAAGTGGTCCCCTCGTGCAGAAACCTCAGCACGGTAGAAACGAGCCAGTTCCATGAGCATGCTGGGAGGCAGAGGGAGCACTTGCACGAACTCCGTCAAGTATTGGTCGATGCGTCCTGATTGTAGCATCTGGTTCCATARCACAGGTACCCACTCAGCAGGTTGGTTGAGGTCATAGGCTTCGGCCACAATCAGCGCTTCTTGGAAACGTGGCTGTTCCACCAGTCGGCGCCTAGCGTTCGTTTCGGTCAAATTGAGCCACGTTAGCTCGGGCATCCGTAGTTGCAGAGACATCACGGACGCTTGTGCACAACACATACTTGTATTCATGCCTGCGCCGAAAGTAGAGTCGACAAATCAATATTACAACATGGCACTCAGAATGACAACCTAATTGGCAGTCTAACAAATTTAACAATATAAATCACAATCAAAATATAACAATATTATTACCAACAACATTGTGCAAAAGTATTAAGAGATGGAGCCTCATTCAGTTCTGCGACTAGTTTGCATACCGGCTGAAATATTTGCATATGCTTCTGCAGCCTCCACGTATAAGCGCATGGACTCCAGCACCTCTTCACTATGCTCAGGGTCATTGTAGCCTACCCATCGTTCCACAGATTTAGATGCCCGCTCTTTCAATAAAATTGCCATTTCCTGAGGCATATTGAAATGRTTGTATACCTGTACACAAAACGCATTTGGTAGAGATTCAGCATAATGCGGTAGCCCAAATTAGCAGAACAGAAATATCATCGGCAGATCACAAATTCAACAGCACTTCAGAACCTTGCTACGTGACAAGCTGGGTAAAGATTCATTCTCGAAGTAAAGATCCCGAAGGAGGGAGACGGTGATAGGGTTATCAKTATTTGCAARTCYTTGCAAACCCCAGCACTTGCCCACATGGTCATACAGTACCTGAAGGAAAGCATCTTGGTCAAGGGCATTAAAGCGCTTGAGAGCTGAAAGAACACCCATGCAAAATCCACGGACAGAGACTGACGAAGCCTCGATGGAGAGATCAAAGAAAGGCTTCTTCTGAAGCAGAAGCTGCAAACAACCATGCTCGATCAACACGTCCAGTATAAAGCGGAGTCGTATAAAGTTGGAGACACCCGTGACGAGTCGTGCTAGAAGAGCGAATTCCCGTTCGTTCACGAATAAGTCCAYGCGATTGGACACCAAGGAAACCAAAACATCTATCCCGTCCAAGCATGCGGACATTTCATAATAATAATGCGACAAGATGATGAGCTCCACCTGCACCATTGCCCACCTAGCTTATGAGTATGTCTTCAAAAGTAACTTTGAAAAGTTAGAATTAATGAACGAGTGCTTCATATTAGGACATACATGCAGAGTTGCTTTTAAGCTTTAGAAAATCCTCCTRATTTGAGCACTTGAAATACCTCGCACGAGTGAGGAATGTCACGGCCGCTAATGACCAGGCGCATAAGTGCATGTCCAACTTCAGGGTCTACTGGACAGAGCTGAGCCCAGTCTTTGAAATCAGAGGACCTCCACAGCAGTGGCGCAGGACCCTCTTCTCTGTGTGAAGCTTCCATAAAACCTCCACGATGTGCTGCCAAAAGTCCCTGAAAGCACGAATTCTACTGAGAATTTGAATAACCTTCCTAGACTCATGCGCAGTAGTCATTATAATAATCAACAAAGCAGGAAGACATAGAAGATTGGCACTATGTATGGTTGAAAAAGTATGCTGTAGAGTTACCTTTAGGTAAGATTCGGCTAGAATTCTTGCAATTGCTTGGGCAGATATCGTATGCGTTTCCACCAGCAGCTTAGCTTCGGCAAGAGCTTCTTTCCCCTTCAGAGAAAGAAGCTGAAGTAGCTGGGGTGGGGATTTGGAAGAGGCTTCTGTAAAAGAGAGACCCAGGAAATGTCCGATCTGAGCCACTGCAGCTATTCTTCGGCACTGTCCTCGTCCGCATTTTTCTCGACATGCATTTGTCAATGCWTTCAAAACCTGAATCCTCAMCAAAGTTAGTGTCATATGATARTGCAACACCAACTCAGCAACTAGAACTTGCGTGASTGGTTAACAACCCCAAAGCGCCCAAATGGCCAAAACTGGACGCTTCCAAGTCTACACAATTTGAAATAAATTATATAGAAAGCTTCAAGGAGGCTATCAAAATGTACCAACAGAAAGTACAAGTCAAACCTACGTTAGGGACGCTTGAATTATGTTTTAAATCTTACTGTAATCGACTATTAGCTTCCAAATCACACTTTCCATTTTATCTTGGGTACTTGGGGGTTCATATAAAACCCATCGCGTGAGGAAATACGTACCTGCATGGCAGTAACTGAACCAAAACTCTCAAACAGATTGGTAGAACGAAGAGATTCTACCACAGCCGGATGCAGGAATGCGGGCACTACAGTTCCCTTTGCTGTAGGCAGAGACAAGGTGGCAATCTTCTGGGCAGCTTCAACAAGTAGAAGCTCCAAAGGAACATGTCCCGGAGCCAGCTTCTGCTGTAACTGCCTAGCCGCAGTTACCTGGCCAACTTCCACCAGAGCTAAAACTGCCCTTTCAACCTCTCCTTCCCCAACTCGTTCTTCCCACCCTCTTGTTTCATCATCCGGCGCTGGAACGTCATCTTCTACAAGGTTAGCCTTGGCCGGACTAATCTGAAGGTCCTTGGTTTGASCTTCAGCAACGGGAAGGCTATGATGCCTGTTGAGAGCCTCAACTCGATCATCGCGGTAGAAACTATTGCGACGATCAAGACTGGTTCTGCTACTCTCTTCTGGAGAACTTGGATTGCCATCATCCGCAGTATCGAATTGTGAACGTCTCAACTGCTTGGTTCGACGTTTCAATCTTCCAGCTGACCCACCCCGAGCGTTACTGACCTCTCCGACTTGACAACTTCGGGAACGTAACAAGCCGCGTGCATTGTCTTCAGCGGAGATATCAGATTGCGATCTTGTATTGGACCTCTTTAAGTGGCTGTCCACACCTGCAACTGCAATTGCTGTCCGGTCCACAGGATTTCCAGAGGCAGGGTCTCCATTCCGGAGTCCAGTAGTGCTGAACTCCCCAGATGGGAATGATCGTCCCACGAGGACTGTTTCTTGATCTCTACCAGCTTGTGCCTCCACTTCCGCTTCAACTGCGAGAAGCCATACTCGAATCTCCAGCTCATGCAGCAAGTGCARAGGATAAACACTGCCGTCAAAAAACAGCTACACGTAAGATTCTTGAGCAGAGTCTTCACTGAACCGTCAGGTTCACATGATTCAAATTTGAACACACAAGGATATGATCAACTGCAGATATTCGTCAAAAGAAGAACAGATWCRTTATTAAAGTCAAGCTCATAGCACCACCCCATAGCCCAAAACAAATTGCCTTTCCACGTTCCTGCCCTCTTGCAGCAAGATCAGTTGAGGGAACAGATGCACATCACAACAAAGTAGGGTGCTTACGGGGAGGTGTTGCTGAGCGAGCCACTAAGCCACTGGAGGGCCAGCAAGAGAATACTATGTAATTCTGCGGTTGGCACTTGCCCCTCCACTGCATTTGCATGTTTCAAGTAGAACAAACCTGCCTGCATGCCTCACAAAACCCTTCATTCCATCAATTCTAATTATAGCATATCGTGGTGAAACCCCTTAAAAGAAAATGATTAGTTTATATTTCAAGATGCACTCGTCTATGATAAACTGACTAAGCACCCACCTGCAACGGAGGATAGTTATGCTTGGTGAAAAGTGTTTGGCAGTGGGTCCATAGTGCAGCGCGCTCCTCTGGCACATCCCATAACAGTTCTTTCCACTCCACGACCATTGCTTCTGCCTGCCACGTGAGCGGAGTATATATTCAGGAACAAAACAATATGTTACAGAAAGAGCCCCAAGTCAAAAGCAGAGTCAGCCTCCAATCTACCATGGTTATAATTGAGCTCATCAACAAGGACGAAATAGAAACTATAAGAAAGACTATGTAACGCCAGGAATTTTAATGAATGTTCTAAATCAACATTATTAATGTTGATTTTCAGCTTTTGTATCTCAAATTGATGAGATCCTTACTTGCGTCTCAGTTACATGATGAAGAGCAGAGTTTGTGCGCTGTTCGCTGAGATCCAGCTGTCCTGCCCAACTCCGAGCCTCCTCCCATTGTCCATTCTTTTCGAGCTCCTGAAGCAATGCTTCATCCTCAAGATCCTTTGCATTGGCCAACAAGCCCAATCCTGAACGTAAAGCTGGTTCTGCTAGTTTCATTTTCCAATACATCTTGCGAAATTGAATGGCTGCTAAACCTCCATCCCCAAAATCTGCTGCTGAAAGCAGTTGCAGKAGACAACGACGCTCATACGGTGATGGACATCCATCCAACATAGCATCTGCTGCTGCCACAGCCGCTGCAGTAATCCATACGGTGTTGCTCTTCAAATGTTTATGCGGGCCCTGTTGCCTACGTTGCTCATCTTTCAGACTCCCTGAGAAAGAGGCCAGATGCGCCCCCGCTTCAGAAATACGCATCTGCGCAAACGCCTATGTTGTCCAAAGTTCCCAACATGATTCGTGTRAGCGCTTACAATAGTAGTAATAAGCGTACGCATCTGTCAGCTATTACAGAATCTATAGACACAGTATTGTAACATACGGACGTAGATTATCCATTTCTCACCAATGAGAGACAGMCCAGAAGCGATAGATCAATAAGTTCCCTACACTAGCATACCTGAYTGAAACAAACTTCCTAGTCAAAAACTAGGAAGGGAACGTGACTCACCACCCAAGTAAGATTCAGTGTTACCAATACAATACAATACAATCATCATACAATACAGTCTCGAGATTAGGGCTGCAAAATCGAAGATGATAGGAATCACTTGCGATTGTTCGGATTGCAGATACACAGCACTAAAGGCGAATGATGGAACTGACCTGTAAGAAGCGAATAAACGGCAAAAGCGGTGACGTGGGAGTAAACAATTCAAAGGCCCGAAGCAGGGGAACAAAACGCTGCTGTTCGCACAGAACAGCTACCATAGCGGCCAGTGATTCTTGCTCTTCTGCTGCAGTTGGCACATAGGAGGTGATGATCTGATCTTTCTGTTTTTCACTGGTGGATCTTGGGATTGCTCCAGAAGGACGAACTTCTGCAGATCCTCTCTGATCTTCGACTGCTATTGTTACATTCTTTGATGGCACGCGACACTGTCTTTTGGGGAACATCCGGTCATACTCAAACACACAACTATTACTTTCAAGCTGATTGTTTGTAGCCTCCACGGCAGCTCCCACAGATGTCGTGACATGAGTGAAAACATCATTCACCCGGATTGCAGAAGTTTCCCTGCCAAACGCAGCGCATTTTCAGGTCAGATCAATTGCAAACTGTCTTACAAAAGTAAATCGAGGCAAYATGCATGTTGCATCCTATTGTCATACCACTGATTCCCTGAGCCATATTTCGATATGCAGTACCWGATGTCTCCAAAGCAACGGGAAGACTTCAGTGACTAGAGATACACATGAAAGGAAGAAACGGGTGCACTCAGAACCGAACCTGGCAGCTGTTAGTTCCAGCCATGTTGTCAAGCAACAGAGGGGTGTCACATCGGCTACACAGGAGGCCACAATAGCAAGCAATGGCCATCGTAACAATTTGGCTCTGCTCAAAAGTTCTCGGCCTGGCTGCTTTTCTGTCTCGCATTCTGCCAAGAGAGAGAATAACTCCCCTCGCATTCCACTCTCAGAAGTAGTCGGCCATCCACCCGAAAAKCCTGCAGAAATCAAAATGCAACGAGTAGAGCGTCAATYCTATTCAAGACAAATGCGTTTTGCTTTTACCAAGTCATTGAAATATCCAAGAGAAGCTGGATTTCTTTGTTTCTTGGAACTCCTTACTGCTCTAGCAAAATCTTCTACTTCACGAATGATTAAGAGCCAGAAGCATGCACGCAACAGATTTGAGCTAAGTGAAACCAGGGGTGACGGACCTGATGGGAATTCCGAATCATTTGCAGCTGCTGTTGGAGACTTCGGCGAAGCTGCCGGAAGGCATTTCAGCACTGTCAGGATGTGACTGCGTAGACGCAAGTCTGTGAACTCCTTGGATGCCTGCCCATAGTAGACCAGACCGGAATATCAATAAGTCGAGCAGGAAAGAAACGGAATGAATACAGGCATTGGCTCTGACACCCACTAAATCGAGTCTCGAAACTTCACARATACTTACCACATTAATAAGGACATGGATAGGGCAACACTCCAGCTGAGCCTCTCCTAGAAACCCCACCTAACAACCAGAAAACACCGTCAGCAAATCTTGCCCTCACTGCATGAAGAAAAACAGATWAGCAGAGGTTCTAAAGAGAGAACGTTACATCAACATAATTGTTCAAAGTGTCAATCGGTCGGAAGATACAGAAGAAGATAATTACCCAATCATTGTATCTAGCTATTGTTGCAAGGTAAGTAGTACTCAGAGGAAGCTGATGCCCACGACAAAAAGCTGTCACAAGACTCCACCGCTCACTCATAGATCGCTGCACAGCTCTTAACTCAGTTCCATCACCAACTCCGTTCATAAGCCATGCTCCAGCACTGCTTTCAAGCTTCTTTAGACCATCGTAGCTCAAACTGGCATTCTCTAACAGCTGCAATATGGTCATCAATGGCTTTCGAGGCCTTGAATTCAACAGTTGTTTGCCACTAAGAATCCCTACACCAGAAGTAGTGTACTCCTCTGCAAGCCCCTGAACCAAGGACTTCGTTAAATCAGTCTCTTGTGATTTCWGGTGTATGCCCAGGTCCTTTTTATCTTGATTCTTTATGTAGGAAGATATCCGATTAAGAGTAGCAACATCCACTTGCAGAAGTTGTGCTGGAAGCCCGCAAAGTTCGAGGAAGGATGTACAAGCGGTCACCACAACGATGTTGTCGAAATTTTTGATTGCCAACGGAAGCACCTGCATGAAACAGATGATGTCAGACACTGTGCAACTACAGAAATTACTTTAAACAAAACAGAATGTCAAGGGCAATCCAGCGCATAGCCAACAGGAAGTATGAAACTTGTTTGTACTTACGGAGAAAAATAACTACTTATGAAACTTGTACTTATGTATAAATAGGCAGCTCGTCGGCATACTTAATTCTCAACGCACAATTACGTATGTAATATCTTCAAAAGGAAAATTTCTCAAAACAGAAATCAAGAGACTGGAGGGTTACAACGTACCGAGCCAATAAGGGACTCTTCAGAATCTGTTAGACTTGATAATAGGCTCGGAGAATCATAGGAGAAAGATTGTCGCCCTGGCTGYGGAGTATAGGAGCCTGAATTAGATATCCGCGTAGAAAGAAGCGAGCTGAAAGCCGCTAGGGGACGACCCCTTCGGAGATGATGCTCAACCTCCAATCCTGTCTCCTGAATTGAAAGAAATGACGTTCTGAGATCATTTAGATACATTAATCATTGACTTGTATCGACTTCATACAGACCATCTTTCAGAAACCGCATACGCTTGTTAAAACTTCGATGACCCTTCGACATGGAAAAGCATACCTTCGATCTCAAGGGTTATGGGACATGTACCACTGAATTACTTAAGAGAGACAGGAAAAGGAGACCTTGTTCGCAGGACCTTGCAGTCTTTTCAAGAATACGGCATGAAAAAACTTCTATGTTAGTCAAMGTCAAATCGCAAAATGTCCTCCCCATACATCTCACAATAATATAACCAAGGTACCAGTGGTCATCCGATGYGCAAAGAAAAACACTTAGTATATMAAATCGGGTGTGATCACACGATGTGTTAAAAGAAAATGCATGCTGACCTCTGGAGACACAGCAAATAGCTCATCCTTGACAGTGGTTCGTATGGAATTTTCCCAACTTAACACGCTAGTTTCATCCACCTCCACTTCTGATCTTCGGGGTCCGCGCTCTCGAGCAACTATGTCGGGCACAGCTCGAAGAGCTATCTCACTTTTCCCAGAGGCTCCCTGATTTCAGTATAAAAACAATTCCACAAGTTACTACTTTTAACAGGTTCGCACTCTTGACTAAGAACCTCAAATGTGCTTTGGCCAATATATTGGCTTTGTCCCTTGGACAGAGACTATGCATCGACTCTCTGGTTTCTGAATCCGAGTTTCCAAATCCTATCTACAAACGCATTCACATGCACGAAGTGGTTAGAGTTTGATTGGAGTAGACAGAGCCTCAGGGTCACAACATCCGAAGCTTCGGGTGCTGCTGCATAATCCCAGGACCCCAAAACCACACCATCAACTTCTCCGCACTGTAGAATGTATGTGCCAGCTACTCCATGGCCACACACTAACTGTAACATCTGACGATCGTCGTCACTGGATGAAGGCTCATCTACAGTAGGGCCAGAAGCTTTCATCCTCTTACTACGATATGTGCTCCAGAAACTGCTGCCAGGGTAGAGATCCTGTCCAGAAAAAACACTCGTAATAAGTCAATCAAACTCACACAGACCAAATTCAGAGCCAGCAATTCATGTCACAATCTTAAGACACGAAAAATTGAAATTTAACAACCTACTCCAAAACACGCCCAATCAACAAGAATTGTGAGAAATACCAGAAGAGAACGCACACTTAGTACCTCTAGGAATGCCGTGATTTCAAGCAGTTGAGAATCCCGAGAACCTAACCGACTAGAACTACGCCGGAGCTCTGCCCTCATCTGCTTACGAAGACCACGCCTTACAGTTCCAAAGGCTAACTCATAAAGAGTAACATCAATCTCCTCTCCTAATCTTCGTAAAGCTGCCAGTGCCAGAGCTGTTTTTCCCTATGTCATGACAGAYTGCCGGTTAGTAATTAACACTTCGTACTGTATTGAACAGCGTGGAAGAAATGATGCAATTCAATGTGTTCCTAGGCACCAAGAACAYAAAGATACCTTGCAAAGAAATTCGTAAACAATTCCACGGCCAATTTCTTGTACATCCTGAAACACATCAATCATTTGGGGACGCTGCTCTTGGGCCCCGTTTAAAAATTCCCTTGATCGAATTCTATGTAGCTGCACAACAGCRAGAGGAACACGTCCGGCTCTCAAGGCATCTCGTACAACGTCTTCAGCGTTCACCCCCTCACTTTCCCAACGTGCGAACATGTCCCCAGCGCTTTCAGGTGCTGATCCACGTCTACTCTTCCCATCTAAAGGATCAGCAGCAGATAAACCCCAAGAGCCCCCTGAACCAGAAAGGACTCCTGTGGGCACTAAGGCACTTGAAGCGACAGCAGCTTCAGAATGCAACAGCACTTCAGGATGCTCCTCTATKSYGATGGATGCATTTTCTGATTCAKTATTTTGCGTTGTATTCTCAGCAGGGAATTCAATGATTGGCTTTGTTTTGCTGACTCCATCTTCATTGCTTGCATCAGCCTGATCAAGCCCAAAAACAGGGCAGTAAGAGTATTGTCAATTAATTTGAGAATCATAGACATAGAAACAAACTAGAGAAAAAAATCGTGAAAGGGTATTCCGAATTGTTGCAAAACATAAGAAAGGGTAGGATAAGACGTAGAATCATCATATATCTACATTAGTTCTTCTATACAAAGGAATGTGGCTTAGAGGGAGGTAATTCATTAGACGTCAGTGCACAGCATGCGATACATGAAGTTAATGGCTAAGAAATCTTTATTCAACAAATGGCATTAAGACCAGACTTCAGTTAAGTRTCTAAAAATCTATGAGTGCTATGGAAATCGAACGTTAACGCAGGATAGACTCAATACCTTGGCGCCTCGACTTGGCCCATTTCGCTTGGCCTGTAATCGGCCCTGTACACTTCTAATCACTACAAGCAATCGAGCAAGCTCGCTGACATGACCTACAGGCTTGGCCTTAGTCAGGTGCTTGTATGAGGATTGTACAGACGATGWAGGAAGCATGGTATTAGTTGACCTGAAATGTTGCCGTTGCCAAATCCCATGAGAGCGAATAAGCCTTGTTGAGAATTTGGCGGCCAATTCGAGAAGCCTGTAATAATCCCAGATCAAATTAGAAATCCCACTGCCAGCAGCAAACAAAGGAAAAAAACTCTCCCAGTCTGATTAAATTACCAGTTTGTTATCCATACTAAGATACATCTACGAAATGAGAGCACACCTAGAGGCTTGTGCAAGCTCATTGTCGGATCCAAATGAACTGGCCACAAGTTCCACAGCAGCAAGCAGCACTTGAGGTATCCCAGCTTCAGCAGACCCAACCTGCACAAGTGCCTCCAGCGACCTGGTTACCACAATATTAGTATCGATGAAAGCTTCATTTAGAYTCCCACTGGCCACATACTCGAACGATTCGTTCAATATGACATATACTGAAGATAAAGCAATTAAGGAATATCTTTATGCTGTTCTGACAACATAGAGTAGCCTGACATTTCCTTTCAAAGAACTWGTGATAATGCAGACATGAAAGGGAGGATACTTACTTCTCGACTTCATCGACTTGAACGTAGTCCAGAGTGAGCTGTAGTCTCCGTAACCTCATAAGCTGGATACTCCATCCTAATAAACGCAACCACGTGACTCAATCAAGTTGCAGCTTAAATTTCAAAAAGGTAGAAGCTGTCCTCAGCAAAACAAGCGAGATGCAAAAGGTAAATACTTGCAGGGAATTCTTTATCCTGAGAAAACATTAATTGCTCCAGCCAAATGGTAGCAATATCACTGTTCTCGATTTTCAAATACAATTGAATTTCATATGCGCTGCCATTATGAGAAATTCCTCCAGCAATATATTMGATTATTAGGAAYAAAGACATGCTTCCGTAACGCAGYGATTTACCAACCAAATTGCAGTATWCCAGCGCACCACAAATTCCAGACAGTCTRTATTTGAGAAAACATGGCTGTTAAGAAATGCTCACCGTTCTCCACGCACAACTGCTCTACCTCCTTAACATTGTTGAAGACAAGGCACCTATCCAGCACTTCAATTTGCCATTGTCGAGGAGCAGGTTTAAAGCTCTCAAGAGGTAACARACAAGCCCATTTACTTGACGCGTTTTCCATTCCCAATCCTTTTTGCCTCTTTAAACTTGGAAACCGGTGTTGACGAGCTGCCACTGGAGGAAGGGCCACATATAGCCCCGTTTGCGTTACAGTGTACAGGCACTCTTGAGAGCTGAACACCAAAACATCTTCTGTGGAGAATTTACTTCGAAATGTCGAAGATCCTTCATTGTTCTTCAATTGAGCCTCATCTCGTAGCCCACCACTAATACGCAATCCTTTCTGTGACAAAATAAACCCTTGCGAAGTGTTTTCCATGGCACACGTAATGCTATACGGATTCAGAGCCATTCCAAGTAAACCACTTGAAGACGCGTTGGGTACAAACAATTTTCTCATAGGCTGCAATTGAGAATGAGCCAAACCCACTTCTCGAATCTGATACTGGGTTACACGGTCTCTGGATGTAAACCCACTTGCTCCAAACAGACAGTTGCTGAAGGTGTTCTTCGACAAAGACGTAGACCGCTCCTCACGCTTAGCAGATATTGCAGCGCCAGGTTGTTCACCCTGAATTGACCAATCAATCCAATTTCGGTTTGGTATAGCACTTCCGTTAGCTGCAGCGCCAATATCTGATCCTGCTACTTCATAGCCGGACAAGGGCTTCAAAGCATAGCACTCCGCAGCTCGACTTCCAGGAGTCTCCAATAAAGTGAGAAGAGGTCATCAGACCGTTGCACAAGTAGTACTGCTACAAGGTTCTGGGCTGAGTTGGACAGCAACCTGGCGATCTGTGAGATCTGCGGTTTACCAGACTCACCAACGTCCAGAGAACCAGTTCGTGCAAAGTTGCACATAAGTGAAAACGAAAGACTTTTATAAGGAATGGAGATTGAGATGCATTTGGCGGACGCAGGCCAAGGTTGATGCTCCAGGAACTGTAATTGCAAACCGCTCTCACCAGGCTCCAGTCGCCCATTCACAACAAAGGACCTAAATGAAGAACACCCGTCTAAGCTAGAGTCCAACCTCGCTCCTTTACTACCTGATTCATCTACGTTGGTAATATTCTCGTCAGGAAAGCAGAGTTTTCTCTTCCCACTAATATCATCACCAGAGTCCTCAACCTTAATACCTTCTTCCTGCATCCAATTTCGCCACTTGCCCTTGCAGTCACCATCTTTACTAACCCCCTCATAACCATCATCCTTACAGAAAGCGTGAAGTACCAGACCTTCCCTCCCTGCAGTAAAAAGAATATCCCTAAAAGGTCCAGCTTCCGAATTGGCAGCAAACTCATCCCCACAGCATGCCCATGCGACGCATTCGATACCATCAATGACAGGAAAAGAAGAGGATCCCTTGCCCGGCAACGGAGATTGTTGTGGTGGCGACGTCGGGGAAGCAGTCCAAAGAGGAGAAGAAGCGGAAGGAGTGAAGTATGGAGTTGCTGTGTAAGGGGTTAAGAAAGTCTGAGAATGGCGTCGCGGAACAAATGCCGGTGTTCCATACGGAGTCGATTGTGAGCCTCCAAATGAAAACCGAAACTCCGCTGGAGAGTCCCCTACTTCATGGCTCTCGAAGCTACGTCCAGCCTGCTTGGGGGTGGAGGGAGCTTCCGACTCTTCCAAAGTGTCATGAAATGGAGCTGGCAAGTTGCGCAAGGGTGAAGATGGGGCTTCACCATCCTTACTAGCGCCTAGRGGCACGATCACTACTTGCTGGTTGCGAGAGACAAGCGCCAGGCGGGTTCGAGAGGCGGAGAGAGCCCCGAGAGTGAAAAGAGAAATGGGAAGAGGGGTGCGGGACCAGTTGTGGAGCCTGAGCAAGGGGACTGACCCGGCCTCCTCGAAGTCCATTTCTCCCATTGAGTGTGGGATCGATGGAATCACACTCACATTCAAGTCGGCCGGTCAGAATCCTGAACATTGAAATGCTATGGAAAACGAAAAGTGCAGCCAGTGTGCCGTCTGTCATCAATTGCTCACATCTGAATCACGCACAAAGTAAGAAACAACACCAAGTGTCAGAGAAGTATTACCGAGTGTGCTACGCCTCACAGGAAAAACTAAGGGCTGTGAAAATAGCAAACCTAAAACTCGAAAACAAATGTTTGAGATATCGAAACCACCAACATCAGTTCAAATTAAGACCTCTGGCGCAAAAAACTTGAGCTTAAACGCAATTACGTACTCATCATCCTTACGATTCTCAAGTATCATCCAACGAAATTATAAGAGCGATCAACAAGAGAATAAASACTTGAGCCGTAACCCCAAAACATCCAAGTGTGCCGAACCTCATAGRCATGAATTAGGGATTATGAAGATCGCAATCCTAAAACTCAGAGACGAGAACACGAGAGATTGAAACTACCAAAATCAGTTTAGAATAAGTTTTCCGGCGCAACAAACGGGAACCACCAATGTACTTGTCATCATCACGATTCCCAACCATCATCTTACGAAATTTAGAGGAGTGATCAAGAAGATAATATACGCTTAAAATTTCTTAAAACTCCCACAATCCGTAGAGTGGCACAATTCGGGAACCTGAATCTGAAATAAAACAAGTGTCAGGGACTCTCTTCACCACAAACCTACCACTCACTGTGTTCTGAATCCCGGTAGTGCGACAGAGGATCATCGCCGGCCCGTGAAAATTCCGACGTCCACGATCTACTACTTGCTAAAGCGCGTGAGAGCTWACCAAGACGAATACCACTGAACTAATCCCACTGCATTGCAAATGCTCATTGCAAGTAACGCGAAGCTCAAACCTCTCGCAATTCGAACAACTCCCGAAATCAAAAAAAATTCTCAATCCAATCCTGTATCACAAAATGACAAGACCTCACCTCCGCAAATAACATTAGCGCACGCAACTGTTGAATATTTGCAAGCCGATCCGCCAGTGAATCTCTAATGGGCTCTCGAAATCCTGTACTGCACCACTCGTGTTTTCGAAGTGGCGGAAAACATCCATCACGTAACAGATTGACTGAGCCGAATCATGGAGACAGAAAATCTCCACAACAAGATGCCATCGATCTTACTCGACACGTTTGACTGAATCCCGCCATCGCCATKTGCAGTCTTGATTGAATCGAGGAAACCCACAAACCCTAAACCCCGAACTTGGGACACATGGACTCCCAGAAGTTCCCAACATTGGAACCTATGTTCCCAAACCTTTAATGGGTACTGTCTCCTCTTCCTTCTCAACGTCTATTTCTCTTGCTGTGCGAGTCGYTTCACCTCCATTTTGCTRACTCCAAATCTCCAGCGGCCGTTTCTGTTTGAGCGGATCGCTTGAGTATTTGTGTTGCCCGTCGACTGTGGGGCTCTTGGATCGCTGGGATATTGGGGTTGTTTTTCTCTCTTGAAGGTAAGTATTCCTGGTTTGAGTATACTATGGAATTGGTTGTGTTGGAGATGAGAATGGAACTCTTTTCTTTGCTGGATTAGATTGCTCAGGGTTGTGAGGCAAGGGTTTTGATCTTGCGTATTAGAGCTGTGCCGGAAGATTGCTGGATGTGAGATTAGGTCTACTTGATCCGCTTCTGTCTCGATGCGTTGCTCGCTATTAGGACATCTGGTTGTGCATGTGAATGTGGTTGTATTTTCACGTTTTCCTATGCTTGAAAACGTAGAATGAGGACACATGTAGTTTTTTTTGGAATTTTTATTTGGTTCTCCATCTGATTCAGTGGTTTTCTTGTGTCCTAGAAGCTGTCACACCGTGAGCTTGCCCAATTGGTTTTACCCTGGCTGAGATACATCGATTCCTTGCGTTTTCTTGTTCTTCCGCTGCCGATTGATTGGAATGACATCAGACATGTTGACTCGTGAGTAAAAGCCTCGTTGCAGGGAAGTCTCCAAGCGCGTTAGAGAACCAGAACAATGAGTTCCCCGGCTACTGGAGGAGGCGGCGGCCGTGGCAAGTCCAAGGCGTCCAAGTCCGTATCTCGGTCGCAGAAGGCCGGTCTTCAGTTTCCAGTGGGAAGGATTGCCCGTTTCTTGAAGGCTGGGAAGTACGCGGAGCGTGTAGGAGCTGGTGCCCCCGTGTATCTGGCTGCAGTGCTGGAGTATCTCGCAGCTGAGGTGATCAGCTTTCTGTCTGACCTGCTGTTGAAGTCTTCTCCTGGTGAACTTCGTTTAGAACTGTCGCTGAATGGTTTCTCTAGCTTGTTGCCTATCTTGAACTACGGAAGCCTTGCCGGCGGACATTGTTGTTGAAAAATATGTTGTTGAAGGTTCTGGGAATGGTGATTSAGTTCAATTGCTGTTTCGTCATTGTAACCTACCTGCTTTGAAATATAACACTTCTGTACCCATGTTTTCTTTACACATTGGTATGCAAGTCGGTAGTACCGAGGTCAATCTATGTCATGAGGCTGGCGTCCTATATTGTTGATCTTCTTTGCTTTCGAGTACAATGCAGGTGAAATTTTGTTCTGTGCAAGTGTTTGAGGCTGTGCAGTGATGTTCATGTTTCCTGATGATGTGCATGAACACACGACAGGTACTGGAGTTGGCTGGGAATGCTGCAAGGGACAACAAGAAGAACCGCATTGTCCCTCGCCACATCCAACTGGCGGTGCGAAACGACGAGGAGCTGAGCAAGCTGCTGGGCACTGTCACCATTGCTGCAGGCGGTGTGCTGCCCAACATCCACACGGTRCTGTTGCCGAAGAAGACAGGCAAGGGTGGGAAGGACATTGGAGGGAGCATTTCGCAGGAGTTTTAGGTCTGTGGGCGGGTTGCTGTCCCTGSATTTGGGAGAATGTAGTCTGGAAAGGTGATACTTGTCATGGTATTCGGGACTTTTGGAACAATAGATTCATTGAGTATGAAGACTCATCAYATACTTGAGGACCCTGGTGTCGAACGACACTGCAAGTCTGTTTTTTTTGTTTTTCTCACTGTGACTTGGCCAATATGCCTGTGACCTGTGACTGGCAATGTTGGCAGGTTTGGGAATGACATTTTCCTTCTTAGCACTGTGGGTGGACATGTTACGGCTAATCTGTCGTGCGAAATGCCACCAGTTTTGTAATGTGAGGCTTCAGGCATCATGGCAGAGTGTTCCTCGATTGTCAACAACTGCTATTGCATGTATCGTCTTGTTGTTTTCTTCGTTGTTTATCTCAGATCGTGTGATGTGTTCGATGGTGCTTTTCGAAGTGGTATCAGAGGTTCGTGTTTGTTGTGGCCATCTGAAGCTCCTTAGTGCAAAGTCTGCTCCAGTGTCGAATGAGGCACTGCCCTGGTGCTGCATGTGCCCTGTTGGAATTTTATTACAACGTTTGCAAGCATCTAAATTGGACTTGTCTTCGTGTAGCGATTGCCATGGTGCTGCTTGTGCCCAGTAGGAATTTATTACAACGTTTGCAAGCATTTGAGTTGGACATGGCCTCTTGTAGCCTTGGACAGTATAGGCATGCCTGTGTTAGAAATCGATTATTTTCTTGTGTCTCTGTAATAAGGCAGAAAATTTTATTTGTATCACTTTAGGCATTTCAACTCATGTGGGAGTGTAGGAAAGTGCYGTGGAGAGAGCTCCAAGCCCAAGAGCCAAATCTGTGGAGATCAAGTGGGAAGTAGACCGCCACAAGTGACAGCAGACAAAATTGGAGGTGAGTGGAATTAAGTCTRTTACCGTATATGAAATACAGTGTCATGAAATCCTATCACGTTTTCCTCTCGCATGTCTCTTATTCATTTTGCAATTTAGTCATGAAATTTTGTTTTTGTCTGCCTGTSCACATGATCACCTTCTCATCCATTCACTTATTCATCTGGAACTTAGTCTCTACAGTGGACCTCAGTACTCCCAATCTTTTGTTTAGGGTGTGTACTCTTCCTTCTGTGAACAAATCATTGCTAATTTTGCAACGGGTGTACTAGTATTTACGCATTTATTGAGTACTTGCTTGCTAATAATGAGAAATCATATCATACTTTTAAAGTCATAATTAACCATTTTCCCTACTTGGTCATCTCTTCAAAACCCTAATTATACAAACATCTTGCCCAGTAGGTATTACATTTGATTTTTTGGTTTACTTGGTCATCTCTTCAAAATCCTAGTTATACAAACATCTTGCCCAATAGGTATTATATTTGATTTTTTGGTTTAGAGAATGTGTATATGTATGTGCGTAATATATCTTGGGGTGGTAGTTATGACTTGATGCAAGAGTCAAGCTAAGCATTGGCATTGGCATAATCTTTGACTCAAAAGATCATTATCACAATTCTTTGTCTTTGACATGGGGATTTGCCCTTCATGTACCTTCATGAGAAGTTTTGGCCACACTACCTCTTAGTAAGGTTCATAGAGGTATTATATACTAGCTCTTGTATGGATTTTTTGCCTATCTCTTCTTAATCCCTCACCGCCCAAGGTCAAACCATGCTTGAAAGCATCCTCCCTTTGCAAGTGTTAAAAGTTTCACTTTCACTCAGTTATGAAGATCTCGATTTTAGACCGCGGTCTTAATCGTAAAAAGTGCCAAAATAACGAGATACTAACTCAACATTTTAATGAAATTCGCCATACATGTACTTGAAATTTGTAATATTTAAATTTTTTATTATTATTAAAAAATAAAAAATAGGGGAAGGAATTTACTACAAAGATTGATTTGTTTCTATTTATAAATACATTGGTACTTCATGTGGAAAATACTTGGAGAAACATATAAATCAAACTAGCAGTATGGTGTACTCCCAACATGATTGTGCATATTTTGTTGACAAATCTTTACAAACAAGATTTTTAAACCATCATCTATAGACATCTAAAGTTATCATAACCAAGTATCAATTTATCAAAGAAGAAACCCAATGCATGGTTGAGCCATAAAATGTATAATATCAAATCATAAACAACCATAGAAAAAAAATGAACTATAAAAATCCACCCTTTAGGTCAATTCAAGAGTTTAAAGTTTTCTTTCATATGCTTTGAAGGAAATTATTATTGACATATTTGTATTCAAGATTTTTTAAGAAATTAGTGTTATATCATATTATTTATTTTTAATAAATATTAAATTTCAAAAATACTTCAAGCTACAATTGATAAATCTTTGCAAATAAGTTGAAAAATGGACATAAATGACATCTAAAGCATTAATCACTTAAGAATAAGATGTTCAAATTTTAAACAATGTACAAAACAAAATATGTTTCAAGGATATAAAATCTTGGCTTTTTTATCCTAATGTTTTTAGATTTTCTTCTTGGTTCTATTGCATTTGTGTGATATAGAATCACAAAAAATATCTTTAAAGTATTCTATCTAGTTCAGGAATATAGGTGTGTTTGACGTTACAAAGCAACTTTTCCAATTCCAATTTAAACATTACTCGAAAGCAATTCAAATAAATAAGTAAAATAAAAATTGTAGGAAATAGCCATAATTACAACATAACATATTGAGCATGTATAATAGTTTTTGAAAAGTTCATGTTTATGCCGTCTATAATCTATTTTATGAGAAATTTCCACTTTAGGGCTTCAAATTCAAAATTCTTTTATTAATTTGTACATTAGTGAATCTAACCATGTGGCTAGAATCTATGAATCATGTTTTACATCTCCTATTTAAAAACATCATTAAATTATTATTCTAAGTTGTATTTTATAATATCTTCACATTTTTGAAATAAGGACTATCCTCTTGTCTTTATGGAGTTAACAATCATGTATGCAATTTAACAAAATGTTAATTGACATCAATATCATCCATACGACAAATTTGAGTGTTTTTTCAATTCCTTAGGGTTTCATTCTTAGTTGAGTGTTGTGYAAAGTTATTTCAAGTTTGTAGATACATCTATATAGTTTATAGACAGTTTATAAATAAGAACTATAGATACTATTTATAAAAAAAAAACTTACAAATTGTACATTTGAGAAGGCATAAAACAATATATAATTTTATAAATAAAACTATTTAAAATCTCCAATTTTAAAGTGTCATTCATGTCCTCATAGATTGAAAATCGAGCCTACTATGAATTGACATGTATCTTACACTATAATAAAGGTGTGCTTCCTCAATTGTACTTGTGGAAAAATTATGTGTAACTGCCAAACGTTGTATCACTTAAGAATTAATAAAGAGAACTCAATAAAATCTACAATTTTAGATGGGAATATGGAATAGTTGYCCTCTCATATATGTATTTTGTATGTAGAATGAATTGACGTATTTCTCACACTACAATAATACATGTTACATAATGTGACAAAATTATGTGTCAAGTAGGATTGCAATATTTTGAACCAATTATCATAATTAAACCTAGGAAATTCTACAATCTTAAGGTATGATTCTTCCCCTATAGATAGTAAATCACATCTAGTGTGACTTAAAATTGTCTCTTTCACTACCATAAGTAAAGATATGCTGTTATTTGTACATACGGCAAAATTATATCTCAAATGAGATAGTATCACCTAAAAAAAACAAATTGGTAAACTCTAATTTTTCAATTACATACATGCAAGCTCTAATTAAAGTACATTAGAATCTAGAAATGAAATTTGAATATGTATATCCAAAATTTTAAGAGGTCAAAAATGAATGTATAGATTTTTCATATCATTTTTCTCAATTTCACCATTTTAAAAACAAGGTTCATGAATATTGTTCCATGGATTTATGTTGTTTTATGAGGACAAGATTTTGGGTGTCTGTTTGCATTTCATTCATACTACAATAAAACCTTTAAACATTGCAAATCATGTCAAAATTGACAATGTTTCTTACACTATTAGAAATACATGGTTATAGCTAGAAAAAGAGTTTTTTCCTTAATTTGTCAAGTGCAGACACTAGATATAAAGAATTAATATTCTTATGCTCCCAACAAGTATTAATATCATACAATGTAAGACATGATCTTAATATTACTCTAGTCAATATCCTTGTGACAAACAAATTACATTGACTGTATGTCAAAAATTAGTCTTCTAGTAAATTATTTTGGAGTTTCAAGAAATTTCAAAATTTAAGTACAATGACTTCAACAATATTATTGCATGTACTCTAGAACTAGAAAGGATGAACTGAAAAAAGAAATCAAGGAAAAAGACATTCATTTGTAGTCATTTTTTTATCAACTTGAATATTTGTCAACTTGATTTTCAAAGYAAAGTTTTGACTATCATTTTGTATTTTCTAACTTTTGAAGAGTTAAATTTTCTTTGTTCTGATTTTACTTGTAAACAACAAATATTATTGTGTACAATAACACTAGTTTTCCAAAAGGCTATCATCTTATTTTGTAATGTTCACCAGATAATGGACTTACAAATACCCTATGTTAGACGTCCATGTATATTTTCAAATTATCATTGATAATGCACACTTTTAGCTAAAATAAAGTGGATGATATCACCTCTAAAATAGATAAAGTTTGCACAATTGATGAATACATCAAAATAATACACTAAGTTTCTTGTAATTGAAACTAAACAATATAGAATGTTGTTGGCTCTAGAAAATTATATATACTATATACTAGAAGGTGAATATAACTTCTTTTTTTTAATTCATGGATTGCAAAATTCACTCTAAGATTAATTAATCTCTTCACAACCACGCAAATTAGCCCCTACACGCATTACTTATGTACAAAATCAATGCAAAAAAAAGAATGCAAAATTTTTCAAAATTTCTAGATTCTTTGAAATTGAAATAAAAAATTCTAAGATATGTGTCACAGTTTGTGAAAAGTATATTCACGAGTTGAATTATTGTTAATGAAGATTTTTTTTCTAGAAAAGACATGAATTTGCAAAGCATATATATACTTATATTTTTTGAATTGAATTTTTTAACTTATTAATCAAATAAATAAATGACTATTTAGAAAAAGTGTTAAATTTTTTAAGTTTTCAAAAGAATGTGATTGTTTAAATGGATGTTTGATTCAAAATTGAATCAAAGGCACCTACCCCAAATAGTGTGCATTTTGTAGTAGTTTTTTATAATAGGTTTGATTAGTATCCTTTATGCATACAATTTTTTCAAAATAAATGAATACTAAACCACCTTGAGTTAAATCTTTCAACATTTGTCAAATATTAAGCTTGAAGGGGCTTATTTTATTCCTAATTCCAATTCCATTGCCTTAAAAGTACACCTAAATTGTCCATTTCAATAATCCCACATCCTAATCCATTGGGCAATGACATCTTTCTTTTTACTTGCCCACTACAAAAGGCGATGACTTAGAGATAAAGAGAAATAAGTGATTAGATTTGTCAATCTATAAAACTAATTAGATTTGTCAATCTATGAAAATTTATTAAATTAATGTATCTTTAAATTTTAATTGTTTAACARTTTTAATTTTAGAAATGAAAATTAATCATTTTTTCTACTATTTTGTAAATATTTTCTTGAACCACTACCTTGGTGATATAAAGAATGTCTCAAATTTGAAAGGCCACAAAAAATAACACGTTTGGCCATAGATAGAAGGATGTTTCTAAACGAGGGCTTTCTTCCTCTCTTTGCCAAAATATCATGATCAATTTAAAATTAAGATTTTTTTAGAAAAGTTAGATTCTATACATATTAATTTATCAAAGTTATAAAACTTTAAGAAAATGTAAATTTGAGAATGTCAGCTTTTAAGATTTTAAGTTTTATCAAATTAATAAATGAATTAGTTAAGTTAAAGAGCTATTGGTTGCAAAATCTAAACTTATAAATGGCAATTTATAAAAAAAATATTAAATTTAATATACAAAAAGTTGATGAATCATGTACTCATAGGTCACTTTTGGCAAGTTGATGCCAAAATATTTTACTTTTTCACAATTCGACAATTCGACAAGTGGATAGGAACTTTTTGGTTTCCGGCACTTTCTCCTAATTTTGGATTGATTCTTTCTATTCATGTGTAAGTGTATGTTCTTTTTTTTAAAAAATTTCTCAAGAATAATTTTTTTAGATTTTTAGAAATAGTTGTAAATAATTTTTTTTATCTCGAGATTTTCCATATTTTCCCAAGTTGTTTATGAAATTGACCTACATGTACGGTACATGACTTTAACGTTAATTGACACAAAATTTTATTACCATTAAATTTTTATTTTTTATTAAATTTTGTTTTTCTTATATACATGGAAATTTAGGGATCTAAGCAACTTAGAAATGATTGGATCTCGTTCAAATTTTCAATTTTTTTATTTATTAAGTAATTTTTATGGTAGGACTCATGGACTACATTCCTTATGTGGTCCACAATATGGTCCCTCTAACTTTTTTTTAAAAGATCTTACTCATCACTATTTTTTTGATAACCAATGTAAGGAGAATACACCCAAAATCAAACTTTGCTTAAAACCACCATTGTCATCACTTTGTGTACATCTTTAAAATCAATATGTACCTACATAGGAGAAAGGAAATACGTCTTGGATTGATCTTAAAATTTTACCATAGAAACTAGACTAGCATGCGCAACTTTTCCAACAAGTTTTAATGAAATTAGACAATGGAAGCAAAAGTTAGAACGCTTCAAAGTGGACTGCCAGACTATGTGAGGCCACTTTTGGGCCCCTTAGGCGTTGAGGTGTTAAAAGTCAATATTGATTTGGGGATGGTTTGAATGTAGATGTCAATTTTGATGTGGGGATGCTCAACATGCTGAAAGAAGGCAAAGGCAAATTGACCCCTAATTACCCAGCGAGAAGGTAAATGTAAAAACTGACCACTATATATTGTGCTGCGTCAATTTTGGATTTCTTGACCTCCCGTTGCTAATTGGAGGCCTTTGATTGCAAATATGAATTCAAAATTTTCAAATTTTATCACATGTGGCAATTAAAAAAATCTAGTGATTCTCCAAGGGTGAAAAACATGGCAATAAAGGGGTCAGTTCTCTTGGCCTTGAAAGAGATCCAACTGAAATTGCTCAACAATTTATCAAGTTACTAATCTTTTATTCAAACAAATTCATGTTGAAGTCTAGTACGAGCATCAAAAATCCAATTTTGAAAATGAATGTTTTTAATTTTTCTATTCAACATTTTGTACAAAGGTGTCCATTGAAAATTCTAATTTCAGGGGTTGAAGGCTCTTGAAATGATCCTCACATACACTAGATCTTATAGAAAAAATCACATTAGAAATTCATTTAAAAAAATTATAGAGTAGATTTTGAAAAGGCCTAAATCGATTGTGGTTATACATGCTAACCTCATATTTGTCAATGGTGATCTCCATTTTAGATATGACATGTATTAAAAGGATTCAAAGATTTTAAGCTACCTATACAATTTTAACATCCTCATGATCAAATATTATAATCTTTCAATTTGTAAGTGATTTTTTCCCCCCTGTGATCTCTAATTTATCTACTTTGGATTTGTATGGTTAGAATTCCAAAAAAAATTGATGAAACTTATCAAAAATTTGACTTTGTATTCATTTTAGAGCAAAATCCAAGAATCTCACAAAGGATCATGGGCATGTAGAAATAAAGGTGGGTAAGTTGATAACATCCAAAAATGTCAAAATAAGGTAGTCAACATAGTAGGAGACACCTTTTTCAAGAGAAAAAAAAATAATGTGGTATTAGCAATTGAAATCATAAATTTTGTTCTTCAACTAAATTTTGTTTTTCTAAATTTTATGAAGGAGAAACAAGCCCCAAAGTTGTAGCTATCAAAATGCCCTTTAAAGAACTAAAATTAAACCCCAAGTACTTCAATGACTCTCAAGAAGTCAGTACATATTAGATTGATTTGGAATTGTATGAAGGAAAAACAAGCCCCAAAGTTGTAGCTATCAAAATGCACTTTAGTGAACTAAAATTGAACCCCAAGTATTTCAATGACTCTCAAAAATTCAATACATATTAGATTGATTTGAAACAAATTTGAGAGAGATTAAACAATTAGATGCATTTTTTCCAACAAGTTTTATGCAATTTAGGTATTCAGATGCAAAAAATAAAGCTTTTCTAAGTTTGGTACCCCCAACATACAAAATATGTACATGGAGAACGTTAGGGCTTATGGTTCCTATTGTGGCTAGCCAAAACTTTCTTGTTGGTGAAGTTCACTACACTAGTAATGGTATTTAGTGTTATGTTACTACTAGTGTTACTTGAACTTGAACCACATACTCTCTAAATTCCAAGTAGTTTGCATTTAGTGTTGTATTCACCACCCCTTAATTCATACATTTAGGTTTATATTTTTTTTCATTGCAATTTGATGAAATAATATGTAACACTAAATGTAATTTTGTAAAATAATTTTATCCAATAGTTGACAAATAGTGTCTATGTTGACATTTAGTGTTGTACTTTGTAATCAGTGTTACCAACACTAAACACCATTATTAGTGTAGTGAACTTCAATTTGTTCAGGACTTCTCAAGTTGGTGTTTAATACACTGCAACCCATCAAGACTTCTATTTTTTTTTTTTTTTAAACAAATGAAGCAAAATTTCATTGCTAGAGGGAAAAATACAACCGCACGAGCCACAACACTAATGATGGTAAATAGTGTTACCCATACTAACTCTTTTAGAAATGCTATGAGTTTTTACTCTTCATGAATATTTTTATGGAGTGCATGGATCCTAATACCACTATGGTTGGGAAAACTTTGTACCTATAGTTGGTAAAAATATTCATTAACAGTAAAAACTTATGACTATTTTAAATCAATTAGTGTAGGTAACACTATTTACCATCATTAGTATAGTGGTCCAGCAAGACACGGGACGTATTATTTTTTTATCTTGTCCAACATCCCACCGGTTGCCTAAAATAACCAGAACTTGACCAGAACTTCTTGACCGACTGGTGCACTTCTCCACCATCAGTCTAAAGTGTCATCCCTCGTTCACCATKCAATCACCAAGTGCATGATCATGTTCTATCAATTTACGTACTTTACTAATTTTAAAATAACGACCAGGGACGCTGCATGACTGACAGGACATGATACAGTAAGTTGGCTGCAAACAAAGCATAGTCACCTCTGATGAGAAATTCAGTCTCATAAGCAAAGTGAATTTCAAGAACTTCAGTTCACATTAAAATCCGGGGAGGCTTATTCTGCGATTCTAGAGGCAAATTCCCTGGCAGAATTCGGTTGATGATTCAACAGGCCAATTCCGTACAAGCCTCCCCATATTTTAATGAAAGAGAGCAGGCCCTACAGGGCCGATTATGCCCTGGCTTGCGCAGCCTGGGCTTGCCCTCCGGGCTCGTCTAGGCACGCTTCCCAGGGCATAATCGTCCCTTTAGGGCCTGTTCTCTATTACAACTGAATGCCACATTTGGAGAGAGCATTCATCAACTGCCGGGGTAAACTGCCCCTAGCTCGGCCACTCCGTAAAACCCTGAATTTTTTAAATTTTTGCTCATGATAGAATTTGCAAGTTCTGAATTCATATTTGCAATCAGACGCCCCAAATTCAGACATGAGGGATTTACAAGGAAATTTAATCAGGCCCAAAATAGGGGGCTTTTTATTTTACTTGCACCCTTGGAATTACTTGGAGTGGCCGAGCAAGGGGCAGTCCATCCCGACCTTCATCAACTAGCCACTCAAACTTCCATGGCGGAAGGGAAGAAGTCCATCAAAGCACTCAAGCTCTAAATGAATACTTTGAAGTAGAGGTACATTTGGCTTTCCCATTGCACTAGTAATGTACAAATAGTGTAAATTTCAGGAGGGGGAGGGGGGTCTTTAGCGACTATTGTGTATAACAAGTTCCATGACGCTCCAAAGGATCTTAAAAAGAACTTGGGGTAGATGCATGAGGATTCCGTTTGACTTTCAAGGAACTGATCACCTCAAACTAATTTTTAGCTCTTGAATGCGTGCTATGGGTGCTCTAGGGATCTCCTACCTTGATATGTGTTGTACTACCTTAACCTTGAACATTGTTGGAGATCTTTTGTGTCCGGTGGATGATAGATAATCAAACCTCAATATTAGGAGTGGAAAGGGAATATCTTTTCTAGTACTTTGACTTCCGATGAGTATTAATGTTTGACTTTTCAAAGTATATAATGTCACATGGGTATCAAAAATGCATGATTTCCAGAGCTACCAGTCCGTCCTTCAAGAATTAATACTGCAAGGGATTACAAGTTAGGATAGAATTTGGATCCAAGCGTTATCCCATTCTGAAGTTATGAAGCATTAAAAAAAAATTGTCATGGAGGAGAGAATTTTTTTTTCTAGCGTATTGTACGCATGTATTGTGTGTTGGATAAGTTTGWCGATGAGTCAGTGGTAGCACACAATCTCAAGTAGAAGGTCCTCTAATCTAAAAGGTGAAACTAAATTTTGGGGAGGTGAAACTTACTGAAATATTTTGCAAAAAAATTTCCTTGAAAGACAAGTGGAATTGGCACCCAAGTACTTTCATATTTTTTGGAGCTTTGTGGAATTAGTTATGAAAATTTTGAAGTTGAAATGGCATAAGGCTCTATAATTGCCCACCTCCTAAAATGTACATTGATTGGACAATAATGAATGTTACTAGAAAAAGAAACTTTTTTGAAGAGGTAGGCAATTTTAGAGCATGAGCACTATTAGAACCTCCTACCATAGGAAGCTTGAAGTTTATTAAGATTATTTTCTCTCCTRGTCTAAATGTATTGCCAATGTGGATCCCAAGCCCAATGCCAAGTTGTGATAGGAAATGGTGGAGTGTGAGCCATGTTACAATGTATGCCAAAAATAAGTTTTTTTTGTAGTACCACCTTATTTCTTGTTTCTAAAGTACCCATTCTAAGTTTGCATGCCATAGATGATGCTTGCACGTAGTATCAACCAAATAAGTATTTGATTTTGGTTCCCATTACAAAATCATCTAATTTATTGTTGGATCTTTTGAACATCAAGAAAAAATTCCATGCATTTACATATATATGAACAAACTATGAATGTACCTCAAATCAACTCTAGACTCTCATGTTCATAGAAAAACACATTTTAGGGAGAGTTCCTATTATTTGAGCCTAGAAGCATGAGCCTAGAAGACTATATGCCTGTATTATAGGTGTCTATATCATAGAAATTTTTCATAATTGTAGTTTAACTATGTTATAAATACATATATATTCAAGGTGCTTATATTATAAGCACCTTGAATGGTTGTAGGATATCTACATATGCATATGTTCAAAGCTCACATGCTCGTATTTTATGCTCATACACGAGCATCGTTTCATTTTAGGAAAGAATCTGTTTAGAATGGATTGCAAACATATCAAAATTAGTTGCATTCAACTCACATATTAGAAAAAAAATAGAAAAACATCAAGCTCTTTAGCTAACTTGTCAATGAATTTTGAAAAATGTGGAACTCAAAATTTCTTCATATCTCAAAATGTAAAAAAATCTTTGTATCTCAAAAAAAATCTTCATCCTAATCTAATGGAGAATTGTGATTAGGTGGATGGATTATTAACCCCTAAAGTCCCATTGTCCCCTTAGGAGACAAAATGGATTTTGGGTAGGTTCCTATGGTCTCAATATATCTCCCAATCTTCTGAATTTTTGAGAGAAGATAGTAAAACATGTTTGCTTCCCGAAAATATAATTTTTATTTCAATTGGAGTCTCGGAGCAATAGTTATGGCACAAAAAGCCCTTTTTTAGTTCGGCGAGCAAAAATTAAGCTTTATAGAAACCTTCAAATAAATTTTATTTTAAATTTTATATAAATTATTTTTATTTTTGCCTACATGGGAATCTTTGATTGATTCCATTTGGATTTGTTATGCAAAAGTTATGGACAACCTTAGATTTTGGGCAATTAAAGCATCTTCTTGAAAAAAATTACTTGTAGGATTCATTTATGACCTCAATTTTCAGAATTTTTCAAAAAGAAAAAGCTTCACAAGGTTAAGATCTATTTCTAGAACAATCTTGCCATTGAGATTAGTGTACTTCAATTCCATCTTAGAGCTATTAACAATTTAGATTTTCCTTCAATCTTGAATCTACTTCTACTTAACAATTTTTTAATGAGTGAAAATTAAGTGTATTTTTGTTGAATTTTTTTCCTAGATTCTCAACTCAATTTTTTATCATATAAAAAAAAACTCAAAATCAGTAGATGAAAAACCATAAGTTACGAAGGTGCAAAGCCAAAAAATGTAGTTGAGCAAGCTACATAAAAGTTTGTTTCCTTGAATGCACATATCTTGCAATCTACAAGGCCAAAGTTTGTGAAATTTCTTCCACACATTCTTATACAAATCTAGTACAAGATACTATGGTTAGATATGCCAAAAAAACATTTAAATTTTTTTTTGGTTCTTTGCTTTAGAAATGGCAATTTTGAGTGGTTTTTGATGGAAAAAGGCCTTGGGACTTTAGGGGTTGCAAGAGAGTCAAATTTCAAAGTTGTAAAAATATAGCATAAAATTCAAAATTCAAAATAATAATTTTATGATGATTATAAAACAAAAATTATAAAATATGATTCGTCATATCATATCCACATGCTTAGATCAACTACTATAGTAACTTGTATTCTTTCATGAGTTTTAAAACAAAATTATTGAATTTTTTTCCTAAATTGATTGTAGATTAAATATTTGTAATGTTGGTGGGATTTGATTCATTTGAGTTTGAAATGTAGAGCTCTAATTATGATTATTCTATAGGATTTTTTTAATTTAAAATTTTAAAATTTTAAAATTTTAAAACATGTAAACTGTAGAATATTTGTAAAGAAAAGTTACTAAAATGTAAAGTGCACAAATAACAGAGAAATAATACAAGAGTTTTTATACATTTAGATGGATGCAAAAATGTAGATTTAGTGTGTTTGGAACATTTTTGTGTACATTTGTTGTTCAAATTTTGAATGGATGGTCTTTGACAAGTAAAAACTTCTAAAGACTATAATTTGTCCTTTTAGAACTATATTCTTCAAATAATTAAATGTTACAAAGGAATGATGAAGGATTACATTATTTCCTTTTTGTATGAACCTACTTTTTCTCTCTTAGGAGGAATATTTATCCTAACATGGTTTAGATTTTAGATTTTTTATCAACCCCATGAATTTAATATTCATATTTTATCTTTTCTTTACCTTTTGTATGAATGAATCCTAAAGGGAGTTGAAAAAATTTGCCTCTATGTTGTAGAACACAAAGATGTATTTGAAGGTATGAGAAGCTTCAATTGATTTGCTTGTGAACTCATAAATTATCTTCTAGAGCATTGTAAAAGGATTGGAATGATTTTTTAAAATTGTTTTGCATTTTTTATAAACAATTGCATTCATTGAATAGAAAAAAATGTTGCAACTGAGCATATAATGTCACTCTGTTACAACAACAAATCATAAAAGAAACCGCTTGCCAATTTTTGCCTTGCGTAAATAGTTCAAATGTGACAATGTCCATGCAACCACTTTTGTAAAGCACGTTGTATGAAAACATAGTAGTAAAATTTTTTTGTAAAGATATTGGGTTTGAAAGCACCATAATTTTGGTTCATACGATGAAAATGGTATTTGCAAAAAAGATTGTGTTGACTGTGTATGGTAATTATAGTAATTAATCTTGTATCACTTGTACGCAATGTTAGAGCTAAACGCAAAATATTACTCAAAGGTAAACTAAAACTATATCTAGCCACAAGAGAAATTGTTCACACCAATTAACTTAGTCTACATTCATCTTCATTAACCTTTAAATGCTAATGAGGATTTTTTTTCGTCTCATGGAAGATGGAGAGTCTTGCAACTATTTACCCTCATAATTTTGTTGTGAAACGGGAGGTTTTCTACAATAGTTTGACTTCCAATGAGCACACTTTTGCAATTTTTTAAGCCAATGATTCACATAGTAACCAAAGAGATGATTTCCATAGTCACTAACTAGTCCATCATGCAAGGGTTACAATAGAACCTCTCTAAAGCAATAAAGTTGGGATCGGTCTTACACATCAGATATGACTAAGAGGTTATTACATTAGGAAGGGGCCAGGTTTTTTTTTTGGTTTTCGGACAAATGGTTAGGTGGCCTTCCTTTCAAGAGCTTTTAAGTTGTGTGGCTYCGTCRCTTGTAGGGCTTTAAYTGAAAGAGGYCAATTTAGAGTATGTRATTTTGAATATGTWATTTTTGTATGCAATTTTTGTATGTATTGGCTTTGTATGACAAATGAAATGAGGTTTAGGAAGCATTTTGGCATTAGTGTATAGGGCCATGATTTATGTCTAGCATTTTTTCACTCATTTACCCTCTTTTTTTTTCTATAGGCTTGAAGCTAGCCAATTTTTTTTTGAAGAAATTGGGCATTTAATTGCCTAAAAAAAAACCCTGGAAGGGGCGTGATCTTCCTATGTAGTAAGATAGGAGGTCCATAAAGCGACCATCTAAGCACTGAAACTGAATTTTGGGGAGGTAAAAGATCTTGAAATATTTTTCAGTTTTGTTGAAAGACAAGAGGAAATGACATGTGGCTCAAGTTGTTTCATATTTTTTGGAGCTTTGTGGAATTCGTTATGAAATTTTGAAGTTGAAATGCCATAAGGCTCTACAAGCGACCACCTCCTAGAATGTACACGGTTTGTACATTTTTGTACATTGAAGAAAGCAAAATGTACCCATGTTTCATATTTGGTTCAAAATGCCTAGTTGGAGTTCGAGCCTCCTAACTTACATATTCTTAAGCAATGACTAGAAATCAATGTGGTCTAACAACACTTTATTGAATTAAAGAGAACTACATTAGGGAAGTTCTACAGTAATACTATTTCATCCAACATCCATCATCCATCAACTGACTGTCAAACACAAACTGAACTGAACTACTGTAGTGGCCACGTTCATCCAACATTCATCATTTATTCATCCAAATTATTTGCGATGCATCTCAAGTACTCACCCTCCGTCACTATTCACCCCCGCGGCACTAGACTAGTTGCTCTCAAYAGTGCAGTACAGTTGGGTTGCGTTGTGTGCAAGTGGAGAACTAAAGGTCAGGCCGGGGGGAATGGATTGAAGCCCCCATTAACTTAACTTATACGGATAATCCAAATTCTGAGGAGGTCGTTAAACCCTCCATTCGAAGTGGGCCTAGCAGGCTGAAAATTATCCTAGGTAAAAATGCAGGATTTTTTAAATTTTTCACATGAATTTTCTTTTGCAAATCCTGAATTCATATTTGCAATCAGAGACCCCAAATTATCAAGGATAAGTTCAAGACCATACCCTAAACACGGCTCAAAATAGGGGGCTTTTTTTTACTTTTGCCTCTGGAGAATCCAAAAATCACCCTTCTAGACCCCACTTGGAGTGGAATGGAGAATTTAACGTCCTGCATGGAGATTATGACTGCCTGCCTGCTACAGAGGAGCTTTTTCCCCGAAGGTGGCCACGTCCACCACCCCCAGTTCCTCGAAGATTCCCCGAACATGCAAGGCACACGCGAGCTATGGATTCCCCAATTTTTCCAATAATTACACTAGGCCAGGCCTCCCTTCGTCACATACAGAATCCCTTCCCTCCCCTCCCCCGGTCCCCCCCCAACCACTGAACCAAGTGGCTGCAGACCGGAATGGCTGAAATCATGAACCTGACCCAAAGTAGAAGCATTCCGGCATTTGAAGCCAGTTGACTTCCTACTTGCTACTTCCTTTCATTCCCCAGCAGAATCATCTGCCAGCGCTGGTTGGGGGCGATGAACGGAGTCCTACCCTGGTGGGAACAGAGCCCCGGCCGCCCCCCGGGCGGGCCACTGGACTGCCAACTGAACTGACTGCATCTGACGGATTCGTCCTCATCACGGCGATGTCACGAGAACGAGTCTGGCCTCCGTCCGTCCCTCGTCAACTCAGTCCGTCAGCGTGGCCAGGTGGGATGTATCTTGTCCATCCAACTTGGCAAGTGCCGGTATTATCACGGCTGGCAGGCGACGTCACACGACCTAGAAGTCAATTACAGTAGTGTGACAGGTGGCGTACGGGACGGGACGGGAATGGAATGGGATGGGAGGGTTGAGTCTATAGTACACCAACGAGCTGAATGCGGAGGTGGTTTTGCCCCCGTGTTTTAACCCTGGAACCCTGGGTTAAAACACTGGAACTTTTTATTTCTCATGCATAATTTTTTTTTGCAATATTTGATTTCATATTTGCAATCAGAGGACCCAAATTAGCAAGGGAGAGGTGTTAATCACAGAACTATTACGGCATAAAATAGGGGGCTCATTTTTTACATTCACCCATTGTTACACCTCCGCATTCAGCTCGTTGGTGTACTATAGACTCGACCGCATGGGAGCATTAAGGTAGGTACCCCAAAAATAGCACCTGACCTTAAAAGCGCCATCTTCAAACTGTGTACATCTCCAAAATGAAATATGTACCTATGTGGAAGAAACGTTTTTAGAAACAAGAACGGTGTAACCTTGCGTGAAGCTCTGACGTAGGTTAATTCATTCACTAGTTGGACCTCACATCTGCACTCCAACCCTGACTTTGTTGTGCAGTGTGAATGGGGTTGTAGATAGGA
This sequence comes from Pleurozium schreberi, assembly GCA_006891605.1. Taxonomy (NCBI): domain Eukaryota; kingdom Viridiplantae; phylum Streptophyta; class Bryopsida; order Hypnales; family Hylocomiaceae; genus Pleurozium; species Pleurozium schreberi. The sequence continues at coordinate 43,652 of VACF01001311.1, read as the reverse complement.
TTTGGAAACATAGATTTCAAAACCAAAGTCAATACCATAGTCTTTGTCCAAATGACAGAGCCAATGAACTTTGATCCTCCATAACTTTTGCATATTGTATCCAAATGGCGTATTCTTTGGTGCATTGGAACCTCTTCTCACTTGCGAACAAGACAATATGAAATTATGAACATTCTAATATTAGTAACTAGATACAATACCCATTTGTGGCACTTTTGGGTGTATCCACCTTACCTCATCTCTAAGTTACCATAAAAAAGCGTCTTGGGACACTAATGCTAGAAGGGATTGAGAGCCCTTTGGGACTATATAGTACATTACAAATATGGTGGTATCTGATCAGAAAAATATAGACCAGATACTTTTCAATATAAAGTAAATTAATGACCATGACACTACTTGAATAACAATGTATCACAATTGAAGAGCTTAAAACTAAATACGGATTGTTTAGAGAAACCTCAAGGCCTACATAAACTTTGAAATATGTTGTCCGTATTGCACAATAAAATGTTGGTTTAGGAATACTTGGAGAATTTATTTTAACTTTTGGTGATTTGTGATTTGTATTTTGAATTGAGAAGACAACTCTTTGTGTACACATGGGATGGTGGGAGGTAAGACAAACAATGTGGGATATGAAAATTAATTTATAGGGGAAAAAACACTTGAAATCCTAATTCGCCGTCTAAAACCCTAAATCCACCATTGTGTCCGCTTTGTCCAAGACCTGTAGAACAATGGAATTATATTGCGGTCTTGTAGTTCTGTTGGAGGTGCAGTCTTGTAGCTGCGCCCAAACACCCATGATCTCGAGTGGATCCCATCACCCATGTCGATCCAAATCAGTATTTTGTGTCTTCCTTGAGCATTCAATGCATGTTTGATAAAATCCATAGCCTTCTGAATTTATTCCAATCAAACTATCATCCAAAATGAGATCCAAAAAAATTAACCGCATCGATTAATAGTGGAGACTAGCTTATAGTTTAAGTGGATAAATGATTTGACTGTGCCATTGAAAAGATTATAACAGTCAAACAAGGCAATCTTTCAATTTTGGGAGGCCGCATTTGAGGTGATGCGGCACTTAGGGGTTAGTACCTAGAGATAAAGCAAATTTGTTGTGTCACAAGCCTCAGATCCTCACTTGTAATCGGGCAAAAGATTGGAATTGGTGACAACTCCTTTACACCTAAAAGCTAGGCCAATTTAGTGGAATGAATTTTTTTCATTCAAAAAAGATAGTATCTAATAGAGCTTGAGCTTGCTAAATTGGATGCATAAAGAATGGAAGTCCAATTCTTGGCCTTGGAACTAATTTCACATTTCAATTTTTAAAAACTTTATTTTTTATAAAACATTGTTTTTTTCAATAAATCAAATGTGTGTTACATTTTATGCAATCGGCTTGAAGGGGTATTGGCCCAACCACCAAGTGTAAAGTGGCCCTAAGTGTGTAATGGATAATAGAAAATTCTTCTATGTATGTAGGATAGAAATGCAAATATTAATCCTTGGACTTTTGTGTGAAAAAGGGAGTTCTTGCTTAATAGCTTGACCTCCAATGCATGCTTTCGGGATTTTTCAAAGCAAATGATTCACATGTATCTAAAGGGTGATTTGTACAATGACTAGTTTGGCTTTATGGGATTCATTCAGATCATTTTGAAATGATGGCAAAATAGAGCAATAGACCATTTTGACTTAGCCCTTTCACACCATCCAATCAATTGTACAACTTTAGGAGGCCAAGCAAATGGAGGCAAGAGGTCGAGTTAATAGTTGGAGGCATATGGGCACCGGTGCCTCATCTACAATAGGTCACCAAAGGTCACTACCGCCTTGTCGTCAACTATAATACTTGCCACATGGTAGCTTCGGATTGGGAGATTTAAACAACCAAATCCTACAAGTCTTGGCATAATTCAATAACAATAATAATTGGAATAACTCCAATTTTAGCCGTCCCAATAATGAATATCATGCCAAGCAAGTTGGTTGGACTGCCATAACAACATTGTAGTTCAGGTTGCAAATTGCCATTGAACCAGCCATTAGATGAGGTTTTAGAATCTAGAAGACTGTGAGTTCCCAAATTGAAGGGAGCATAGGAATTGTGCCCACGCAGTACTATAACGTGACCAGAATTTGGCCACGTCATTTTTTTTTACATTTTTTAATTTAAAATTTGTTTTTTTAATTTAAAAAATTATTATTATTTTCATAGTATTTAACCCTTGACAAGCAACTAGCTACTCCTTCACTACATCAACATGGCCTCAAATAGTCTTCTAAAGTTCCAAATCTCCCTTAATGAGTTTGATGAGTTGAGTGGAGATGCTCTTAAGTAGTATGAAACGTTGATGATAGAAATCAAATGAAAATAAATTGAATGAAAAGCATAAGATAGTTAATGAGGTTCAAAAAAAGTTTTGAGAAAAGTTACAAAATTTGATATAAAGTGAACATAGTATAGACCACATTATATTGGATTTATCTAAAATACTGTAAAACAACCATATAAATGGAGCTTGCAAGATTTGCATGATTCTAGAATTTGTGTGAGTCAATAACCATTTAAACAAACCACAATAATTGAATAAATAAACTTGTTTGATAAGACATGGTCTCTATAATGCTTTTAACATTCTTACCATTGATATCAAATTTTAGAGGTTTGGTACCATTGCAAACCTTGAAGTATTATTTTAATCATCTTTCCTTGAGAGATAAGAAAGTAGTSTCAAATTCATTTTTATTCACATTTTTGGAATCTTGATGAATTTCAAAGTTCAAATAGGAAGGTACAACATGAATTCTTGAATTGAAGCATGCATTTTTGCAAGACAATTTTAGCAACCTCATCTTATTCAAGCATTTTTCATAGTAAGGAATTGCTATAATAATGATTTTAGGTTCTACTCATTTTAGATTTCTATGAATATTTTAGCCTTAGAAAAATTAAGAATTCACATATGGCATACATAGAGAGAGAGAGAGGTAATGTGAATGAGAGTCATTTCATTCTAAGGGTTATAAAAGTTCAAGTGTAGTCCAATTTGAGCTTATAGGTCAATTCTATCTCAAAGTGTAAATAATTGACGCTCCATCTTGTAGATAATAAATGTCCAATTGTGGAATCTAGTCAAGCTTACAAGTCACCTCAAACTGAAAGTGTAAATGATAGACATTCCATCTTGTGGTCAATAAAAGTCCAACTGTAGATCCAAGTCAAGTTCAAAAGTCACCTTCGAAAGCGTGATTGATAGACATTCCATCTTGTACGTAATTAAAGTCTAGGTGTGGGCTCAAGTCAGGCTCACAAAGTCACCTTTGCACCAAAACAATGAATGATAGACATTCCATCTTGTGGGTAATAAAAGTCCAACTGTAGACGCAAGTCAATTGAGTATAAAAGTGACTTCTAACCAAAAACGTGAATGATGGAATTTCTATCTTGTACGTAATTAAAGTCCAAGTGTGGGCTCAAGTCAGGCTAACAAGTCACCTCTGCACCAAAAGTGTGAATGATAGACATTTCATCTTGTGGGTAATAAAAGTCCAATTGTAGACGCAAGTCAATTGAGTATAAAAGTGACCTCTAACAAAAAAACGTGAATGATGGAATTTCTATCTTGTACGTAATTGAAGTCCATGTGTAGGCTCAAGTTAGGCTTACAAGTCACTTCTAAATGGAAAGTGTGAATGATAGACATTCCATCTTGTGGGTAATAAAAGTCCAACTGTAGATGCAAGTCAATTGAGTATAAAAATCTTTTCCAATAGAAAACATGAATGATAGAATTTCTATCTTACGTAACTAAAGTCCAAGTGCGGGTTTAGGTCACGCTCACAAGTCACTTCTAAATCAAAAGTGTGAATGATAGTAGTTTCATCTTGTTTGTAATAAAGATTGAACTGTGGTCTGGAGTTGAGTAGCATTTGATTCCAACAACAAATTATTTGAAGAAAAATTAGACTATGACAAACTTCTACAAACTAATATATACATCTTAATGGTGAATGAATTATTTTTTAAGGTACATTAAGGTCTTAAAAATCATTTCACACATTCACAATATATTACGTGGAATTTCTAAATTAAAGCATTGCTATGTGAATTTGTTATTATAACACTAATACAAAGAAACATCTATTAAAGAAGTAGTAAGAAATGCCTTTATTTTTGTATTCAGTATACTCTATTAAGTGGTTTGTATCACTACGCATAACAACCAATATCATACAAGGCTCTATAATGGTTAAATACCCAACCAATACTATAATCTCAATAAATCTTGATTCATGTCATCCACATTCGCTAAGTAAAACAAACCAAGTGGCTTATAATACTTGGTATAGCTACAATAAAAAACAAAAATTCTTTAAACAACGACAAGTTGTAAAAACACCCTTGTAACTATGTATTAACAACTAGACTACAACAACATCCATGGTAGTGAAAAATAATGACACAACCTTTGAAGTATTATGCATTCAACTTTGCAGCTAGCTATCACTATTATATCTAAAGTGAAAGTAGATGACTTTTAACATTTTATGGACCATGCATTCAAATTTTGTGTTATTGAAGGATGGAGTTGGTTGTTCCTTCTACTTTATTAGAAAAATTGGATGAAAAAATATGTAAAATATTACATTGAGAATTTTACGTAGAGCAAGTTTCAACTTTACTAATTATTTTTTAAAATTGTAGGAATTGATGTTGATGGAGATTAGAGGTGCAAGGAACAAAGTTTGTAAGCATACAATTTTTTTTTGTATATGTAGCAAGATGTAAACGATTCACTGGCTAATTTGAGTATGACATTATCTTTCACGCAAAAAATTAGCATATGTTTGTAAGACCAACTTCACATATGATATTCAACAAGCCTTATAAATATTGTGGTTTATTTTCTTATGTGGAATTCAATTGCTTTTCTAAAAGTCAAAATTATAGAAATGATAGACAAATGTTTTTGAGAATTATTTGACTATTTTAATATAAAGAAAATTTTCCTCTTATTAATAATACACAACAAACCGAAAAGAATCAAACATAGTCGATCTTTATTTTCTATAAACACAAAAATATTTTTTGTTTCAAAAATGAATTTTAATGTGTTATCAAAGATGTTCTTTTAGCAATCTTGTTCATTCATTTCATAATGTAGATCACTAACAAATAAGAATTTCAAACGATACATTTTGTGTAACCTCATATATCTTCACTTCCTATATTTGAGAGATATAACATTATAGCTAGTACGGTACCTCAAGTATGGTACCTAGGGTTGGCTTTTTCAATTTCAATTTMAAAATGACAACACTTGAACAATAAATACCTCATGGTCCATTTATATATCAATATATTGAAAAGGCCACAAATACTCCTTTATAAAATATACAATATAATTCATGAGCTTGTAAGTGAAGTCAAATAATATAACACCAATTTYAAAAGAATTAATAACCACAATAACATAGAGTTTTAATATGCAAGAGCATCCTTCATTCCATTGTGAAAACCTTAGTATAAAAGATTAGTCTCCAAGACCATACATGTGAAAGACATGAAACTTGAGAGCTCAAGTGAAGTGTCAAAAGAAACCATTGGACCAATGATAAGGCTATTGTTAAACAAAATATCAAATTACTTCTTAAAGATGAATTTAATGCTTCCAACGCATTAAATTTGAAAACTAAATAACATTACTAACTCCTAATAGAAGTTCTATACACCCTAAAGTTGAATGTGCCTTACTCTAATTCATTTGAGTTATTTTGAATATTCAATTGTTATATATATCTTCTACAAAAAAATAGAAATATTTCAATACTAGTTTCTAATATATTTTAGAATTTTACAAAAGTCCAATAATTTTAATAAAATAGTTTAAATATAACATATATATATATATATAATCTAAATTATATGATCTAAATTACCATATACTATGGATTTCCAAAATCTTAATTTTAAATACTTTATAAATCCAATTTTGATCTATTGTAGTTATTTCTCATCCTAAATAAATTTTTATTGAAAAAATCAAATTATTCTAATATATGTTATTGTTATTATAATTAACACCATATATTTGTWCTAGAAAAACACATTATAATTTAATTTGGCATCAAAAGAATTTTAAGAAATCAATATTCATAGTACATTCTATCTTTCAAACATTTAAAAGAATAGCAATTAGCTTCATTTCCAAACCCTAAATTAAGCATGATAATTAAAAATTGACTTAAAAGTTGTAATTAAACATGTTTAGGACATGGAAAACAAGATAATTTAATTAATCATAAATTTCCAAGACCCTTTTCCATCAAAAATGAGTCAAAATTGTCATTGCTATTGCAAAGAGCAAAAAAATTTAATTTTTTGGCATATATAATCATAGGATCTTGTACCAGATTTTATATAAGAATGTATCAAAAAAATTTAAAAAACTTTCATTTTGTAGATTCCAAGATTATTGCATTTGAAGTGAAGAAAATGTTTTCTCTTAACTCACTTGATTATATTCAGAGACTTTGAATCCTTTTAGCTTATAGTTTTTGTAGTAATGATATTGAATTTAAAATTATTTTGAAGTATTGAGATGAGAGTCTAGGAATTAAACAAAATGTGATTTTCACACATAAAAAATTGTTGAGTAGAAGTAGATTCAAAATTGAAGAAAAAACTAAACTGCTAATAGCTTAGCTATTACATGGAATTAACTTTGTAAAGATGCTCCAAACTAGTGTGGTCCAATATATTTATGGATGATTTCACATTTAACTATAGAAAAAGAGAATAGACCTATTAGTCTAACAATTTTTGATGACTACGTTGGACATGTGTGTGTCCTTCTAGGGTTTAAACATACTAATTTCAAATTTTCAATATTCAAATTTTTCTAGCAAGAAATCTTAACCTYTTGAAACATCTTCATTGAAATATTGTGAAAATTGAATTTAGAAATATATCCTACAAGTGTTTGGAGGCCATACATCATGTTTCAAACATCTACAATTTTCCACAAAAGGTCCCTTTAATTTTTTGTTTCCCTTAATGGCTTGACGTCCTAGAGTCCCAAGGCCATTCTCTTGCCCCAAACCACTCAATACTGCCATTTTATCTGTATTCACCCAAGGAAGCAAAATAAACATTGTTGTAAAGATCTAACCATATGATCTTGTACTTTGTTTGTCTAAGATCATGTGGTAAAAATTTCATGAAATTTGACCGTACAAATTGGAAGATATATTAGCATTCAAAGTTGGAAAAAAAAGTTTTTTTGAACATTGTCTTGCAATTCTAGATGACTTTGACTACCATTTGTGAAAACTTTTTGCACTATAGACATTGAATTTTAAATTCTTTATGTTGAAAAATTGAGTTGAAAGTGTAGAGAAAAAATTTCAAAACAAAAAACTTGATTTTCATTCTTTACGAAATTGTAGAATGAAAAGTAGAAGTAGGTCTAAGATTGAACAAATAACTAAATTGTAAATATCTCTAAGATTGAATTGAAACATGTGAACGCTTAGAAATTTTCAGTTTTGGCTATTTGTCTTTTGCAATGTGAATAGAAGGCTATTTGTTCAATCGTTTTCTTGTTGGTGTAGTACTTAACCCCTAAAGGACCATTGTCCCCTCGGGGGACAAATGAGATTTCGGGCAGGTACCTACGGGCTGAATTTTTTATGTGATTTTTTGAAACTTTTTTTGGAGATAGAAAAACTGATGAGCTTCGTGGGAATGTAATTTTTTTTTTCAATCGGTGCCCGGGAACAAAAGTTATGCCCAAATAAGCTCAAAGCTAGGGAGACTGGGCAGCAAAAAAATTTTTGCAAAAATTTGAATTAAATTTTTTTTTTCCTCGTAGATTATAATTTTTTATATCTGGAATGCTTTGATTCGTCTCATTTGGATTTGTTATGAGAAAGTTATGGACAATATTGAGTTTCGGGCAATGACAATATCTTCTTGAAAAAATAACTTGTAGGACCCAAGATTGTCCATAACTTTCTCATAACAAATCCAAATGAGATGAATMAAAGCATTCCAGATATACAAAAGTATAATCTACGAGGAAATTTTTTTTTTTTTTAAATTCAAATTTTTGCAAATTTTTTTTTGCTGCCCGGTCTCCCTAGYTTTGAGCTTATTTGGGCATAACTTTTGTTCCCGGGCAYCGATTGAAAARAAAATTAYATTCCCAYGAAGCTCATCAGTTTTTCTATCTCCAAAAAAMGTTTCAAAAAATCACATAAAAAATTCAGCCCGTAGGTACCTGCCCAAAATCTCATTTGTCCCCCGAGGGGACAATGGTCCTTTAGGGGTTAAAGGCTAATTGTCTAATAGATTGAAAAAGACATACTTAACTAGATGTGAAGCGTGGCAATTTGTTCTCGAAACCGTTCAATTGAATAGTCATCTCTTCATCAATTAGATACAGTCAAGCAATTCGTTTTAGAAGACAGAGCTCACTCGGTTTTTTTGGTTGTAGAATTATCAAGCCGTCTTTTGTGAATACCTTTATAATATAAAAACATTTCGTCTTTTAAATCAATTTGCTTGTAAGTTGCAGTGATTGCAGTGAACAAATTGAATCCAGTGATTGGACTTTTGTGTGTTTGTTGAATAATTGAATTGTTTGCTTGTGTGAGAATTATTGTGTCTTGAAATTTGGGTTATAATTGAAAGCTAATTGACTGAGAGTGATCCAGCAGTTGGGCCGCGGCTTGCTTATAACTGATGAATTGTCTGTTACCATGTGTTATTCTTGGTGACTGAGATTTGTTGGACGTGTGAGAGTGTAACCAAATTGATTGGTGGTGTGATGTGGATGGAGAAACGGATATAGCTAATAGGCTTATGTAATTTGACTAAGTGATGTCCTGGTGTATTCAGTGTGAGTAACTGAGTAGATGAATGAGTTGACGAATTGGGAATTCCATTTATGCATTGCAAATTCGAAATGATAAATTGTCTGAGTGTGACTGGGTGTTGAGTGAATTGTCTGCCGATTGGGTGAGTGAGTGTACTGGCAAATCGACTGTAATAGTCTGATCAATTAGAAGATCAAGGTTCTTGTGAGCCTTTAGCCGATGGTGTTTGAGAATTTGAGAAGCTTGTGAAGGAATTGTATGTCATTAAATTGTGGTTGAAAGTTCAAATCGAGTTGCTGCAATTATCCCGAGTGATTAGTTCCATTAGCGAATAGTCTGTCTGCGGATTTGGAACGGTAATTGGAGCTGAAGATGGCGGATCACTGGAAGCGATTTGCTGCATTGGAGTGAAGAATTGGCGAATCAGTGTGGAGCAGGAGCGTCTGACCAAATTGCTGAATCATCGACCATCAAACCAGGGAAGTTTGTTGTTTCAAATTGTTGATTAATTATATTGGAATTCTATTGTGTATGAAACAATTATGAATGACACCTTAATTGAGTTGAGTGTGGAAATTTGAATTCTAGAAAGGATTGTTCTATGCTTGTAATTCATTTAGACTTAGCATTGTCAAATTGATTGAGTTGTACAAAACCAATTGCGCCAGCAATTTGATGTCATTGTGAGTTTCTGTCGACTAGCTAATTGTCAAACTGTTCGTTGTACACGGAAACTGGACTGATAGAAGAAGGGACTTGTAATTTAATCAAATTCTTTTAGTACGAATTCGTTAATCAATGTATGAGTAGAAATTAAGAATTGAGCAAATAGACGAGTGGAAGAAAGGAGCTAGTCAATTTGTCTCTGAGTCTCTGCTTAAGCATGGTCATGGGTGATTGACTGGTAATTGATGTCAAGTTGCTTAGTGGTCTAGTGTTTGGCAATTAGTTGAGCTGAAATACGGAATGCATAACCACAAATTTAGAATTAGATTCCTGGACAAATTGATTTATAGATGTGTTACAACTAACCCGAAGTGTTGGAGAAATTAAGGTGAATCAAAATATATTTAATGGATGCATAGTGTGCACATTGACAATTTGCCTTGGTGTTGTGCAATAAAAGGAGCAATTCAAGATTGCATAACACAATCATGCCCTTGCATTAGATTAGAGACAAATTGCTTTAGGATTGGGACGGATTTGATACTCATCTAAAATAGTAATTAGGCTATTTAATTATATACTATATAAATACTATCTTGTTGCAATGATTAAGTCGGATAGTGCATGGATAAGACGAATTGCTGGTCTGCCCTGACGAATTGCTAATATTTCCCCTAGCACACTATATAGGACCGGGACCGCACTCATGCGTCCATAGCATTATTAAGGAGTAGCCAACAAATTGTACATTTGGGAATAAGAGTGTATGCAAATTGCCCTTGTGTTTGTGTAATGGAGTATTAAACCTTTGTATATTCTCTTCGCTTTTAGAATATAAGTGACTTTAGTCACCTTAACGTTAGACTATTTGACCATTCCCTGAGATTTTGAACCCCTATATTATAGTCTTGGGTTTTGTGTGTTAAACAAAATTTTGACTACAAAACACAATTATCCAAATGTTGAGATTGTTCCAGCAAGCATTTTTTTATTATTGTCACAAAATTTATTTTGAAAAATTGTGAAAATTCCATTAAAAAATGAATCCCATGAATTATTTTTCCAAGAATTTGCTTATTTTGCCTGAAAAACAAGATTGTTCATAACTTTCTCATTACTAGTCCAAATAGAATGAATCAACGCTTTGCATGTACACAAAAATGTTTTATTTTAGGAAAAAAAAATTTATAATTTATTTTGACTTTTCTTGATTTTTTGGGTACTACCCGCCAACCTCCATTTTTGGCTTATTGTGCCATAACTTTTGCTCCTAGGTACTAGTTGAAATAAAAATTATATTTCAGAAAGCTTAAGGAAGAACCACCCATTCCCAATCGGAGTCCAATACCCAACCTATAGGCTAACCTATTTCCAACCAAGGCTAGAATTTTTTTTTTTTTTCAAAGTTGGAACTAAAAGTTCATGACACATGTCCTAACTTGGAGTGCAAGAAAGTAGGAAGCAATGAGTGGAAAAGTAATTTTTTGAGTGATTGGAATTGGAAGAGTATAGAGATTGGCAATGGGCCCGGCGCACTTCTCGCTTTTGAAAATTCATAGTGATTTCAATACATGCAATAAAATTACCAAAGTTTTTGCAATCCCCATCATTTTTATTAGTACACCTCTGAAAATATTATCTTGCTCTAGATTCGTCCAAAATTCCTTATTCAGTCAATTATGGGTGGTTTTACCATATGTGATTTTCTAGCTTCACAAAAAGTTTTAAAAATTTACAATGAATATGGAGAGTGTACAAGCCTACCTGAAGTTGTGTTTTGGCCCCATAGGGCCAATTGGACTTTAGGGGCAAACACTTCTATTTAGTCATTTTAGTGTAGTGATTATTAATCCGTATGACTTTTATATTATTAAAAATTATTTATTGAGGTGAAACAAAAAATATTCACAAAATGAATTGTAGACTCTAAAACATTAAAGAATTGACTGATGAGTTTCCAAATATTTGGAAAGATGAATAACCAACTTTTCTGCTTGGCCAGGACTATCCAGCCAGGACATCATTCAGGAGCAGAATTTGAATGTTTGGGGCGTACTGTACGACCCCTCCTCTCATGGCAGTCGTCATGACCCCGACGATTGTTCATCCATTCGTGGCATACATTCATCCGAAAAGCGGTCGCCAGAGCGTCGTCCCCAAAGWACTTGCAACGGACGCCGTTCTTTCGTCCTTGACAGGGAAATTGCCGTTCATCGAACAATCTGTCACAAGTGCGTCCCCCACGTACTGGCGACGAACGCCGTTTGGATTTCATCCATAATTGGAGATAGGCGTTCATCCAACTCTCGTCGCTCCCAAGTGCATCCCCCCGAAAAGAGGCGACTGGGTGCATCTCCTCTTCCGAAGCTGCAGGTTCGGACTCGGTTCGGTATCCCATGGCCTTTATAACCCTGTCTCAAGAAGGTTCGGCGCTGTGCCTGGGGGGCGGGCAGCAGGGAGATACATTTGCAATTTTGCACTCTGCACTTGCGCGATGGCCGGGGGGATGTAAGCTTTCGTAATTCTTACTTACTGCAGACGACGAAATGGTGCAGTTTCTCCCCTCAACGTAGTCCGTGCCCTGGAGTAGCCAGCTAGGTCTAGGGCAAGGGGGGCTGTTCCTTGATGCGCGTGAGCCAGATCTTCCTGCAGTTAGCTTTGCAACTGGGACAGACAGACCACAAGGAAGGAAGACCGGATTTGGCCCGAGAGAGTGCACTATCCCTCAGGAGTTTGGAGGAGGAGACGGACGGGGGGCGGGGCCGGGGCCGGGGGGCAGCCAGAGAGAGAGAGGGAAAAGAGGTGGAAGATACATCACACCGGGTTCATTCACGCATTTTTTCAGGTGCATGTCTTGATGCTAGCTTCTGTTGTTGAGTAGACGATTCTCTGGACGACCGACTTATTGCGTATGGTAGTTGAAGGCCTGGCTTTCATCTAGGGTGGAGGCCTTGCCTTGGGACACAAATTGAGAGTTTCCTTGCGGCGTCTTGTTCTGTGTGTGTTGTGGGATGTTGGATCGAGGGTTAAGAGGTGAGTGAGTTCGGAAGATCTTTTGATGGTTTTTCTCAATTTGGAGTCGTCCTTCGTGGTTATTGCGTCGCTGTTACTGCGTCGTGGATGCGTAGGTTTGAAGCAATAGGTGGCAGGTGAAGAAAAACAAGTTTTGTGTTGTTGGATTAAGTGTACTGAGTCAGGGTCATTTCAGAGCAAGAAGCCTTGTGTAGCAGGGGTGGTTTGGTTTGTTTCCAATTTGGCAATGTGTATGGGGTTGGTATGTTGTGACTGAACGGGGGAAGAACGCTGTTGAGACACTGTAGTGCGKCTTAGGGTAATTAGGCTGGCKGCATAAATTAGTGGACGTTTGTTACAATGTGTGTTTCTGGAGTTCTAGGGTAGTTGGGAAAATGAAGAACTGAGAGTCGATAAYAAGGCTAGGGTGATGTAACGCCAGAACCCTGTGGTGTTGGTTTGAACTCTTTCACCTGTGAGGTATAGAATAGAGCATCAGTAGGTTTGGGTGGATTCTACTTGGGGTGTTGTTGTCTCTATGTAATGCCGCTTGAGCATAGTGTCGATTCCTCATTCTGCAGTAAGTGTTTGGGGTTGCTGTTAATCTGTAGCACTATCAATGCCCTARTATGAGTTGCTAAGACAGTTTCTTAGCTCCATTTTAGTCATGTGGACGTTTTCGTGCATCCAGATTTACAAAATCAGATTGATTAAGGTTTTGCGGCTGTAYATATATGCTYTAGCAGTTTCATCACMTATGTTTCAGTGCACTTTCAGTATCGATTTTAATGAATTTTTTTTGCCAGTTTTCACAGGCAGTCAAACTTAGCWGTCTGGTTTTCTACTCACACAATAGGTATCTTGAAATTTGTTTGGTAGAGAATCATCATGAGTTCGACTATTTTAGAGGGTCTTCTGCTCGTGATTAAACCTTTTACGTGATTGTTCCTGCAGTTTTCTATGCACAATCTTTCCTCTACTGACATGGTAGTGTAATCTTGGTCGTATCTGCAGGGCTTGACTGCGGTACAAACAGGCGGTGCTGATGTCGAGGCAGCATGCATGAAGACAGAGGAGCTGATTGGAGCTGTAACSAGAGCTGCACGGTGTGCTAAGCGAAAGCAAGTTGATGGAATGGGCACGATTTACGCTCAGCAAAAGTTCAGCAATAGTCTTGACAGTGCATACCATGGATTCTGTCTCACCAAGGGAAACGGTGAACATTCACCACAGCGAGCCGAGTGGATAGGGGACGATGACTTCGGTCTTCTCGCTAGTGATCAGAACCTTCCCCCCTATCAAACTGTGGCATCAGTGTTTGTGGAGTCGCTCGTGCACAATTCCAAGAGGAGGCGATCATCCAAGAAACCACAAGACAACAAGTGTTCAGTTGCAGCAGAGYCGGAGGTCGATCAAGTTGACCTTATCAACGCCTTGCCAGATGAATGCGTGCAGGAGATCTTTGGGTTTTTACCCAGGGTACAAGACCGCCTCGCCGCAGCCTCGGTCTGCATGCGGTGGTTGGTTCTTCAGTCTCGCATGCATCGAGGGGACTTCAAGATCGAGTCTTCTACAAGGTGTAAAGGAGCATGCTCACCGAAAGATAATTGTTCCGCCAAGATTACATCCAAATCAGGGAAAGTCTCCGGAGAGTCTTCAGAGGTTTCAGAGGATCGATCTGATGAGGACGATGCATTGGCGAGTGCAGATGAGGTTCATTACTGCGGTAATGAGATGGATGTGGATACAGATGAGCAACCGCGGGTWCAAAGGCAGCCGCAATGGGCACTCGGTGAGCTTTCTCGAAAGTTTGAAGGCAAGAAGGCCACTGACGTGAAGCTTGCGCTGGTCGCGATTGGAGAACTTGCACGAGGGGGTCTTGGAACTCTGAAAGTCATAGGTGGGTCGGCCCGTGGTGGGAAAGGTGTTACTGATAGCGGCCTCATCGCCATTGGAAACTGTTGTGCKGCCCTTCGGTCTCTCACTTTGTGGGATTGCGAGAACGTCACTGATGTTGGCCTGGCAGCGATTGGAAAGGGTTGCCGCTTGCTTGAGAAGCTAGATCTTATGAAGTGTCCAAAAATTGGAGATCGAGCTTTGGAAGCAGTTGCGAAGGGCTGTCCTTTGCTTTCTATGGTCAACATCGACTCTTGTGTCAATGTTGGGAATGCCAGCTTAGAGGCCTTTGGGAATTGTAGTGGAGCGCTGTCATCTTTTTCTGTCAGCAATTGTCCTCAGGTGGGCAGTGCCGGCATTGGCGCAGTGACTCTAGGGTGTAACAAGCTGAAAAAGCTGAAGTTGGAGAAGATTCGGTTGAGCAACGAAGGACTGGTGGCGATAGGAGAGAACTGCAAGTCTGTGACGAGGATGAAGCTTGCCAATTTGGGCTGGTGCAGTGAGGAGGGATTTCTCGGATTCTGTGGGGGCTCTGGCTTGAAACAGCTGAAATCTTTACTCATCTCCTGCTGCCCTGGAATCACAGATGTATCCCTGGAGGTCGTTGGGAAAGTTTGCCAAGACTTGAAACTTTGTGTCCTGTCACAGTGCCAGGCGGTTACAGATAAAGGCTTGCAAGCCTTTTTGCAGTGCTGCGTCCGGCTCGATAGTCTTCAGCTGGAGAGATGTCATTCAATTACGAACTCAGGTTTGTTGACCGCCCTTGCGCAGGGTAACGGCCACCTCCGAACCCTGAGCCTTTCAAAGTGCGACGGGCTGTGCGACGGAGAGAAACGAGCTGAGGATGTGCCTCTCACATGCCTCTCCCTGAACACTCTCAGCATCACGGAGTGCAAGAGCGTCGGAATGGAGCCAATCGTGACGATGGGGCTCTGCTGTCCTTCTCTSGAAAATCTGGACCTCAGTCTAATGACCGACCTCAGTGACGAAGGAATAATTTCTGTGATCGATGGTTGTGGCAAGCAACTYGTGAGCCTTAATCTGACCAAGTGTACGAACATCACAGATGTGGCTGTTGCCGCAATCGCTTCGCACTGTGGAGATCTTGAGCGTTTGACCCTGGATGGTTGCCACCAGATCGGGGATGTTGGGCTGCAGATGTTGGCTGCGGATTGCACGTTACTCAAAGATGTGGACGTGTCTGGAACTTCTATCACGGACGCTGGCCTACGAGCCTTGGTTACTTCGCGCGGGCTGTGGCTCCGGAGCCTCACCCTTACAGGATGTGTCAACTTGACAGACGAAAGTTTGTCTTTGATCGARGATTGCTGCCCTTCACTCGGAGCACTCAACCTGCGAAATTGYCCTCATCTTTCCAAAGAGGGGTTGCGTGCCCTCGAGTCGCAGCTGTGGTCTTGCGACGACTTTGTTTGCTCTTAGCCATTTGGTGGCTGTTCTGGTGCTTTTTTTCAAAGCAGCTCTACAATATTGAAGGTGTCGATCATCGTCTTTTTCCTTTTTGCGGCACGAGGTCTTCATGGTTTCCTTGTTGAAGATACTACCAATCGGCTGGTTAAGCCAATAATCGCGGTTGCATTTTCCATTCTAGTGGGGTTTTTCGATGGTTCTATACGTCTAARCTCAGTGGAACCTGGAAGAAGTGCTTGATGACGAAGCTGGGAACTTGATACTGGACGGAGCTCAAGTACCGGAGTGACTGATGGTGTGAAGCCAAAGTATCACKCCAATATGTACACCTGGGGTATCACTACTGCCATTTTTGCAGGCATTCATTATGTCTGTTGTTACAGGAGCAGTCGTGCATTTGAACATGCATGTTTTGATGTGGTCTCAGCGAGCTACCGATTCTTCATCACCTTAGCAGATGGATTTTTTCTTGTTCCCCTAGCAAACAGATAGCTTCTTCTTCTAGCGTGACAAAAAATTAAAGAGAGGGAGGTGTTAGTTTTTACTTATCAGGAGTTAGTGTATGACTATAAGGATTGTGAGTAGAAGCTCACAAACTGCATTATATTTGCTCTCCACTCCGACGAGCCTGTTTCAGGGTTCCCTTAACAACTGCTGGTTGTTTTTTTGCATGCTCCAAGGGGGGGAGCAAGAGCCCGTAGTAGTTATTAACACAGAAATACATTTGTGTGATTTAGTGGAAACGTTTTCAGGATTGTGTACTGGTGGTGGCGATGATGATCATGGTGATGATCATGGTGACCCTTTCACAGGACATCAATCGCTAGGATTTGTTACTTACATATCCTCATTGTAATGACAGACATCACCTGGTTGGAAACTGTTTTATATTTTTATACTTCTTCTGTGTCAGCTTCACGTCCGAATGGGGGTCTTTGTTTGTGCATTATTGTGGCTTGTGAAGTTACTGATCCCCCGACATCTTTCTTCGGAGCTGCTGAAATTGAAGTTACCTGAGGCTCCAACTTCTTAACCCTTGAACGGCGGACGTTTATTGTCCTTTGGATGACCAAAATCTCATCTGTGAGTGACACTCACTAATTTTCATCTGTGAAAGTGACCACACATATGTCAATCATCATGGGAAGTCAAATTTAGTGTCTTTAATTGCTTCCGTATTTTTAGGTAGCCCTAATTCTATGAAGATAGTAAAGATCTTCACATGAAAGTGTTTTGTGCCACAATGCCCTTCTCGCAATTTTTGAGTGGGTAGCATTAAGAATTGGTTTGAACAATTTTTTCAAAGCTAAACATGTGAGTGAACAGTGTTTTTCCCCTCCGTCAAGCACTACGAATCGCACCTGGCCTCTCCCAGCGGTGATAGGTCCGTCCTTTAAGGGTTAACTTACTTTCTCATACTGCTGACTGATCAAATTAGTGAGTCCCTCCTTGCCGCAGGCATTCATGGAGGACCCCTACCCGCGTTTCCCAGTTCACCTCCATACACGTGGCTGTATCTGCGCAGTGTGACTCGGAACAGGTGTACCGGCAGTGTGATCCTTTTTGATTATTAATACAACTCTGGGAACAAATTTATCATGTGGCTGTAGTTTAGTGGTGAGAATTCCACGTTGTGGCCGTGGAGACCTGGGCTCGAATCCCAGCAGCCACATCTGGTTATGTGATGATATCGGTATCTTTTTTCATGATTTGGGTGATAGTTTGCCATCTCCTTTTGTTGCTTCGTTTATGTTTTTGTTTCATGAAGCGGTACTTGACATCACTTACTAAATAGTGATATTAGGTTGCCCCTCACTAATTTCTTGACATTACACTATATATATATATAAATATTCATTGTTATTGTACAAGAATGCACTACTTTTGACTTAGTTATTGGTATAGATGGAACTCATGAACCTCCATGTGTACAAATTGAAGTATTTGTAGAAATTTTTTGTTGACTTTGATGACTTGTAGACTAACTTCATTGTTATTGTACAAGAATGCATTACTTTTGACTTAGTTATTGGTATAGATGGAACTCATGAACCTCCATGAGTACAAATTGAAGTATTTGTAGAAATTTTTTGTTGACTTTGATGACTTGTAGAGTAACTTTCTTTGGGTAAGGCAACCTACTTGTAAAGGCAACCTAATTTCACTATTTAGTATAGAAGTATTGAAGAAATTTAGCCATATTTTGCCCAACAAAGAATTCAAATTGTGAATGCAACTCTCCCTATCTTATATCACCATCTCCATACAATCCATTTAAAGCCACGTAAGTACGAAAGATTGTTCTTTCAAGGATGAAGTGACCTAAGCGTCTGTATTCACCTTTTTTTGAGCCTATAATTATGGGGTAGTCACACCTTCTTCAATGCACGTCCATTCTTATGAGAATGAGGATGTTGTGGCTTGCCATTGGCTCTCCATGACAGAATATACCTCTTCTGCTAAATCTTCTTCATGTCCATTGTTCTCCAGAGATGAATAATGGCGTTAAAAATATTTCCTTAAAGAAATCTACTCTCTTGAGCCAACTTGAGGCTAGCATGGAGCTGCAATGTTCATAGGTGAATTCATTCTCTAGCCTCATCCTCCAGACAACACAAAAGGGGTATTACTCCTTCATCAGAGAACTACTATTCATCGGCTCCTATTTCCTCTCACCAACTTTTCATTCTTCACAAAAATTTGCTTGGTGAAGAAGGTGCGACTACTCCTATTCTGTAGTCTTCAATAATATTTTGGAACCCTACATGCTATCTTAAGCATGTAAGCATATGCTTTCTCTTTCTCTAATGCCGCTTCCACTTCCTTGAGAGAAAAACAAATGAATTTCTACCAGCACTCACATGTATTCAAAGTCTTCAGCACACAAGTTGACCTATTCTCACATTCCTAAACACCATGATAAACTCCATCACAAAGAATTCTTTCTACACAAAACAATGAAATTAGGTTGCCCCACAATAATTTCTTGACATTTGGCACTGTATAAACATTTTCAATTATTGTACAAGAAAACGCCACTTTTGATTTAGGTGTTGTTGTAATTGGGACTTGTGAACCTCCATATATACAAACAAAAATACTTTTAGAAATATTTGTTGATACATGTTTGAAATATACAGCCTTCAGGTGCAGCAACTAGATTGACACTTCACAACAACCAAGGCAACCTGACGGAATAGCCCGGGAATGATTCACCTTGGGTATCCCCATGAGGAACAAGTGGAGGAACCCTCTCCCCTCCTCCTAGGCACCATCACAAAGAGCCCTCATGCAAGCAACATTAGCATGGGGAGTTGAACCAAAAACCAATATTTGTTGACTTTGATGGCGGCATGCATGTGAAACAACTTTTTTGATGTAATTGTAAGACAACCTAATTCTGAAGGCAACCTAATTTCACTATTTTTTTGTGTATGACTGTACGATCAATGGAATCGATTCCATATATTTATAGTCAATGGATTCTCGTCCAACATTCAACATGCACTCAATGATCAATATAGTAAGTGATAGAGCCGCAAACTCCTTGCAAAGCACAATTAACACACTCACGGCACACACACGCTGTGTGTTGACTGACTGTTGACCGTAAGTAAGAGTAGTGTGAACCCAACTCCAGATTGGAATGAAATCTCGATCCACTCAACCTCTTGGAGATCCGTCCGCATGACGGGCCAGGGTGAACTGGCCTGTCACAAGGTAAATGTAAAAATTGCCCTTTATTTTGTGCTGCGTCAAGTTTGTATTTCCTCACCTCCCCTACACTAAATGCCTTTGCAATTAGGTTGCCTTCCTCCAAGAAAGTGACTGTAAAAGCCATCAAAGTCAAAAAATATTTCTACAAATATTTCTATTTGTGCACATGGAGGTTTATGAGTTCCAAATACACCAATTACTAATTTAAAAGTAGGATATTTTTGTACATTAGCCATAAATATTTATATAGTGTGGCATGTCGAGAAATTAGTGGAGGGCAACCTAATTTCACTATTTAGTGTAGTTAATTTGGGGTTGTTGATTGCAAATATGAATTCAGAATTTGCAAATTTTGTCATACGTGGCAGGCAAAAGAATTTCAATGTTTTCTCAGGGGTAAAAGAAGGGAAACTCTTGCAGACACGTCAGTTCACCCTAGCCCCTCATTGTGAGTCCTTGTGAGAAGGTAAATGTAAAAATTGTCCCCTATTTTGTGCCACGTCAATTTTGTAATTTTTCACCTCCCCGAGCTATTTTGGGTCCTCTCATTGCAAATATGAGTTCAGAATTTGCAAATTTCGTCATACGCGAGAGATAAATGAATTCCAGTGTTTTCCCCAAGGATAAAAAAAGGGGGAATGAGGGGGGTCAATTCACCCCTGGCCCCAATGACGTGTCTGCAAGAGTTTCCCGAAGCAACTTACACTAAATAGTGAAATTAGGTTGCCTCTCACTAATTTCTCGACATTCTACACTATATAAATATTTATTGGTACTGTACAAGGATGCACTACTTTAGAATTACTTATTGGTGTAGTCAGTGGAACTCATGAACCTCCATGTCTAGAAATGGAAGTATTTTGTAGAAATATTTGGTAAATTTGATGGCTTGTAGAGTAACTTTCTTGGGGTAAGGCAACCGAATTGTAAAGGCAACCTAATTTCACTATTCAGTGTAGAATTCCTCTCGCTAGCTGGATAGGAAACGTGGGTTGCGATTCGAGACTCGGTACGGTACAGTCCTGGACTCCGGGATGAACACGTGAACTGAACGGAACATTGATCGGAGAACTGAAGGCACAGCGATCTGCATGGCGTGATGGGAGGGAACAAAAGAAAGTCGGAACTGCCTGCCTGCCTGGTGGACCACAGATCGAGAGAGAGACGGAGAGAGAGAGAGAAAAGCCAGCTAAGTGAGCTTAGAGAATGAAGGAATGAATGAATGCATGCATGGTGTCGCATTGGGATTTGCTTACGATTACAGTCCGCCATTACTTCCTCCGCTTTGGAATCGGAATTCGGAAACAGGAGAACTGGAAGAGCGGACCAGGTGAAGCGCTCCGGTCTTTGCGAGCCAGCGACTGCTCGGGACTCCCGCGGCGTCGGGATTCGGGACAGCGCTGGCTAGCTAAATAAGTTTAATAACTTAAGTTGATCACGGTGGATTGGTGGCCGCGGGAAGCAGAAGCAGAAGCAGAAGAGGCCTGGTTGTCTTCGGAGCTGTCGTTGAATCTGTTTGATCCTGTGACGGGAAGAGGATTGACCGCAGGATTCCAAGTTCCAAGTGGGGTGGGTGGGTGGGTGGGGAGGCCTGCTGACCCGCCTGCTTCCCCGGGGATGCTGATGATGGTGGTGATGATAAAGCCTCCGATTCAGTCTGCCTGTTGTTTCCTCACACTCTGTGCACGCACTCAACAGTCCGTGCATGGGCAACTGATGTTGGCTTCAAATTTACTTACAGTAAGGTACATTAAATAGTGAAATTAGGTTCACTTGCCTCTCACTAATTTCTTGACATTCCACACTATATAAATATTTATTGTTACTGGATAAAAATGCACTACTTTTGAATTAGTTATGGATGTAGTAGGAACTCATGAACCTCTATGAGTACAAATGGAAGTATTTGTAGAAATATTTGTTGACTTTGTTGGCTTGGAGAGGAAGTTTCTTGGGGCAAGGCAACCTAATTGTAAAGGCAACCTCATTTCACTATTTAGTGTACGCGAACCCAATACCAACCATTGACCTAATACCACTCAAATGTAGGTCTCTTGTTGATTCTAGAATGAGAATCTCTGACATAAGTACATGCCTTAACTTCACAATAAGCAAAGTTAAGGCATGTATCACTGTCATAGATTCTCACTCTAATATCAATGACAGCCTTACATTTGGGTGGTATTGGGCCAATGGTTGGTATTGGGTTTGCCTACCTTAGAGACCATCCAAGCACAAGCACGGCATTTTTGAGTTTTCATGTCTCACTTTTTCCTTGTAAATGGCAATTCTGTGACTTTTTCCTAGGCCCAGGCCGCCAGGGTAAATTGACCCCCTCATTGCCCATGTGACCCCCTCATTGCCCATGTGAGAAGGTAAATGTAAAAATTGCCCCTTATTTTTTGCCACGTCAATTTTGTATTTCCTCACCTCTCCTAGCTAATTTGGGGTTGCTGATTGCAAATATGAATTCATAATTTGCAAATTTTGTCATACGTGGCATATAAAAGAATTCTTGTGTTTTTCCTAGTGGTAAAAGAAGGGGCAATGAGGGGTGTAGTTTACCTTGGCCATTTTTCCTATGTCATATCGGAGAAAGCCACATGACTGCTGTTTACAATGGGAAAAGTAAACTTGAAGTTCACCAAAGGGAGAGAAGAGGAGAAAAAACTCTGAAATCTCACTACTAGAATTAGGCACCCTTTGCATGACCCAAGACGTTGCTCAATATATTGGAAAAGTAAACTTGGAGGGGCCTGTAAACATTGTTTTAAGCTTGGCTAGAGACATTGTTCATGTGAAGCAATGTCATGGTAGTTGGTACATGAATTTTGCAATGTTCGTTGTATAAATGGGAACAAGTGAACTTGAGTTCTCATGTTACTTTAAATATTTGTTCTCTTTTTTGGGAACATTTGTTCCCAATAATTTGTCAATTTAGATATTTAATATTCAATGTTTATACCATACTATACACAATATTTATACTATATTGTATATGATATACAATGTATTATAACATACAATATAGCATACACTTTATGTGTTATAGAATTGTTGGAGAGAGACAAGCATATTATACTTCATGGGAGTCTCACCAAGCACAATGCTTATGGGATAATGTCCTCAACAAAGAATGAAGATGGGAACTTATTGGGATCTTAGTCCTTGGAAGTTCTCTCACTAAACATTGCTTAGATGTTGTTGAGACATTACTCAGAAATTGACTCTTGCCAAACGTTGCTTTTGTTGAGGCAAACGTTGTTGGGTAATTGCAAGAAACACTTGTACTATTTTGCATCACACGTTGTGTGTGGAAGTTTTTTTTGTCTCTAACTTTTGTAAAAATGCTCAAAAGAGCAAGAAATTTGGAAGAAAGCTTTCTGATGGTAAGGAAAATAATCTTGAATTTTTTCAATTTTAATAAAATTACTTAAGTGACCAAAATTGAATTTTGATAATATGTCACACTTGTAGTTTTGAATTTTATCCTATTTTTTACTAATTAAAATACCAAAGTATGTATTTTCTTCAGACTTGGCACTTTTCAAGTTCTCTTACTTAGAGAATTTTCCTACACTTTTCCTTCCTAGGGTATGTTCTTCTTAAAGGTATATACCTTAGTCATATTTTTTTTTTAAAATTAAAATTAATTTTTTAATTTTAAAGTACTCCCAAAAAAATCAGCCAAACGCAACAAAATTGACAGGTGTTTCTTGCAATCACCCTGTTTTATTCCTAGAAGCCCCAGAAACGTTGCTGAGAAATGTTGCTGAGAAACATTGCTACTCCCCCCCTAATTCCAGTAGTGTCTTGACGGGATGTGGAGTTTTGAAAGCGACCTTTGGTCAAGGTGCGGTAGGTACCGGAATGTTTTCCAACTTTTGCGAGGCTGGAGGTCCAGTCCCTCAATGGGAAAGGGCTTTAGGTTCATTTTGGGTACAAATGGTAAAAAAATGCCACTTTATAGGGCAAAGCAAAAAAGAAGAAAAACAAAGGGTTTTTTTTTTCTTCAAAATCTGTCCGTACAAATTTGTACTAGACTACTATGGGAATGTGAGGGAAAATTTTCAAAAACTTTGATTGCATGGATTGAAAGATTATAATGTTTGAAGTTAGAAGGAGAAGTTTTTTCGAGCTTTCATGATAGGGCCAATAGACTTTAATTCCTCCTTCAGTGAGATTTTTGACATTTGCATCTCGTATCATGTAAGTGACCTATGTACCACATTTTAGAGGTAGAAGAGGAGTTTTGCACAAAGTTGCCCAAATTGCCTATTAAGTTCAAGGTAGCGTAACATTTATTAAGGCACACGATCGGAAACTAAATTATATTTCCTTTAAAGGGATACATGTTCACACCTTGTGTCAAAATTTGAAGAATACCTGTATAAAATTCCAAGGAGGAATATTTGCACTTTTGCCTCAATTAGAAGGTTTTTCTATTGTCCATGGAGTACTTAGAGCCGCTTCAGATGAGCAATACAAAGATGGGCGGCAAGCACATCTCTTTATTTTGATTGATTGCTTATAGTAGTGAAATTTCACACTACACTAAATAGTGAAATTAGGTTGCCCCTCACTAATTTCTCGACATTCCACACTATATAAATCTATTGTTACTTTACACATATGCACTAGTTTTGAATTAGTTATTGGTGTAGTTGGAACTCATGAACCTCCATGTGTACAAATGGAAGTATTTGTAGAAACAGTTATTGACTTTGATGGATTGTAGAGTAACTTTCTTGGGATAAGGCAACCTAATTGTAAAGGCAACCTAATTTCAGTATTTAGTATAGAGAGGTAGGAAGGAAGTATGTGGATGAAAAACAATACCTGATGTATCCTACCTCTAGAAGCAACAAGATGCTTCCAAACGTTTTTGGTTGGAAGGTGCCCGTAGCATGGCACTTCTTCCAAAGGAATATAGACTCTTCTATAGTTTGAGGGAAGGACGTTCACTTGAAGCATTTGTCTTTCAATAGTTTGAATGATGGAGCATTAAAGCACTTTGTCTGAGTTTCCGCATAGAAACATATACATAAATTACTTTTCAAATGTTGAGAGTCCGGAAGACTAGTGGCCGGAAGAGTACTCATTGGAAGTCAAAGTATTAGAGAAGATTTTTCCTTTCCACCCCTAATTTCGTGGATGAATAGTTGCACTTCTGTATTCTACAGTTTGATTTTTTGTCATTCATCGGACGCTAAACGTCGTCCGCGTCAATAAAGGATTAACGTTTAGGTTAGATTTGGAAAATTGGTGCCAAAATAATTTAATTTTAAAATTTGGATTGAGTTCGGCAGCTTGATTTGGAGTTCTTGTCTTTCTGCACTTTGTCCATCCTAATTTTTTGACACTCCTAATTGTGAATTGATTTTTTCTATTCATGTGTAAATGAATTCTTTTTTCTAAATTTTCTCAAGAATTTTTTTTTGGATATTCAAGATTAGAAGATTTTCAGAAATAGTAGTACAATTTTTAAAAAATTTACACATGCTCCAAATTTTCCCCAATTATTTAAGAAACTGACCTACACGTAGGGTATATCTGCCCATGCCAGAACCAACTTTCTTGGTCAACCTTTTGTCCAGCCGCTCACCGCAACAGTCAAAAAGTCAAACCTGCCTAACAATCATTCGTTACCTTCCCTTCCGCGAACATAAGTTGTCTTTTGCAATCAAACCATTCGGTTCCTTTTCCCGAAATAGAAGCGCTCACAATTGATGAACTACAGTACATTACACTAAATAGTGAAATTAGGTTGCCCCTCACTAATTTATCGACATGCCACATTATTTAAATATTTATTGTTACTTTACAAGAATGCACTACTTTTGAATTAGTTATTGGTGTAATTGGGGCTCATGAACCTCCATGTGTACAAATGAAAGTATTTATAGAAATATTTGTTGACTTTGATGACTTCTGGAGTAACTTTCTTGGGGTGAGGCAACCTAATTGTAAAGGCAACCTAATTTCTCGACATTCCACACTATTTAAATATTTATTATTATTGTAGAGGAATTAACTACTTTTGAATTAGTTATTGGTGTAGTTGGAACTCGTGAACCTTCATGTGTACAAATGGAAATATTTGTAGAAATATTTGTTGACATTGATGGTTGTGGAAAAACTATCTTGGGGTAAGGCAACCTAATTTCACTATTTAGTGTAAATAATTTAGTGAAATTAGGTTGCCCCTCACTACCTCCTCGACATTCCACACTATATAAATATTTATTGTTATTGTACAAGAATGCATCACTTTTGAATTAAGATTAAAGATCCCATCGTGGTTAAAATGAGGAGTTTGGCCTCATGCTGCAGTTGGAAAAAAAAATCGTTTCTTTTCCCACATAAAGACAAGAATGAGAAACACCAAGAGTAATTGAAATTATATTTTTTCAACAAAGTATGAATTTACTATGAATTTTTGAAGTATTTAGGGTATCATGGCCCAAAATCAAAATCCATCAAGTTCATTTTACTACCTAAAGCGGTTAGAGCATCCCCACCCCCACTCGCTCAACCTAGCCGAGGGTGGTTTGTCCAGGTTTGGAAGCCATAACGGTCCCCACTATTGCACGGAGCACAATTTTTCAAGCACAAGGCTCGCCAAACTTTGAACAAATTACTTCAAGTTCGCGTGGACTATAATACTTTGGCTTTCAATGAGTGCTTTTGGATTTTCTTAAACCACTGATTTCCACTGTATTAAAATGGATGGTTTCCACGGTTACCAGTCCATCCTTTAAGGGTAAAAAAGCCCTTGGTACCACAAAATAGAAATTGGATGAAAGATTCCCTCCAGTTCTCATTTAGTTTTTAGGGAGTTTTTTTTATTGCATTTATAGTGTAGTGGGCTCTTTTGGGTGCATAGTGAAACTATAAACCCCAAAGACAAAAAAACTTAATTTTAAAACTTTTAGTTTTTAATTCACCCCCCCTCCCAAAAAAAATTGAGTTTTTTGGGGGACGGGGTGGGTGGGTGGGGTGAATTAAAATTTAAAAATTTAAAAATTAATTCTTTTTTTTAGCCCACTCCCCCAGCCCTCCTCTTCCCCTCTTGTAATTTTCAAGGGGGTGGGGAGATGCAAACATTATGGGATAAATCTATATTCTGCCATATACGTATTCTGTTGGTTGTATATGTATATGTATTTGTATATGTGCTCGTATCTAGATCTGTTTCCAGATCCAATGGCTTTTGATTTTTTGTTGAGGAGGGGAGGAATTTTTTTCCCCATCCAATGGCTCCTGATTTTTAGATAGTGGGGGGGGGGACAAAACCATGAAAACCTGGGTTGATAGCCTCTTTCGAGGAGATAGTAATATAGTAAAACTTGGATGTTATAAATGCCACCTACTCAACATTTTCTTGTCAAAAATTGAATGGCTGTCTTTTGAGTGGACAGTGACAAGTGTGGAAACTTATTCATTGAAATATTAGTGACGTCACTATTCAATATGGTGCAATTAACAAAGATATGTGAAAATGACTTCTTTGTATCTCTTGGCAACTTCTAACTCTTTCTCTAGATTTGTTTGTAAGCCATACTTAATGATTCATTTTGAATTTGGTTCCAATGAAATTCATCAAGTCTAGGTTCCATTATAATTTGGAGTTTTTTTTAATGTGAGATATTGCATTTGAATTTGAACTCTAGGCCAATAAYCACGATCTTCTCATATTCTAATTGTATAATTACACATAAATTTGGATTTAACTTAAATGAGGTTCCTTGTAGTATATACTAGTGGTGAGATTTTCAAGGTTTTTAAGGAATGTTGTATTTGATATGTTGTTATTATCTTTTTCCTACTTGTTATCTTAAAAAATCACACTAGTTTCATATTTCATAAAAGAAAATGATCTTTTAGGAATTAGACACTTGTCTTAATGGAGCRATTGAAAGATAAATCTTAAAATTTTAAAATGAACATAAATTTATATTAGACAACCTTTGATTGAATGACAACCTTTGACAACATCATACAATCAAAATAAAAAAGACAAATAAATGGCGTGTGGTTGCAAAAAAAACGAAAAATGAAAAATAAAGTAGAGAATGCTAGAAGGCAAGTAGCTAATGGACACTTTGATGCTTGCCATATACAATGTCCMCYTCGAAGACCATATGGCATTGCCCCAAATGTCTTATAAACAACCTCTAGAGGGGGGCAAACACTTTATTGATGTTGAATGGAAAACCATCAACGCTAGTCTTTAGATAACTTATGGAGAATGATTATTCCTCTAGTGTGARAGGAATGGAATTTTCTTGAACTAGTTGTCCAACTTTTCAATCATTTTCCATCATCTACGCATTATAGCTCAAAAGCTCTTAATTTTTTCACAAATTGTGGATATCGGCCTTGCAGATTTGCAACTTTGCAAGGTAAATTTGGGTTTGAATAAGATAAGTAATGATTTCTTAAAAACCAATTAAAATGAATTCATTTGGATTGAATCATTTAATGCTTTGATTTGTATATGTGAAGTTTTATCTTTTTCATTTTAGTGGAAATCCAAAATACATCACTTACAATGATAAAAAGTATGTCAAGAGTGATCTTTAGTAGTTCATGGTGCATAATTTGGCACTAAAGCAAGTGATAATGRTCTAGAAGATTAGTATTATGGTAGTGCGTTTTTGCAAGTTTTGTCTTAAAATATTAAAAAAAACATCACATCTTCTAAACTCCCAATGGGAACATCAATTGTCATGTATTAGTGAGGAATATGATGTTTGATGATAGGATTTTTTTGGTGGATGGGCAATATGTCAATGAAGAGGGATAGTTGAAAAGTTGGTGATGACTAGTTCAACATATGTGAGTTCTATGCTTATATGCATGGACATTTTTGAGTGTCACATATTGACAACAAAATGGCTAAAGCTCTCACTTGGGTGGATGGTAACATCTAGTATATGTGTCAAGAAATAGTCAGTTTTTAAAAAAAAACAAGCTTTTATACATTATTGGTTGGGTGAACTAGGAAAGTATTAGTGCATCAATGTATTGTATTAGGACATCCATTCATGTTGAACTATGCGTGTCAAGAAATAGTTTGTGGGTAGGTATGGTTTTTAGAGACTCCATACTTACTAGCAAACTAAAACTCCTCATAACTTTTAGCTCATTAATCCAAATGGAATGATTCAAAGCTTTCCACTTATATATAATTGTAAAAAACCAATTTCATATTCTTATTTTTTCAAAAATTGATTTTTAAAGAAGTTTTTTGGGCTGCCCGGGCTGCCCAAAGTTCAAAGAAAATCACATATCATGCAATGATTTTTTAACGGTGTAGTCAAATGTTATGGAAATTGTTGGGCCTTAAAGCTACTCCTTGGACACATGTGTAAATATTTCAAACAAATATAATGAAAACTCCATTTGTAGTGAGCTACCCAAAATCGCTATGTTGCCAAAAAAAATGCAGTTTGGTCCTTTAGGGGTTAAGCCATTTCAAATACACTCTCAACAAAGATGATCACAAATCAAGGTATGGAAATAAATCAAACTCTAACATGCTTTTCAAATGAAAGGAAGCTTTATTTGAGCCTTTATATATATATTTTTTGAATAACGAAACCATACATATTAGTAATCCCTTTGAATCGATTAGACCATGTATAAACTTTTTTCTTGTAGAACAAATCTAAATGTTGTCACTCATTCTTGTAAAACAAAATTGTACTCAATAGCATGTAATTAGTAGCATGTACTTAGTAGATTCTATTACAAATGTCAAATAATTAATTAATTCAATATTTCGGATGATGAAATTGTTGAAATTCCTTTCTAAGTGCCAAAGYTGAAAAATATTAAATATYARATATTCAGCAGAGRTTGCCGAAATTGATAAGGTACTACAGTAGTCAAGGTTGTGCAACAGAAACCAAATTATAACCAGTTTTCTTCTTGTAGATTATATTTTTGTCTATATTTGGAGAGATTGATTCATTTCACTTTGATTAGTATTGTAAAAATAATGGAGCATCTTATACTGTCAAAAATCATGGCATCTTAGAACGTGGAAAAATAATGTATYGGATCTAYTTTTGAACGCAATTTTCACAATTTTCCAAAAAATAAAGTTCACAAAGATTAGTTTATTTGTGAAGACAATCTCATCATAATCGGAAAAAGGATTGCAATTAGTGCGTTTCAAATTTATCTTTAAAGTGATTTAGTGTTTCCTTCAATTTGGTACTTACTTCCACATAATAATTTTGTGAAGAAAAGAAATTGACTTGTTACTCTTTCATTTTATTTCTTAAATTCTCTATTTTAGATATTTTCGATGGTGAAAGGATTAACAAGATTTGAATGAGCATAGCAATATATATTGAAGTACCAAATTAGCTAATGTTGGAAGGTCGATGTGATAAGTTTCACCAATTTATGGRAAATTTAGTTATTAATTAGTATATTGATCGGCCCTATATGATAAAAATAGAAGCAACATTCATGAAAAGAATTGCCTAGAAATGATCTAATCATATAAACTTYAATAGTCTTAGAGATTACAAAATTATGTTGAAATGGACCGCCACATTGACCTTGATATAAAACATTTTATAAATGCATTAGGGAACTATATAAATAGTACCATATTTGATTATTTGAATTCAAATAATGCACAAAAATGCAAAAAATCATATGTCCTTAGATTGATAATTCAATAATTAGCATCTTTCATTTGAGTGCCATTTTTACATCTAAATGGCTTATATATTCAAATACAACACGGTACACATAAAATACATGATCAATTCTAGAGTTTCTTAAACATAAAAGATGTGCAGTAATAAGTTAAATTAGAAGTGTCATGTACCATTGGATTTGACTTTGTCTCGATACCAACTTTTGTCATTACCCTATATGAGGGTTAGATTTGGTACAAATGAAGATATTTTTGGGAAAAGTGCCATAGTCACCTCGTGATTGGTGTAAGGTGACATGAATCTTTCAAAATCTGATGTGAAAATTCTAATTTGGAACCTCTCTACTAATTCTAACTGGCAAAAGTTGGTATTCATGCACCTTCAAATACACAAAGACGTTGCATCCAAAAGTGAGCATCCCTAAATCTTTTATTTAAGGGTTGAAAAAAAAAGTGGACTATTCAAACCTTTTTTTAAAGGGTTTACAAAATAATGTGGACTAGACTCTAGAGCTAACATTTGAAGCAGTTTGAGGAAGTTATTAGCGTAGGTCCTCAATTGAAAAAGCGAGCTAGTGCAACAGGGACAGTGATTGTAGAAGCGTGGCTGCTTATTGCTGTTTTTTTTTAAGCTCTGAAGCTTCTTCTGTTTCTGCTGAGGCGACGCTTTTGCAGCCGCGGCAACAGCGATGACGCCGTGTTATGTGTCGGCCTTGAAGAAATGTTTGGAACAGCACAAGGACGACGGAGCCAAGTGCAAGGAACTCGTCGCCGGTTTCAAAACTACTTGCTCAGCATCGTCATCTGCTTCTTCCTCGAATCATGCACAGTCGTCGTTCCCCCTCCTAGTCTCGCAGTAATCCATAAATCGAGTACATTGTGTACGAGGTGAGGATTCCTCTGCTCATAAGACGATTTCGATTATAGGTCTTCTTTTCCTTATTTCAGGTTCAAATCTTCAATCCTGGATGGTTATGTTCGATTTGGTGATTATTTTGAGTGTTCCCGAATTTTTAGGGTTTGAGAGTTTACGCCTACAGCGGTATGATATTTTGATACTTGAAATCAGTATTTCTGCATGGGAACGCTTAATTCTCGATAAACCCCAGAAAATTGTGTGGAAGGTCGTTGTCTTCTCTCGTTGTCCTCAGAAGTCGATGTTGATTTCCAGCTTGAAGTCTATAATCTCGACGCCAAAATTGACAGTTGCGTTCGTCATTTGGTGTCATGACGTCATGGTTGATTTTGCTAGGGTTGGCAGTCTATGGGAGTGCATAATTGGCTTATGGACATTTGATGTAGTCTATTAACGGTAAAGTGGACTGCAACTAAGAGCATCCCATTACGCACTGCCAAAGGCTCAAACCCGGGGATTGGCTAGGGCCAATTATTAAAAAATTGTTAAGTAGATGTAGGTCCACAATTGAATGAAACACTAAATTGTTAATAACTCTAAGGTAAGATTGAAACACCATAATCCCAATGGTGAGATTTTTTTTGCAAAAAAACTTGACCCTATCAAGGAATTTCTTTTGAAAAATTGTGAAAATTGCATTCAAAAATTATTTTTTCAAGAAGGTGCTTAAATTGTCCGAAAAACAAGACTGTCCATAACTTTCTCATTATGAGGCCAAATAAAATGAATCTTTCTCATTATGAGGCCAAATAAAATGAATCAAAGCTTCAGATGTATACAAAAATATAATCTTTGAGAAAAAAATGAAAAATGAAAAAAATCCCTACTTTTGTGATTTTTTTGTTCTGCCCGACAAACTGAAATTTGTGCAGAGTATGGCATAATTTTTGCTCCCAAGGACCGATTGAAACAAAAATTATATTTTCAAAAAGATAATGTGATTTTCTATCATCAAAAAGAGTTTCAAAAAATTATGTCAAAAATAGAGATCACACGAGCCTGCTTCAAATCCCAAGTGTCCCCCGAGGGGATACTTGGGACTTTAGGGGTTAACCAATAGGATTGCTTGATTTCTAGAGTTTCTTGGCCTTAGGTTGGAAGACATGAGGGATGACAACTGAAGCATGTCATTGACTTGAGATCATAAACTAATGAGACACACAAATAACCAAAAGTTACAAACACCGTTTAAGGTAGACGTATATGTAACGGTTGTCTACCTCTGAAAGGAGGCATCAAGGATAGCACTCGCTACCTAAGCCTACATGGCTTAGATAGCAGAACTATCCCCAACAGACTCTTCATTCACACTGGTCAAAAAATGACCAGAGTTACTCTTCTACTTTTTCTTCAACCTGTAACGGATAACTTAAGCATGTCAACCTTTAGGATATGGAGAATTTGTTGAGAAATTGAGCTCAACACGTGCAACAAAAAATTCTTAAGAATGAATGCTTTACTCAATTTAAAGTAGAGCCACCCATAACCGATTACTTAAGCAATTTTTGACATGATTTGGTGTGGTGCAACACAAAGCAAATATTTTCAAAGGTGCAATGATAGAAATGATGGGGATTGCAAAAACTTTGGTAGTTTATTGCTTGAACTAAAATTATAATGAAATTTCAATGGCAAAAAAACTACTTTTCTACTCGTTGCTTCCTACTTTCTTGCACACTAAGTTGGAACATGTGTCATGAACTTTTAGTCCCAACTTTGAAAATGAGACAAAAGCACATTTAGGCCTTGTTTGGAAATACGTTAGTCTATGGGTTGGTTAATGGACCGTGCTCGGGAATGGGTGGTTCTAACTTAGATGTGGATTTTCATTCGGACCCATTCCGGGCTCATAGACTCACCTACAATATTTAACTTTGGCCTAATATCAAGGAGGGAAGAGAGGTGAGTGGACAAGAAGATACAAACTAGGAATCTTTTTTCTTGAACAATATTTTCAATTGTTGTTCACAATAGATCATCCTAAAAAAGCCATGACAAGGGGGTTGTCCGAAATAAGTACCTCTACCTTAGAGAAGAGTTGGGAGGAACATTTTCACACCTTGTCTCATGGTTATTGTATGGAATATATACTAAAATAAAATATGTTTAGTGCACAATACTCAAATGAAGTATATTGGCATTGGCATCATTTCTTGTAGCAGTTATTTACACCTTCAAATCAAGGAATTCCATGTACAAAATCTAAATCTCTCATATTGTAAGTGAAAGGCAAGTTAGACACATCTTTCTTCAATATTTAAAATATTTTATAAATCAAAACTCAACATATGCAAAAAAACAAAAATACTCCAAAAAATTGTGTTTGTTTCCATACAAAATTTTTATTTGAAAAAAAAATCTAAATTTTTGGCATCTAGTCTTAGAATTATTTTTACCAAATTTACCCTAAAACTATGATAATATCTTTAATGTTGTAAATGTATTTGMAAAATTTCAAACTTTTGAAAAACTTGTCACAAGAATGTTGCAAAGTGTAAGGTAACTACACCTAATTGTGACTCCTTTCTAAAATAGACCCTTAGGATTGCTTTTCAATACAATTATTTTTAAAATTCATAGTTTACTCAAACGACTTTCGAAGAATTTATGAAAAAAAAAATATAGAATATTATATTCACTTTCCAATAAGATCCAACTAAGAATTATGCAATTTAAAAATAAAATTCATGCTTAATTGCTTATTTTGTTGCAATTTAGATTTAACTTAGTTACTTAGTTTTTAAAATAATCAAATTTTGAAAAACTGACTTTATCAAACTATTGACAATCAGGTATTTAACACTCTCTTGCAATCAAGTGCGATTTTGGAATTCATCTAGTCCAGAAATGCATAAAAAAAGAGGTTTAGAATACTATAATTTCTTCCACTAAAATCCAACAAAAAATTGTTCAATCTAATAATAGGAACCATTCATGTTCAATTTTTTGTATTGTAATGTGTGCCAATCAATGCAACCTTCCCTTGTTTGCATGAAAAGTCTTTTTTAATGTAGAATCTTTTTTTTTTTTATAATGTGGAAAAGTTTTTTTTAATGTAGAATCCTGTCCTTTTTTTTTATAATGTGGAAAAGTCCATTAGACATTTGGATTTGCCAACTTTGCATTAGATCAATTTTTCTAAAAAATATCCAGCACTATGCAAGCCTCGTAGGAATGCCCCTCCACTGGCCAATACAAGGCTTGTTTGATGAGACAACATTGCTCTTTTTTGTCTTACAAAAATCAAGTTTAAAAAATAATTGTAGAAAAAAATCACTTCATTGGCTACATGGATTTGTCCTACTAGTAAGGGAGTGAAATTAGTGTCATCACCAATACTTTTATTCTTATAAAATTTGGTACAATAAAATTTTATTTCAAACTTGCATTATTGTACTCAAGGTCGATAAAGAAAACATTTTGAAACATAGATGCCGAAATTGTTGGGATATTAATTTTTCAAAATAGAGAAAATTGTAAGAGAATTTTTATATTTATTTTTATTTTTACACCATTGTCGAATTACATTTTCCAAATTTAATTTATTATTCTGAGAATGCTGACCCTCAATGACAATTTAAAATAGAGTGACCTTGTTGAATTAGTGTCACACGCACTATTAGGAAAATTAGTATGTTGACAGCCAGTCCCTTGACGCTCGCTTGCATTCACTCCAGTTCTAATAAAATGCGGCTTTCACATTGTTCCTCTGCTTTCCACTGACAATGCAAAGACGCCACAGCGATGGCGCCATTCGAGACGACGACGACGACGACGACGGCCCAGACAGCTCAATCTGCTTCGCTTCCGACGTCGTCAGAATTCTGCCAGGTTGATCAGTTTTCATAAGAGATGATCAGTTTCTGGAGCCCCACTTTGACCACAAGACCCAGTCCAGGCTTTGGTGGGACCCCGCGGACAGTCCTCCAACTCCAGTTCATCAAGAGCTCCAACACACCACTTAGTCCTCGCATCAATTGCCACGGGATTCGTAGCTGTGATGGTGGTGGTTTTGGACTGTTGGTGAGCTCACAAGGACAATCAAAAACTTGCTGTTGCAACGAAGAAGAAGAAGAAGAAGAAGACGCCATGGCCATGAGAGGGAAATTGCCGAAGCTGCAAGGCTCTCTGTTCAAGTACGGCAGCAAGTCGACCCAGGTTGCGCATGCGTGAATTCGTGGAGTACTTGCAATGTTGGTCTGCGAGTTGATCGAATTTTTTTCAATCGTTATTTTTATTGGTGAATTAGGCCTGGAGGGAGTGGTATGGGAATTTTGCACTTTGAGAAACCCTAATGCGGTGTATTGTGCTTGATGTGCTTGTTGGGGTCGTAGAGATGAGATTTGACTAACTCGTTGAGGATTGAGCGGTTTTGAAGGTTGCGTTCAAAACGGGGAATTTCAAGCAGCAAGTAGTTTTCATCGGAGGTTTGACGGATGGATTCCTTGCGACAGAGTGCAATTTTTTAAGCAATTTTGAAGGGTTTATATGTGGGATTTTATTTTATTTCATTATTATTTATTTAAAGCAATGCATCCAAAAGCAATGCATGCAATGTTCTTCACTTAATCTAATGATATAATAAAATTTTCCATTTAGATTCAAATTGTTACAATATAATCAATCGAAGTCCGCAACTTAAAATCATGAATTCTTAGCATGCAAAGGGTTAAACTATGGATACAATTACCATTGAAAGTGATTTTTAAGTTGTTAATTTGCAAACTCAAATCGAGACCTTGGAAACTTTGCTCAAGGCTAGGCTTGAATTAGTACATGTTCATACACATTGGAGCTATGATAATTGGGAGAAAGTAGTATTTCCAAAATGAGACAAAAACCAATTGCTTCTACTCAAGTGGTTGCCAATTGAAATTTTTGTTCAAGATGGACAATCTCTACAATCCTTGGGAGTACAATAGACACTAAATTCTACTTGTGCAATCGTTTAATGCCACAAGGCCTTTGTATGATACATAAAACTAAAATTGAATCAAGACATTTACTTAATGAGAATATATTACAAAAAAATTCAATTGACACATTTTTTGTATATAATCTCAATGCTACAAGTTTGGTTTCTCAACAAGAAAATGAAGACTTATATACAACCAAAACTATGAAGCATTGCTCAAGTCTTGCAGAAATTTCCTGTTCATAGGTGGTTTGCTAAATCATAAGTGCTTCGCTAAATCTCCAAACCTAAACCTAAATGAACAGCTATGGGACACATCGAAACATTATGTTCATCCAAGTAGTAGCTATCTTTATATGCCTTTAGCTAGAAGAGCTTTAAGTCGCTTTGACATGTTTTCCCACAACTTCTTATATTGATTTGAGGTGATAGAATCCCACCATTCTTTAACGTCCTCCCACCATTCTCACAATCCTGGAGTCAGTGTAGCCACAGAAGCTCCTGAGACAGCACGCCCTGTTCTATGCAATCTGAAGTCACAAAAGAGCAAGAATACTTTGCAATGAGCTTATTCTGGAAACATTAACTGCAAGACAAGTACAGCTCATCGATGTCTTCTACAATAACTTCACAGCACAAACAAATGAGACGGGCAGTAATAAATGACATAAAACTGATTCCTCTATACATCAAAAAGCTTCAATCACAGTCAAACACCAACAACGATCACCAAAGGTTTCGAAAATTTCGACTGCTGCTCCATATATGCTCCCACAAAAAAATCAGGGTTGCCAAACTGATCACCAATAATCTTTACAGGAACACAAGCCATCCTTGAAGTGGTGAAAGCGAATTGCATCCCTGATCACAATCTCTTTTCTTGTGACTTTGGAGATCAGTTTCGTTGCAGTATGACAATCGGAACACACACGAAGGTTCTTGTAAACACGAATCGATTGACTGCTAGGGGAGCAAAGTAGTCCATATGCAATAGCCAACTTCTCACTATGAGAGCAAAGAGAAAACTCTTTATCCTTCTCGGAAATATCATGCAAYACAAGACGGGTGTCGGGAAGGTAGCCTTCGGCCTTGATTTCCTCAGTCAATCTGCTCAGCTCCGCATATATCTCCTTCGWTTCTCGGTGAGATGTATCCCCTCCAACAAAGGCATGAATCTTGTGATCAACTTCGATCCAGCTACGACCTGGTTCCTTGCGTATGCCCCTCTCCTGCATCATAGTGCGCACTAATGATGCCTCCTCCCACTTCTCGGCTGCAGCATAAATGTTGGAGAGCAGCACATACGTAGAGGCATCCTCGGGTTCCAACTTGACACGCTCTTTAGCCGCACGTTCGCCCAACTCCACATTACCATAAGATCTGCAAGTACTGAGCAATGCTCTCCAAGTAGCTCCATCTGGTTCCACTGGCATGTTATCAATCAAGAGCTTTGCTTCCTCCAAGAGCCCTGCCCGGCCAAGAATATCCACCATGCAGTTCCAATGCAGAACATTGGGAATGATGCCATAATCCTGCGACATGTCGAGGAAGAGTCGACGGCCTTCATCAACAAGGCCTGCATGACAACAGGCCGATAACACTGCCACAAACGAATATGCATCAGGCTTCAGACTGGCTGCATTCATGTTCCTGAAGACTTCTAGAGCTTCAGACCCATACCCGTGTTGCGCCAGTCCACCAATCATCACGTTCCATGTAATAACATCCCGTTCCTCCATTCTGTCGAAAACAAATCGCGCATCATCGATGCTGCCACACTTTGCATACATGTGGACAAGCGCATTAGCCAAACGTATGTCGGACTCAAATCCCGCTTCACGGGCATCGCTGTGAACTTCCTTCACCCAATCCAAGGACCCAACGCTTGCACAAGCATTCAGGATGCTCATATAGGTAATTGCATCTGGTTTGAKACCTTCACGTATCATTCGGACAAATAATTGATATGCTTCCTCTCCAGAACTGTTTTCAGCATACGCACCAATTATCACATTCCAGGTAGATACATCCCGTTCCATCATTCTGTCAAATACTAGTCGCGCATCATCCATACTGCCACACTTTGCAAACATGTGGACCAGCGCGCTGCCCACGCGTAAATCCGACTCCAGTCGTGCTTTCAGAGCATGGTTGTAAACCGCCTTGACCCACTCCAAAGCCCCAACACTTGCCGACGCATTCAGGATGCTCATATATGTAGCGACAGTTGGCCTACCTACATTTATAGTCTGAGATGATTACGCTCTGTAGAATTAGACGGCATTGGGTACAGGGTCGCCATTGGGTGCCTCTCCCTTAATTGCCTTAGGCACCAAATTTTGGTTGGTTGACGATACTTTGAAGTTAAATTAAACTTAATCAAGTTTCTATTTTCAGTATTTTATATTTTTGAAAATTCTGAGTGAGGTCTAGTTTTCACATCAAAAAACTGAATTTGAAAATAATTGATTATGATTTTTCTATTCAAGATTTTGTTCCATAGTGCTCAAAGCTCTTAGAAATGAGCCTCAATTACACTAGATCTTGGAGAAAAAATCACATTAATAATTTGTTCAAAAAACATTAATAGTAGATTTTGAGAAGCCACGAACTGATTGGGGATATGCATGTTAGGCCCTTTAACCTCATGTTCTTTTCGTGACCAACTTTTTAGATTTGGAATGTAGAACAAGGACTAGAAGATGTCAAATCACTTTTGTAGTTTTAACCCCCTAGTGGTCAAACATTATAATCTTTCAATCCATAAGTGATATTGTTGTGTTTTCTTTTTTTTTAATGTGATCTCGAACATGTCTAATTTGAGTTTGTATAGTTACAATTAAAAAAAAAATTGATGTAACTTATCAAAATGTTGTCTTTTTCGTTCAATTTGCAGTAAATTCCTAAAAGCTCAGAAAAGGCCTTGGGGTTTAGCTACACTTACTCCAATTAAGGTAGGAGGTCCTAAAATGAAGCACATTCTAAAACCAATCAATCTCTCAAGATATATTTTTCACTCTTCAATGTACAAGCAATCTACATTTGAGGAGGTGGTTGGTTTTAGAGCCCATTGAAATGCACTTTTCTGCAACTTCAAAAATTCATGACTAATTCCACAAAGCTCCAAAAAATATGAAATGACTTGGGTTAGATGCCAATTCCACTTGTCTTTCAAGAAAAATTTACTGAAAATTATTACAAGCAGTTTCACCTTGCCAAAATTGAGCTTCAGCCCTTAGATGGGCGCTTTATGGACCTCTTACCTTATTAGTCGAGGTTAAGCTTATTACTTGCAGTCCGTTCCACGTGAATCGAAGGCCACAAGGCCAGGCGCATTCCCCATTTTGCGATTTGTAGCTCGGAAACTGTTTCGTTGTCGTGGCCGCATTCTTTCCTAGAGTCTTTCTATGTCGCCAGAAATTTCAAASTACTCACCGATTTTGATAGAGGGAGCTCCTGTAGTTTGAAGAACTCTCTGTTTTGGAGTATCTCGAAACATTTGAAGAAATACTTCCAATTATGAGTATGAAAGCGTCTGCTGAATCGAAGTCGTTCTCCAATTCCTTTTCTTCGTCGACGAGAAAGTGGTCTTGTATCGATGGGCATATTAGACCACGTTTCTTAGCTTGCATGAATTTGGGCGAAGGTGCTCTTGACTCGGGCTTCGGTTTGTACAGACAGAGCAAGAGCAAGGGAGCGTTGAATAAGAGAATAGCGAGGCGCAAGACGATTCTCAGAAATGGCGTTCTAGCGGGCCGGACAGCATTTAGAGAGAGGAGCAGGATTCTTCAGACCGTGGAGTTTAGGACTGCCACTTCTGATTGTCACTCAAGAAATTATTGGAGCCTCAGAAGCAACTAATCAGCATTCATGAACAACAGGTATCTTGTGCGTGGCTCCTGAAGAAGATGATCAGAACCCTAAAACATCATTGCAGGGTGCGACTGTTCAAATTCAGGGTTCAGGGTTCGGGTCCTGAGGTATGGTCTTGAGGCTGATGCATGTGTTGTCTCGCCATCTCCTCTTGCTGCACCACATTTTTTTCAGACTGTTTGCATACATTGAGAGTTGTGGGTGTAGATTCTCTCTGTGCTTGGAGGTTCGCTCGATTAGGGTTTAGCAATTCGGAGAAAAGCGCGAACAGATTTGGAAGGTTGCTGGAAAGCTCAATGTGAACGATTCTTTTTCTACACATTGTGTCTAGATTGGAGTCA
The DNA here is from genome assembly GCA_006891605.1 of Pleurozium schreberi. NCBI lineage: Eukaryota > Viridiplantae > Streptophyta > Bryopsida > Hypnales > Hylocomiaceae > Pleurozium > Pleurozium schreberi. Next base: position 3,312 of record VACF01001311.1, on the reverse strand, counting down.
AGGTTGCGTCGGCTTTGTCCTATGAAAATGCTACGAGGGAGCTTCTTTTCATGAACTTAGGGTTTAGCAATGGGAAACTCAGAACAGAGATAGTTGCAAGGTAGAGCAAGTACTCGCAGAGATTGGTTCATGTATGATTAGACCAACGCTAGAGTAAAGTTGTGTTATCGGACGTCTACCCTGTGTTGGGTGTTGTTCTCATCAAGCTGTGGAGGTTGTTGTCATTTCCGTAGTTAGGGATTGGTAACTTGTTGGAAAGAGCAGGTTTAGGGTTTAGATATTGATCTCCCACGATGCTTTTTTGTCTAGGTTGAAGTCAGGTTTTAGTCGAGTTTTTGGAGGCTGCAGACATTGGGGTTGTTCATGTGGAGGGATCATGGTTTCGGGTTTCTTGCTCGTCACAAGTTGCAAATTTCAGTAGAAATTTGTCTGCACAAATTCAAGTTTTACTGGATATAAAAGTGTGTAAGGGGCAAGGAGAGTCTTGGAGATTGTCGAGCGATTTTTGCTGTTGTATGTCCTACCTCCCTACTTCTCCAAGGTGACTAGAAAAGAGATTGTGGTCAGGGATGCAAATCGCTTTCACCACTTCAAAGATGGCTTATGTTCCTGTAAAGATTATTGGTGATCAGTTTGGCATTCCCGTTGAAGATTGGCGATCCCGATTTATTGTGACAGCGTATGAAGAGCACAGGTGAATTCCTGAATCTTTTGATTTGTGACAATGTTTGATGATTTCTGATGTATACAAGGAATGGATTACGTCGTTTGTTACTGCCTTCTCATTCATTTGTGCTGTGAAGCTATTGTAAAAGACACGGATAAGTTGCTACTGAGTTATCGTTATTGTATCCTCGAGCTAGTTCAACATATTCATATTAATCATCTCACTATTGTGATCGCAGATTGCATCCATTTTGGTCAGGGTAGAGCACCATCAATCGATGGTCGGTATAAGAGCTCAGTTTATTAAGCGTTCCGTGCCTGCTGTGCAGTCCATGGATTTGGAGGTTCGTCTGACGGCCCTTGCGCTCCAATGGTGCAACGGTAAAAGGAACTGTATATCTTCGAGGTCGGACGATCCTCTTCACTCTAGCACTCCATCCCTGTAAATTTGGCTGTAGCTGAAGAATACATCGGCTCTTCACTGGCTTGGAATCTGTGGATGTCTTGGATCTTCGCCATTGTGACGTTGACCAATCCTTATGGTGAGAGAGTGCAAGGCATGCTTTTTGCCGTGGATCAARGTGAAATTCAAGTAAGTTGTCTCCACCTTCAAAGATACCGTTGCTACTCCTTCTGCCGAATTGGATCGATGATGCTCTCAGCCAATTGCCAATCTCAGCCAATCAGCACGGCATGTTACCCAAGGAACTTGTGGAGACATTCATGATGAACCAAAATGATTCAAATATTCTCTCGTCATGCTCAGCACACCACCGTACATGATTGCTTCACGCTTTTTGTGATTGCACCAATGATTTAGTGTGCCAGGGTATTGAAAGAGCTTCTCCACATTGTTTTGCGAGGCTTCTGTTTCGGATGGAAATTTCAGGTACCGCAATCCGGAATAATGACAAAGGGATGAGTTGGTGGCCATTGACATGGAAGTTATATGTCAGTGAGAACAAAGCTTTACTCCGTGAGGTCCGGAACCAAGCACTTGTGTGTTCATTTTATCCATGGCAATTTTAAGCTTTTATCAAGTGGCTAAAGTGCTCAGCTATAGATTTGTAGTCAGAGTGAGCACATCTTGAAATGGTTAGACTTACTGGCAATTTGTTTCGTGGGGTATGTAGGCTCCTGAAGTAAATTAATGATGTCCATAACCCTGTTCATAATCTWATGATACAATGAGGAGGGTAAAGGATATGATTAAGCCTAGATGTGCATGACTGATTATGAATAGTTGTAGAACCAAGCAGAAACAATACATTATTGTGGCAATATCATAAGTGCAATAGATATGAAGGTTCTCTGACTAGAGAATGTGATGAATGAGAAATTCAGTTTTGTTGAATCAATTGCAAATCAATTGCAAATGCTTTGATGAATTTGTAAACCTCAATTAGCATTGTTTGTACTTGTATACAGAAATTTAGAATCAATTACTTGGACTGGATAACTTGTAAACAAAAATGAACCACACGTGATTCAATTGAATGTCTCTTGAGACCTATGTCTTTGGTTTTAAGAATCTAAAGTGATAACTGAATAATCTATATAGTTGCTTGGGTTCAAATCACAGAATTTACATAGGATTTGTGACTTATGAGGGTCTTCAAAAAGACCATTGAAACAATAATCAAGAGTCTTTTCAATTCTAGGGGTCTTAAAAGTACTAAAATTAGTCCTACTAGTGTGCCCTGTGCTGTTGCCAATGTAAAATCAAAGTAAAATGAATTTTTTAATTTTTTTGAAACCAAAATAATTAAAATATCCATAACTTTCACACCATATGTCGGTACGCCACGAAACTCAGCCTTTGCACCCCTCCTCGCCGAGGGCTTTCTAATTGAGGGCCATGAGGGGACACACAGTCCAAGAGATCTCAACGTAACAAACAACCGAACGAACAAAATGATTTAAAGGATGGATAGTAAGTATATTGAATTTTAGGTTTCCTACAGTACAAATTAACCAAAATCCAACACATGTAAGGTAGTCTACTGTAAAAGTGATTGTCTTCTTCAAATCGCCCTTGTAATTAGCTCTAAAATGGATATGAGGTGGTCTTTAACCATTGAACAACGTGGCGGACGGTTTGCGTCCGATGAATGATAGAGAACCAAACTATACAACACAGAAGTGCAACTATTCATCCACGGAATTAGGGGTAGAAAGAGAAGATCTTCTATAGTATTTTGACTTCCAATGAGTACTTTTGGATGTTTTCAAACTAGTGATTCCTACGGTATCAAAATTGATGATTCCACGGTCACCAATTCATCCTTTAAGGGTTAAATCAACCTCTTTAGCAATTGAGTGGATTGAGGATAAAGTGTCATTCATTCTCAGAACCAATCATTCTCATTGGTTTCCCCATATCTCTTTACAAGGTGCAAGGCACCACATTAAGGGAGACCTATGGTCACAAATAGGTTCCCATGACATAAATCTTTGAAAATTCATAAGCAATTCAATAATGCTTCAAAAAATATGAAATCACTTGTGTTACATGCTACATCTACTACTCTTTGTGTAAAAAATGAGCTAACAATCTTCCCATCCACAAAAGACCATGCAAATGGCATACCAGCTCTTAAAGTGTCGCTTTTAGAGGAGACTACCTCAATGATAAAAGACACATGG